>JAVSCE010004201.1:0-160064 GCA_032199065.1 Smutsia gigantea | reverse complement strand
TCCTCAAAAAATTAAAAATAGAAAAAATACCACACAATCTGGATAGTTACCCAAAGAAAATGAAAACACTAATTAAAAAAGATATATGCACCCCTATGTTCACTGCAGCATTGTTTCTAACAGCCAAAATACGAAGCAGCTTAAGTGTCCATTGACAGATAGATAAAGATGTGATACACACACACACACACACGTATGTGTCCAGCCATAAAATAGAACATAATCTTGCCATTCATGACAACATGGATGGACCTAGAAGGTATTATAACAAGTGAAGGTAGTCAGAGAAAGGCAAACACCGTATGATTTCACTTAAATGTAGAAGCTAAAAAACAAATGAACAAACAAGCAAAACAGAAACAGACTCATAAATACAGAGAACAAACTGGTGGTTGCCAGAGGGGAGGGGGGTGTGATGATGCATTTCAAAATAGGTGAAGGGGATAAAGAGGTACAAATTCCAGTAATAAGTAAGTTACAGGGATGTAAAATACAGCACAGGGAATATAGTCAATAATATTGTTATAACTTTGTATGATAACAGACAGCAACTACACTTATTGTTGTGAGCATTTCATAATGTATATAATATTAAATAATTACGTTGTACACCTGAAACTAATATTGTATATCAACTATACTTAAAAAAAATAAAGCAAAAAGAAAACCTATAATATAATTCTGCCATTGGAAAGCAACAGAACTGTCAGAAAGGATACGTATTCCATTCATGCCTGAAATCTTGAAGTCATCGATTAGCTGTACTACCATGTCTTTATTTGGGTCACTGGGATCACTTTCTCGAACCTATGGAAAGAAAAATGAATTCAAGAACAGAAGCATTTAAGATTGAAAGTCATTTCCATTATACCAAACAAAATTGTTTTAGTAAAAGTGATGTTTTTAAAAATAAACAATTCAGTATTTGAACTTATAAAAATAAACTCAATTTTAATTTAGTAAAATCCAGAAAAACTCTGTAAAATTTTACACCATTAACTTTCCTTATATCATTCACATTTTTGCAGTACTTACACATTTAAGCAATTTTATTTCATCCAAGGCTGTCTCCGTATAATGCTGGGCACTTTTGACAACTTTCATTGCAACAAATCTTTTCCCCCTTAAAAAAAAGCATTTAAAAAAATATCAGAGACGATCATTATAATGAGATCCATCCAGTAAATCAGAATTTCTCATAAGCTCTCCTTTAAAATGGTACTTTTCAAATTGTGAGGCCCTAGTTAAGCAGTGGGTTCATGGGTCAAAACAATATCTTTTTTACTTTGTGTTTTTGTTTTTTCCTAATAAAAATAAAGTAGACTAGAAAAATGTCAGAGTTCATCACATATAGTTAGGGTAAGTATTATCTTTCAACGCTTTAGTTTCAGTACACACACACACACACAGGTATGTGTACTAAGGAGCAAGGCAGTTTCATACTATGGATCATGGCTTTAGAAACCATTGATTTGAAAGGCCTATACTTTATTTTACATTTTAATGTTTTTCTGGTATGGATGAATTACTAAGAACATGACTCCAGTGTAATAGAATTCAATGAATAAGCTTCAGATATAAAGGCAGAAGACTGAATTTAACACTGAGAGAGGGAAGTCTAGCTAGGTGGACAGCCTATGCTAATCACTTTAAATGCCACAACCGAAGTAGGTGTGCCCGTCAGCTACACCTTTTTATAAAATAAAGATGCTGAACTAGACCAAGAATCAAATGTACGAATGTCAACACTTACTGCATATCCCAGCACAGCCAGACAGTTGAGAAGTGTCCCCATCCTAGCTTCCTAATAACATGATAGCGACCATTGAAGAGATCTCCAATTTTCACTGGATGATAGCCACCTTTTATTTAAAGAAAAATTTTACTTTTAGTTTCAGAAAAATAGTAATAGAATCTCATCTCTTCTTTTGTTGGTTCTTGATACCATTAAAGAAAGCTCTAAATCATAAATCACATTAAAACATGTTTAATAATATAACATTTTTTTCAAGAATACCTTTCATCAAGAGAAAAATATCCTATGACTTTCTGTTCGGCTTTTTTGTTAATTTAACTTAGAAAGTCAATGCACCATCAGGCACCATAACAATAGTTTGAAGTTTTATATTTCAGTCTAGATGTATATAATATTCACATACCAGCTCTTGACATTTCAAAAAAACCCTTTTTAATTCTTAGCAGTAAGTGAAATGCAAATCTTTTGGGGTTAGTACAACATAACTCACCAAACTATAGGATGTGTACTCTGAGTAATTCTGCATACACCAACAGGTTACCCATAACCAACATAGAATTGTAAAATCTATGAATGACAATTTAACCTCCAACAGAGCTTGGTCCTCTCACCACTCTTCCTGCAACCTCAACCGCCTCCTGCGAAAAGGCTGAAGAGGGAGAGGGCAACCTGTTAAGGTAAACTCTTCACAGACATCTGGCATAAAAAGACCTTAACTTTGCATTCGTAAATAAAATAAGCAGGCTACAAAGTAAGATGAATAACACACTATTTGTAAAACACACAAGAAAAAGTCTAGGAGAGTAAGATGTTACCAACAAACATCTCAATATAAATCTAATTATGAAAATTATTCGATATTTTATTCTTTTTATCTTTTTCAATGTTTTCCTAAAACAATACTTTTCCACTTTTTATTCTTTTATCATCTGCTTATCTATTGCAGAGATGTCATTTCTCATTTTTTAAATAGGCAGAATTCTTACAAGTCACTCAGGACAGACATGAATGGTTTGTGTCTAGTGTTACGAGGCTCAAAGCCGGTGCAGGAAGTATCCAAACCACATCCTTCAATATACTGTGTAATCCTCAGAGGGCTCAGAGTAATACTTCAAGAAATACTATGAATGTTTATAAATATTTAAATTGTGTTAAACTAGTGAAGATGTTTGACCAGAACCTGGGTTTCTAAGATTCTTACTATTATACCACTACACTTTCTTTTCCCAGATTTTAATATCAAAGTCTATAACAACATTTTGGGTAAAATGTATTAACTAAAAGATAGTTAGGAATAAAATATAGCAAACTATTAAATAGATGGATGGCTGTTATATAAACTTAATGTAATAATTTCACAAAATACACATATGTTGTTATGCTGTACACCTTAAACTTCTACAGTGCTGTACTGTCAATTATATCTTAATAAAACTGGAAAAAATGGCTTATTACTTACTTAGATGGTTAAACTAAAACTGAAGTTGGACTCTGAGTTTACAATACAGTTTTTAAACCATTAAAATTAACACTGAAAAGGAGGAAAAGAAAACTACCGCATTTCAAGTATGAGTTAGCAGCACTGTGCTAGGCACTTTATTGTTAAAACCATGTTCCATGAAATGAAAATTAACTGAACTATGTTGCAGGTGTTCCAAAGAGGGAGCAGGGAAGGGGTTAGAAGAAGGGAAGAGAAGTTCTATTTGGGAAAGGAGAAGTTAAGGCAGATTTCTAGACCACAGGGGTTCTCAGGGGCCAGTATCTAACACACAATGGGAATTCCCCCTAAGAAAAGAGAGCATTCTGCTAATTCCAGAATGTATTTGCTCATGAAACCATTTCTCCAAAGAACTAGTCACACTTCACAACACACAACATTTAGGAAACATTGGTGTCTGTCATTTCTTACAACCACCCCACAGAGAAGATGGTGTTATTTCTACACTGTTCAAGTGGGCACAGGTCTCAAAGATAGTTCAGTAGTAGGCTCAGGGCTGGACCATGTTCTGTCCATCAGGAAGAAATGCACTCCACTTTTAACAGCCAGAGGACTGTTTCCCAGTCTCAGTACACAGGGAAAACTCGATAGCTTAATTAAAAGCTAATTACTGCTGAACTGCATATTATTGCTAATATTAAAACCTCCGCATTTTAAAATATTTTAATCATGCATAAAGAGAAGAAACTTGTATCAGCATTGTATGTTTCAGATTTGGATTCTTCAACAGCCAGACTGAGTACACGTGAGCACAAACAGCACAGAATGTTTCCGAGGTAATCACAGCACAAGCGCACGGAGCTTTTCTCAATGGGACTTTGAAAGTTGAACCAGAGAATACCAGTTTAGTCCAGTTACCTCAGAATAGGTTCAATTTGTAATAGTAAATCAGAAGTTCAAAACTTTATCATAGGCAATAGTCCAGAAGGGTTTTCAGCAAACTCTTTTTTCTACTGATTGTATTAAGTATTCTTTTTTATTATTTTTTGCTAACCCTCATTTCTCAGCACTATGGTGAGGTTTCTCTCTGCAACCGCTGAAGGCTCTCAAAGACCTAAGAAAAATTTGAGAATCACCACCAATACACAGTCTTGAAAAGGAAGGGGTATTGAAAAGAAATTTTTTCACAGAATGATAACACAGATGTGTTTTGGGTCACTGAAGATTTCAATACTCATTTCCCCAAAAATTAATGTAACAAGTAGAGAAAAACAGTGAGGATATGGAAGATCTGAATACATCATTATCCAACTTGCCATACTGACATTTATACAACACAACTTAACAGCAAATATTCATTTTAAGTACATGGAACATCTACCAAAATAGACCATATACTGGGCCACAAAACAAGTCTCAACAGAAATTAAGAATTGAGCTCCATAAAGCATGTTCTCAAACCACATTAGAATTAAATTAGAAACCAATGAGTGAAAATACCCCCAAGATGGGAAACTAACACATTTAAAAATAACCCATTGGATAAGGAAGAAATCAAAAGGAAAGTATAAGGTATTTTACACTAAATTAAAATGAAAACATACCGAAATGTGAAATGCTGCTAAAGCAGAACTTAAGAGCAAAATTTAGAGCACTATCTGTCTATGTTAGAAAAGATCTCAAATCAACATTCTCGGTTTCCACCTTAAAAAACTAGAAAAAGGGGAGCAAATAAAACCAAAAGGGAAAGAAAGGAAATAATAAAGAGCTGCAATTAGTGAGATAAAAAGCATAAACACTGAAAGAGAAAATCAGTGAGACCAGAACCTGGTTCTTTTAGAAAATGATAATAATTGATAAACTTCTGGCTAGGTTGAGCCAGGAAAACACGAATTACCACCAAACTGACGAATTAGTGACATGACATCACTACTTATTTTACAGATAGCAACAGGGTAAGAGAATATTATAATTTTATGCCTATAAATATGAAACTTAGATGAAATAGACAAATACAGTGAAAGACACAAAACACCCAAGTTCTAATTATGAAGAAATTCTGTGGATAAAATTGCAGTATTTCCAGAATCTGTCACCAGGCCTCACTGTATCTCCATATGAATAGGTGTTCCCAAGAGGTGGAGAGAAGTAGGCCATCTCCCTATCAATAGGTGATTAAGACGGTGGGCATGTCTGGACCTGAGAGGTTATGTGGGGCCCCTTCTGCAGCCCGGTCATGAGAGATGTAGAAAGACTGCTTGTAAGAAATTAACAGGTTTCGCCCACTTTCTCTCTCCCTTTGGCTGATTTCAGTTTCAAAGGTACTTTACTCCAGGATTTCTGCCCCACCCCAGAGTTACATCTGGAGTGGTCGGCAGGATGTCTGAACCCAAAATCTGTCTACATGGGTGTGTAACCCTTGGGCTGGCTGCCCCTAGAGATGGTGAGATGCCCAGAAACCCCACTGTGGATGGTGGGGAGGCCCCAGTGGCTGCAGTGGTAGAGGGTGCAGATTCACCAGGGAGCTCCCTATCTGTGGGGCTTCCAGTTGGGGAGCCCCTGGTGGGTAATTGGTCTAGGGTAAAGCACCTCATAGAGGGGTGGGGTCTTCCCCAGAACAGGGGAAGGGTGGACACACTGGAAGCTGCGAAATAAGCCCTCCATGAGAAAGAAGACTTGCTTAGAGGCCCTGAGTGGCCACGTAGCAGCTAGGATGGTAGGATCTCTTTTCGTCGAGACAGTGGAAAGTGTTATCTAGGAGAGAGGGTTATTGCAGTGAGAGAGAGACTTCGGCAGGAGAGAGAGACATACTTCAGCATCACTTGGAGGAGCTGGGCGATGACGTACAGGATGCCCTTAAGAAAGAGAGACAGTTATTGAGAAGACAGGAAGTGCTCATGGAAGATAGTTAACAGCAGCAAGGGAGGAGGCATCCAGAGAATCCGTGTTGCAGGAGGTCATGGGGTAAGGGGAGGAAAGAGCAGTGCTTTCAGCCCTGGAAATTGCAGAAGAGATGTTGGGAGAGGATGAGGGGGTGGGGCCTAGGGCCGATCTGTTGCCCAGGCCACATCCCGAGGCACCAGCCTCTCCTGTATTAAAGGCCTGCCCGGTTGTACTTAAGAAAATAAAAATGCAACAACCACAGGCTCCTGGGGGGTGAGGAGCCGCCCCTTCCCAGATTGTCAAGTACTCCATGCTCCGCCCCATACCCAGGATGACCTGATGGACGTGAGCGTTCTGTATCGGCAGAAGCTATTGGAACCTCTGCTTACATGGCTTCTGTGGCTCTGGGATATGGAGGTAAAAAACATTGTTATATCAGGTTCTGAAATGGGTAGACTGGTTTCCCTGATGACTCACCCTTCCCTCTGGCAGCAGTTGCAAAGTGCTTGTCACACCTCAGGGACTCAGGCGCTTCTGGATTGGCTGACAGCAGCCATCAGGGCAGTTTGGCCTAATCAGGGTGATTTACCATACTTACGCACTAGCGGGAAAACATATGCAGAGCTCCAACAAATGTTACAGGAGATGGGCCTGAAAAATATCACCTATACTATGGACCCCCAGGGTCCCGATGAATTGTTCACCGTAAGAATGAGAAATCTGGTGCTCCATACAGCTCCCCCATTTCTCTTTGGATCCCTAGTGACTGTTCTTACCCCCACATAGGGCAACCCATAAGTGAGGCTACTCATACTTTAGCACATTTGGGTGATGTTGAAACAATAAGAGCATAGAAGGAAGTACGGGCTACAATGGAAAGGAGAGGTGCAAAGGACCCTGTGAAGATCTCAAAGACCCAGATGTGGGTTGATGTCATAAAGGCCAGAGTAGTGAAAGAAAAACTTGATGGGCAGCCCAATAGGATCTTGTTATAACTGTGGCACCAATTAAAGCCAGAGCAGCAGTTCCAGCCACTGAGGTCCAGGACACAGAAGCCGAAGGCAAAGCCCCATGTCCAGCCTGTCTCCATGCAAGACTTCCTGAAGGACAGTCCTCAGGCTCACCCCACAGGATGACTGGGGACGTGCTAGGGACTGGAAACCACATTAGAATTAGCAATTCATTGGGCCCCTGTGAATGTACAACATACATGTCCTGGCACTGGTAGACAGAGGAGCTAAATGTTCTCTGATTCATGGCAACACTGAGCACTTTCCTGGGACCCCTGCAGTGATAGATGGCTATGTGGGTAAGGCAAATAGAGTGAAGATAGCCAAAATCTCATTGGGGATAGGGCGCTTACCCACAAAGGAGTATACTGTGTACATTTCTACCACCCCTGAATATATTTTGGGGGTAGATATCCTGCAGGGCCTGTGGTTACAGACCACTGCAGTTGAGTTCAGACTGAGGATACCTGTGGTAAAGGCAGTTCTGAGGGGACGTGCTAAGCACCCACCTGTAGCTCCTCTGCCTGTACCTCAGTGAGTCACAAATACAAAGCAGTATAAATTGCCTGGGGACACAAGGAAATTGGAGTAACTCTACAGGAGTAGGAGAAGGGGGGCATCATAAAGCCCACTCATAGTCCTTTTAATTCCTCAGTGTGACCAGTGAAAAAGCCAGACAGCCCCTGGCTATGACCATGGACTACAGGGAATTGAATAAAGTCACAACCATTTGCATGCTGCTGTACCCTCTATAGCAGCCCTTAAGGACACCCTCAGTCATGAACTAGGGATGTATCATTATGTTGTGGACCTTGTTAATGCTTTCTTCTCTACTAACATAGCACAGGAAAGTCAGGAACAGTTTGCCTTCATGTGGGAAGGCCAGCAGTGGACATTCACTGTCTTCCACAGGGATACCTCTCCACACTCCCACCATTTCTCACAGACTTGTAGCCCAGGACTTGGCCATATGGAAGAAGCCATAAATGGTGTGGCTGTATCACTACATTGATATCATGCTCACGCCTAATTCTCTTGCAGATTTAGAAGGGGCAGTTCCTAGACTGCTGCAACATCTACAGGAGAAAGGATGGGCTGTGAACAGCACCAAGGTTCAGGGACTGGGTTTGTCTGTAAAATTCTTGGGTGCTTTCCTGGTCAGATAAAACTAAAGTTACTCCTGAAGCCATCACAGACAAGGTCCAGGCTCTCCCTACCCCTACCACTGTGGCAGTATTACAAGAGTTTTGGGGTCTTTGGGGCTCCTGGAGAGTATTAATCCTGCATTTGGCAAAAATTCGGAAGCCCTTATACTGGTTGGTACTGAAGAGCATCAGGTGGGACTGCGATGAGACACGTGCAACTACTCTTACTGCTGCCAAGCAGGCAGTCAAGGCTGTCCAGGCCTTGAGTATAAGGGACTCATCAAGGCCCTGTGAGCAAGAGTTCATGTAACCGAAGAGGGTTCTGGATGGGGTCTTTGGCAGCAGCTTGAATGGACATGCCAACCTATTGGATTCTGGTCACAACTATGGAAAGAAGCAGAGGTCCAGCAGACCTTAACAGAGAAGCAACTGGCTGCTGTGTACCATGCCTTGCTGGTTATGGAGCCCATAACCGGAACAGCTCCACCCACGGTAATAACCACCTATCCCATTGCGGGATGGGTGCAAGACAGGACCCAAAGGCGATGGAGTGGTGTAGCACAGACACCTATAATGGCCAAGTGGGGTGCATATTTACAGCAGTTTAGCAGCCTAACAATCCCTTAAGTGGAGAACTCCAATGCTTATTGGGGCCAATGACGTATACCAGTAGAAAGCAGGAAGAACTTGCTTTTGAGCCATTGGTAGCCAAGAGTCCTTTATCAGGAGGGAAAAGCCCCTGTACCTGAAGATGTTTGGTATACAAATGGCTCCAGTGGTGGCAGTCCCCGAAGTAGAGGCTCTGGCTTTCCATCCTAACACTGAGACAATATGGATGGAGGACGGAGAGGGGAAGAGCAGTCAATGGGCTGAGTTGCGGGCAGTATGGCTCGTGATCACCCAGGAGCCTTCCCCCATAGTTGTCTGCACTGACAGCTAGGCCATCTATCAGGGCTTGACCCTGTGGCTACCAACCTGGTACCATGTCAACTGGATGGTTGGTCACTGGCCCCTTTGGGGGCAAGAGTTGTGGCAAGACCTGTGGGCCTCTGGTCAGACTAAGACAGTTACCGTATATCACGTGACTGGCCATTTGCCTTCGGCATCCCCAGGGAATGACAAAGCAGACACACTGGCCCAGGTGTGTTGGCTAGAAGGAAAGCCTAACTCTGATGTATTCTCATAGTAACAGCAGAGTGGCCCCCAAAGATCACGGTAGTGTACCCAAAACGTCCAGGACAGGTAAGTTTTGTTTTATCTTTATGGCCGTGCATGCACCCCCCCATAGTCCTATATATTGACCACCTGTTAACTCTCACAGAGAGGGGGTTGAAAGTCTGGTATACTAGACCAGGACGAGATCCCATTTCTGCCACTGTCCTGTCACAGGACCACTCTCTTGCATGCATCCTACTTGATGGACAAGATATGCCTATGCTGGTGTCTTTAAAACATGTATCTTACCGCCCTTAAGGTTATTTTCTTCTACAGTCCTTGTGGTCTGGATGTGCTCCCCGGCTGCAGCTGCTGCGTGATGACTGCTTTAAGCTCCCTACCTGTTCAACTACTGACTGCCTGTAGAATGGTCTAACTACGGACTTAACCTGCATAGAACTTTGAACCTAGCTGAATCCTCTGCTTTGAGGATTATGATGATTTTATTGCTGTTGCTATTGTATGTTATTAGTCTGGTTACAAGGCTCCAGTTTTCTTGCACAGGGACCATTGCAGAAGATGGGGAATGTGCAGATTGTGAGGCAAGATTTCTGGAGGGGTGGTCTGTGAGTAAAACTGCAGTATTTTCCAGAATCTCTCACCTGGCCTTAGTGCATCTCTATATCAACAGGTGTCTGCAAGGGGTGGAAAGGAGTAGTCCATCTCCGTATCAATAGGTGATTACAAGGGAGAGCCATGGCATATCTGGACCAGACAGGTTGAGTGGGGCCTCTTTTTCTGCAGTGGGGTTGCGAGAAACATGGGAAAACAGAAGTGGACAGCTGCTTTTAAGCAATAAATGGGTTTCTTCTACTTTATTTCTCCCTTTGACAGATTTCGGTTTCAAAGGTACTTTACTCTAGGATTTACCTTCCCCGGAGTTACAAATACATACCTAAATAACCTTGTATCTATTTTTAAAAGTGAATTTGTAGTTAAAATCCTCCCTATAAAAAATGAATTGGAGAGTTCTCTCAAACATTTATGGGAAAAATACAAACAATTCTACACATTCTTCCTGAAAACTGAAAAGGAGGAAATACTCCCAATCTCATTCTATAAAGTCAGCATTACTTGATTCCAAAGCCTGGCAAACACATTATATGAAAGCAACAGACCAATTTTCCTCAGGTTGTAGGTACAAGAATTCTAGAGAAAATTCCATCAAATCTAATAAAACAACACATAAAATAACACTTCATGACCCAGTGGGATCTATTCCAGGAATGAACACTTAGTTTAATATTCAAAAATCAGTGGATGTCATTCACCAAAATTAATACAATAAAAAAAAACATGATCAGCTCAAGAAACAGAAATTTTCATAATATCCAATAATATTCCCAATCAAAACTGTCAACACAGCAGAAAGAGGACATCTGTGAACAGTCTATAGATAACATCAGACTTTCACGTGAAAGACCCAATGCTTTCCCCGAACGCTTTCCCCTCAAGACTGGGAGCAAGGTAAAGACTCTTCACCACTTCTAGTCAACATATTTTTAGATGCCCTAGTCAGCATAATCAGGCAAAATAAATAAATAAAAAGGCACCCAGAATGGAAGGGAAGAAGTAAAACTGTCTATTCACAGGCAACATAAGATTAATAAATCTGAAAAAAAGCTACTAAAACTAGCAAGTGAATCAAGACAAGTGAAAGGACATTAGCTCAAGATATAAAAATCAACTGTATTTCTATATACCAGCAATGAACAAGAAACTGAAATCATAAAAATATGTTTACAATATAGCACACAAAATATTAAATACTTATGGATAAATCTGACAAAAGATGGGAAAACCCTGCACACTAAAAAACTACAAACACTGCTGAAAAGAAATGAAAGAAAAAAAACTAAACAAATGGAGAGATGCACTGTGTTCATAGGCTAGAAGTCTCAATATTGGTTAAGATGTCAACTCTGCCCAAATTGCTTTACAGATTCAATGCACTCCCAGTCAAAACCCCAGCAGGCTCTGCTGTAGAAAAGTGGCAAATGATTGGATGGAAATAAAAAGCTTGATTTTGGACAAAGGTGCACAGGAGAAAGGAAAGACTTTTCAATGAATGATGCTGAAACAATTGGACATCGTTATGGCAAAAGTGAAGCAGGGGAGAGAGAAAGAGAGGGAGACAGGGAGAACGACAAAAGGAAGGAAAGAAGGGAGGGAGGGAGGAAAGAAAAAGAAAAGGAAGGTATTTTCAGTACCTAACATTTATACCTTGCATCACATGTAATTAACTCAAAATGGATCAAAGACCGAACTGTAAAACTTAAAACTATCAAACTTTTAAATGAATGCACAGGAAAAAAACCTTTGTGACCTTGGTTTAAAGCAAAGATTTCTTTGGACACCAAAAGCATAATCCATTAACGAATCAAGTGATGGATTAAACTTCATCAAAATTAAGGACTTCTGCTTTTTGAAAGACACTGTTAAGAGAAGGAAAAAACAAGTCATAGACTGGGAGAAAATATATGTAAAGCATATAACTGATAAGGACTTGCAATCCAGTTTTCTTTTGCATTTGCAATAGTAATGAGGTTGAGCATCATTTTTTATATTCTATTATATTGTGGCTCCTCATGTTCTCTCTTGTGTGAATTATCTCTTCAATGATTTTGACCATTTTTCTAATGGGCTATTTGATATTATCACTCTAGGTATTCTAACTACTAATTACTTCTTCATTACATATGCTTCAACATAGCTAATACTAACCACTTCTTTAAAATACCTGATAGAGTAGAAATCGAAACTTTTCTGAGGACTTGCTACTATGCATATACTAATCATCTCTCTTCATTAAAAACAAATCAGTGAGGACATATGCAACCAATCGTTTTATTTTATGAAAGGATACTTAAGTACATTATTAAGGTATAGGATAAATATTCAAAGGACAAAAAGAACTTTAAAGAAATCTTAAACTTTACCAAACAGGTCTGTTGTAATAAAATGTTGAAATATCTCATTTATATTACAAGATGAGCAAGTAAGTAAATATATTAATGTTAACAGGGAACCACAATTTTCGATATGAAAGAGTTAATGTGTAAAAGTTAAATTACAACCTGTTTCAAACCAGAAAACTAGAAATATCATCATGAACTTATTTCCTTACACAGTTTTGTGAAAGGGCCTAGAAATTCTGTCCTTGTAATGATAAAGTTACCTATACCATACAAACACAAATATGCATTCCTCCATACATTCTGCATGTGCACACATGTTCCTAAGAAAGGAACCAGCCTCCTCCAAAAAACTGCTGGTTCCAAGTCTGAGCCAGGCAAAGCTTAAGGTGAGCCTGGAACACAATGTGTACCAGAAAGCAAGAAAGCACTCAGATAAATGTCATTCACACCAGAGGAGAAGGTCAAGGGCACCCACTGACCAAATCTGAGACAATTTGAGCATTAGAAAGATAACCAAAATGGGTTATAAATGCACTGAATAAAAATATCCACAAGTCCGTGATGATGCTAAAATCACACACACACAGATGAATATTGGCCAATAAGTCGAAAAAATGGTAGACTTAGGAAAAAAATCACGATTTCTATAACTCACAATTAACTTGGCCAAGGATCATCCATGTAAGATAAAACTTTTAGGCCAAATTCTTATAAAGGAACAGATAGATTATATGGAGTCAAAGTAACAGCCCTTACAGAACACACAGTACTACAAAGTAGAAAACAGACCTTACAACGGAGACATCTGGCAATCACAACTTAAACCAAGTGAATAATGAGACAACCTGTGATGTAATGTGAAAAACACAGTATTACCTATAAAATATTATAGCCAAACATGTTTAACTTGAATTTCATCAAGCCGCTAGACGTAAATTCAGGTTTACAGCAAGTACAGAGAGAGGAGACCAGATGTCACCATGAAGAATCATACAAATCCAGAAAGTGAACATATAAATAAAAAGACTACTGGTCAGTGCAGCAGCACTAACAGAAATAAGGTAGGCTGGTTGCTAAACTAAAACGACTATAGAAACCACTGTAATGGGTAACCCCTGATTGGATCCTAGATTTAAAAAGGAAAAAAAATAGGTGAAAAGACATTTCTTGAGGCAATTAGGTAAATTTAAATGAGAAATGATGACATTATAGAATTATTAATTTTCTTAGGTTCAACAATATTATGCTTATGTAATAGGAGAATGCCATTTTTCTTCGTGTTTACAGAGTATTTTAAATACGATGTTTGTAATTTCTTTTTAAGTAATTCAGCAAAAAGTATATATATATATTATACATATGCATTATAAAGTAAGATAAAATGTTAGTAATTCTTCAGCAATGCTAAATGTCAACGCTCTCCTCAAAGGAGGGAATGCGGATTCCCTGTATTTACTAGTCCTTCCACATTTCCCTGTGCTTGAGAATTTCCATAATAAAAAATTGTCATTTTTAACCAGTCTCATTCCAAGGTGTGCCAGGAGAGGAGCCTTGCAGAGGAGCCATACAGACGATCAGGCACCCAGAGTCAAAAGGCTGCTGCAGCCACTGTGAGGGACAGAGCAGAGGGATTTCTCAACATGACCAGATGGCACTCAGGGGAGGCGACACTTTTTATAAAACAAACTCTAAGAAATAGGTTAAGACGGAAAACAACATGAAAAGCCTGCCCGAGGTCCATTCTAGATCCTTGGCATTTACAATGTCACTGACAGCAAACCACCCCAGGATACCCAGTAGTACCTGCTGACCGAGCACATGGAAAGGGCCTCCTAAGACTGCAAGCGACTCCAGTGCTGCCCAGGAAGGAGGACTCACTGCCACAATAAGACAGAGATCTGACAGATTCTAAAAACTGTGCTCTCTCTACCATACCATGTATTAACACTCACCCACCAGCTAAAATATGTGCCTCTTTTCTTTCTTTCCTTTTTTTTTATTTTGGTATTATTAATGTACAATTACATGAACAACATTATGGTTACTAGATTCCCCCTATTATCAAGTCCCCACCACATACCCCAGTACAGTCACTGTCCATCAGCAAAGTAAGATGCTATAGAATCACCACTTGTCTTCTCTGTCTTATACTGCCTTCCCCGTGTGCCAGCCCCCGCTACATTATGTGTGCTAATCGTAATGCCCCTTTTTCCCCTTATCCCTCCCTTTCCACCCATCTTCCCCACTCCCTTTCCCTTTGGTAACCATTAGTCCATTCTTGGGTTCTGTGAGTCTGTTGCTATTTTGTTCCTTCAGATTTTTCTTTCTTCTTATAATTCACAGAGGAGTGAAATCATTTGATACTTGACTTTCTCTGCCTGGCTTATTTCACTTAGAATAATACCCTCTAGCTCCATCCATGTTGTTGCAAATGGAAGGATTTGTTTTCTTCTTATGGCTGAAAAATATTCCATTGTGAATATGTACCACATCTTCCTTACCCATTCATGTACTGATGGACACTTAGGTTGCTTCCATTTCTTGGCTACCGTAATAGTGCTGCGATAAACACAAGGGTGCATATGTCTTTTTGAAACTGGCCTGCTGCATTCTTAGGGTAAATTCCTAGGACTGGAATTCCTGGGTCAAATGGTATTTCAATTTTTAGTTTTATCAGACACCTCCATACTGCTTTCCTAAATGGTTGAACTAATTTACATTCCCACCAGCAGTGTAGGAGGGTTCCCCTTTCTCCACATCCTCCCCAACACTTGTTGTTTGTCTTTTGGATGGTGGCCATCCTAAGTGATGTGAGGTGATATCTCATTGTCAATTTAATTTGCATTTCTCTGATGATTAGCGATGTAGAGCATCTTTTCATGTGCCTGTTGGCCATCTGAATTTCTTCTTTGGAAAAGTGTTTCTTCAGCTCCTCTGCTAATTTTTTTTAATAAGCTTATATGCTTTTTGTTTGTTGAGGCGGATAAGCTCTTTATATACTTTGGATGTCAACCCCTTATCAGATATGTCATTTATGAATATATCCTCCCACTCTGTAGGATGTCTTTTTGTTCTACTGATGGTGTACTTTGCTGTACAGAAGCTTTGTAGTTTGATATAGTCCCACGTGTTCATTTTTGCTTTTGTTTCCCTTGCCGGGGAAGATATGTTCATGAAGAAGTCGCTCATGTTTATGTCCAAGAGATTTTTGCCTATGTTTTTTTCTAAGAGTTTTATGGTTTCATGACTTACATTCAGATCTTTGATCCATTTTGAGTTTACTTTTGTGTATGGGGTTAGACAATAATCCAGTTTCATTCTCTTCCATGTAGCTGTCCAGTTTGCCAACACCAGCTGTTGAAGAGGCTGTCATTTCCCCATTGTATATCCATGGCTCCTTTATCATATATTAATTGACCATATGTGCTTGGGTTTATATCTGGGCTCTCTAGTCCATTCCATTGCTCTATGGGTCTGTTCTTGTGCCAGTACCAAATTGTCCTGATTATGGCGGCTTTGTAGTAGAGCTTGAAGTTGAGGAGTGTAATTCCCCCCAATTTATTCTTCCTTCTCAGGATTGCTTTGGCTATTTGCAGTCTTTTGTGGTGCTATATGAATTTTAGAACTATTTGTTCTAGTTCATTGATGAATGCTGTTGGTATTTTGATAGGGATTGCATTGAATCTGTAGATTGCTTTAGGCAGAATGGCCATTTTGACAATATTAAATCTTCCTATCCATGAGCACGGAATGTGTTTCCATTTATTTGTATCTTCTTTAATTTCTCTCATGAGTGTCTTGTAGTTTTCAGAGTATAAGTCTTTCACTTCCTTGGTTAGGTTTATTCCTAGGTATTTTATTCTTTTTCATGCAATAGTAAATGCAACTGTTTTCCTGATTGCTCTTTCTGCTAGTTCACTGTTAGTGTATAGGAATGGAACAGATTTCTGTGTATTAATTTTGTATCCAGCGACATTGCTGAATTCAGATATTAGATCTAATAGTTTTGGAGTGGATTCTTTAGGGTTTTTTATGTACAATATCATGTCATCTGCAAACAGGGACAGTTTGAGTTCTTCCTTGCCAATCTGGATGCCTTTTACATCTCTGTGTTGTCTGACTACCATGGCTAGGACCTCCAGAACTATGTTGAATAAAAGAGGGGAGAGTGGCATCCTTGTATTGTTCCCGAACTTAAAGGAAAAGCTTTCAGCTTTTCGCTGTTAAGTATAATGTTGGCTGTGGGTTTGTTATATATGGCCTTTATTATGTTGAGGTACTTGCCCTCTATTCATATTTTGTTGAGAGTTTTTATCATGAATGGATGTTGAATTTTGTCGAATGCTTTTTCTGCATCTATGGAGATGATCATGTGGTTTTTGTCCTTCTTTTTGTTGATGAAGCGGATTATGTTGATGGATTTTCGAAAGCTGTACCCAACCTTGCATCCCTGCAATGAATCCCACTTGATCATGATGAACGGTCTTTTTGATGAATTTTTGAATTCGGTTTGCTAATATTTTGTTGAGTATTTTTGCATCTAAGTTCATCAGGGATATTAGTCTGTAATTTTCCTTTTTTGTGGTGTCTTTGCCTGGTTTTGGTATTAGAGTGATGCTGGCCTCGTAGAATGAGTTTGGGTGTATTCGCTCCTTTTCTACTTTTTGGAAAACGTTAAGGAGGATGTGTATTAGGTCAGCACTAAATGTTTGATAAAATTCAGCAGGGAAACCATCTGATCCAGGAGTTTTCTTAGGTAGTTTTTTGATTACCAGTTCAATTTCTTTGACGGCAATTGGTGTATTCAGATTTTTTGTTTCTTCCTCAGTGAGACTTGGAAGGTTTATTTATCTAGAAAGTTGTCCATTTCTTCTAGGTTATCCAGTTTGTTACCATGTAATTTTTCATAGTATTCTCTCATAATTGTATTTCTGTGGTGTCCATAGTGATTTTTCTTTTTCTCATTTCTGATTCTGTTTATTTGTGCAGACTCTTTTTTCTTGATAAGTTTGGCTAGAGGTTTATCTATTTTATTTTCTCCAAGAACCAGCTCCTGCTTTCACTGATAATTTCTATTGTTTTATTCTTCTCAATTTTACTTATTTATGCTTTCATCTTTATTATGTCCCTCCTTCTACTGACTTTGGGCCTCATTTATTCTTCCTTTTCTAGTTTCATTAATTGTGAGCTTAGACTATTCATTTGGGATTGTTCTTCTTTCGTGAGGTAGGCCTGTATTGCTATATATTTCCCTTAGCACAGCCTTTGCTTTATCCCACAGATTTTGTGGTATTGAATTATTGTTGTCATTTGTCTCCATATATTGCTTGATCTCTGTTTTTATTTTGGTCATTGATCCATTGATTATTTAGGAGCATGTTATTAAGCCTCCATGTGTTTGTGGGCTTTTTCATTTTCTTTGAGTAATTTATTTCTAGTTTCATACCTTGTTATCTGAGAAGCTGGTTGGTACAATTTCAATCTTTTTGAATTTACTGAGGTTCTTTTTGTGGCCTAGTATACGATCTATTCTTGAAAATGTTCTGTGTGCACTTGAAAGAATGTGTATCCTGTTGCTTTTGGATGGCGTGTTCTGTAGATGTCTGTTAGGTCCATCTGTTCTAATACGTTGTTTAGTGCCTCTGTCTCTTTATTTATTTTCTGTCTGGTTGATCTGTCCTTTGGAGTGAGTGGTGTGTTGAAGTCTCCCAACATGAACGCATTGCATTCTATATCCCCCTTAATTCTGTTAGTATTTGTTTCACATATGTAGGTGATCCTGTGTTGGGTGCATAGATATTAATAATAGTTATATCCTCTTGTTGGACTGACCCCTTTATCATTTTGTAATGTCCTTCTTTGTCTCTTCTGACTTTCTTTGTTTTGAAGTCTTATACAAATACTGAAACTCCTGTTTTTTTCTCCCTATTAGTTGCATGAGATATCGTTTTCCATCCCTTTACTTTTAGTCTGTGTATGTCTTTGGGTTTGAGGTGAGTCCCTTGTAGGCAGCATATAAATGGGTCTTATTTTTTATCCATTCAGTGACTCTCTATCCTTTGATTGGTGCATTCAGACCATTTACATTTAGGGTAAATATCAAAAGGTATGTACTTATTGCCATTGCAGGCTTTAGATTTGTGGTTACCAAAGGTTCAAGGGTAATTCCCTTACTATCTAACAGTCTTTTAACTCACTTCGTATGCTATTACAAATACAACCTACCTAAAGTTTTTTTTCTCTTCCTCCTTTTTCTTCTTCCATTCTTTGTATGTTATGAATCATATTCTGTACTCTTTTTCTATCCGTTGGGTGACATCTGTTTAGCCTTAGGAATACTTCCATCTATAGGAGTGCCTCCAAAATGCCCTGTAGAGGTGGTTTGTGGGAGGTCAATTTTCTCAGCTTTTGCTTATCTGAATATTGTTTAATCCCTCCTTCAAATTTAAATGATAACCTTGCCGGATAGAGTGTTCTTGGTTCAAGGCCCTTCTGCTTCATTGCATTAAATATATCATGCCACTCCCTTCTGGCCTGTAAGGTTTCTGCTGAGAAATCTGATGATAGCCTGATGGGTTTTCCTTTGTATGTGATCTTTTTTCTCTCTCTAGCTGCTTTTAAAAGTCTGTTTTTATTCTTGATCTTTGCCATTTTAATTATTATATGTCTTGATGTTGTCTTCCTTGGGTCCCTTGTGTTGGGAGATCTGTGCATCTCCATGGCTTGAGAGACTATCTCCTTCCCCAGATTGGGGAAGTTTTCAGCAATTACCTCCTCAATGACATTTTCTAGCCCTTTTTCCCTCTCTTCTTCTTCTGGTACCCCTATAATGCAAATACTGTTCCGTTTGGATTGGTCACACAGTTCTCTCAATATTCTTTCATTCTTAGAGATCCTTTTTTCTCTCTGTGCCTCAGCTTCTTTGTATTCCTCTTCTCTAATTTCTATTCCATTTACCGTCTCTTCTACTATATCTAATCTGCTTTGAAATCCCTCCATTGTATGTTTCATTTCAGATATTGAATCTCTTAATGATTGAATCTCTGTCTTAAATTCGTTCCTGGGTTCTTGAATATTTTTCTGCACTTCCATAGCATGTTTATGATTTTTATTTTGAACTCTCTTTAAGTAAGATTAGGTAGTTGTTTCATTTGGCCCTTTTTCTGCAGTTTGTGAGATTTGGCTCTGAATCATGTTCTTTTGACATTACATATTTCTGTGTGGTGCCCTCTATTGCCCAGAAGCTCCAGTCTCTGGAGCTGTGCAGCCCCTATAGAGTGAGGTTGGGGGTTGCTGGGGAGCAGAGCTGGTGCCTGGGGGGAGGAAAGATCTGTTTCCTGATTCCTGTCTGCGATGCCTGTCTCCAGTATCAGAGTCAGTGGGCTGGGCACACAGGTGTAAGCCTCTGTGCTTTGCATTTCTAGCTGTTGTAGGCGGGGCCTCCCTCTGACTGGCCTGACTCCAGTGCAGTCACTGCCAGTTTGGGAGCCAGTGCTGTCAGGCCAGGAGGAAGGATTGGCAGGCTGTGTGTCACAGTGAGGGGCCTTGGAGCTGAGTAGCCAGCCATGGGGATGGAGCGCCTGAAGCTCCTCAAATTTCCCAATCTGCTGGGCAGAGCGTGCGCAGGCAACGTTGTCCCCCTTCCCTTCTCCCATGGAGCAAGCTCCATGCAAACCCCGCCTCTTCAGCAGCCCTCTTGCTGCTAGGAAGCCTCTCAGACCACTATCTTTCCCTTGTTCCAGAGCAGCTGGGTGTGGATCCCGTCCTCCACAAACGGCCAGAATCTGTCTCTCAAGCACTCTGCCTGTCCCAGCAAACCGTCCTCCAGAGCACCACACAGTGTAGGTTTCTGTTTGCAAAGCAGATCTCCAGGGGTCGGTGTTCAGTGGTACCAGGCTTCCACCCCCTCCCCGTTCCATTTCTCTTCCTTCTGCCAGTGAGCTGGGGTGGGGGAAGGGCCTGGGTCCAGTCGGATTAAGGCTTTGATATGTTATCCTGTTTCGTGAGGTGTGCTCTGTTCATGAGGGCTGTATGCGGTCTGGTGCAGCCTTCTTTCCTATTGGTGTTTTAGGGTTAGTTGTATTGACTATATTTTTGCACTGTCTGTGGTTTTGGGAGGAGTTCTCTGTCTCACCTCTCACACCCCATCTTGAATCTCTGTACCTCTTTTCTTTATGACTAGAAGTCTAATATGAATTAAGTGTACGGTGGTGTGAATGAACAGAGAAAATCCCTGAAATAAAAACTGACATTTTAAATAATAATAATTTTCTCAACATAAGATAGCAGAAGTATTGCTTAAGTTGCAGACATTATGTCTCTCAATAACTCAAGAATTTTTTGTAATTGGCCTCCATGAACAAAATTTTATAACCATTCTTTAGTAACCATAATTTAAGGTACAAAATAGGAAAATAAATTACTCCCTTAAATTTTTATTATACATACTTCCAAAAATTTCACATCCACAGCCCTAAGTTATGAAAAATGTTTATAAGTGATATCAAATATAAATGTTGGAATCTAGGAAGACTATTTCTTCATTAGCACTTTAAAATATAACTTAAATCACATACCCCAGTAGGAATATTGGTAATATTAAATATAAAAAGGAAGCAGGAGTAAGGTATAAAAGAGCTCTAATAAACACCAAAAAAATAAGCAATAACGAAGCCTCTGACACAACTATTAAACTCCCTTCAGACTGATACAAAAGCAATCAGAGAAATCATTGTTATTTTAAAACTCTTCAAAGTATGATTGTCCCTCTTATTACACAGAATATTCTCTGTGACGCTAACAAGTGGGAGAGAGCTCTGGAGGGAAAACCAGAGCAAAGGAATATTCACCAAAGGACAGGGGATTCCTGTTTACCTATGACCTGAAGAACAACAACAAAAATCACTTGACCCATATGATGGATGCAGAAACTATTTTTATAGAAGGCCACAGACATTTAAGTACAGTTTATAGACTGAGAGACCCTGAACCTTGAAATGTTAACTTCAAGTCCTTGCCTGCAATCAGTTGCTCCCACAGATCTGCACTTACGTTCCGGAGTGCTACTGGAACCGCAGCTTTGGCATGTATTAGCTACATGACACTGAGCAAGTATCTTTTTTCTCTGGGCATGTGCCCCTACCTCACTCACTCAGAACTGTACCTGGGCACATAATAAGTGCCACATAAGTGTTTGCTGTTGTTGTGCCATTATCCAAACCCACTGTGACTGAAGATACAGATTAAGGCCAGGGTTAAGGGTATTGTCTATAGCTGTTTAAGATGGTAAAACTCTCTGGCCCAAAGTATAATCTGATTCATTGGCATAGCCCAAGTTTTTGATATTCCACATATGATGATGCTTTGCAGCTGTCAGGAAGGAAGGGAGAGAGGGTGCAAGGGAGGGAAACTAAAGTGTCTTTTTAGTATGGGTTTATCCAAACATTAAGATATTCTTATAAGAGAATCAAGAACTTTTAACATTCAAGTTTAATGTCACTTTCCAAGAGACAAGGTTACAGACTCTGGCTTCTATCCTGGGTGTTCTCTCTCACTCTCTGCTAGGCTAGCTGCCATGTGGGCAGTCCTCAGGAGAGGCCCATGTGGCGAGTACGTGAAGCCTCTAGTGAACAGCAGTGAGGAACTGAGGTCTACCAACAACCACCTGAGTGAGAGGAGCAGCAGATCTTTCTGAAGCAGTCCAGCCTTCAGATGGCTGCAGCCACCGCTGACACCTTGACTGCAACCTCATGAAGAACCAGACCCAGAACCAACAGTATTTCTGCACATCTGACAGAGATTTTGATGGCCATTCTTCCAGACCTTTCAAAGGCTTCTGAAGTGGACAAACTTGGAAAGTAGACATACGATCACCCTCTGGAGTAGAGGGCAGGTTTGTTTGCTGTGCAGTTAGCATATGTATCTCCCTCAGGAACAAGGGCCAGAAGGTTACATTGCACACCCTTAGAAAATACTGAGCGAGGTTTCCTAAGCTTGGAGTTCCTCAGATGTGACACAAACTCACTGAGTGCAGGCATCCACCTGGGCCTGCCTCCATCTGGCTCCTGCTGAATTTGAGGGGCAGGGGAACAAGGATGAACATGAAGCTTGGGCTGCCTGTGCTGCTGTGAACAGTCCTCTATCTCTGACCCAGGGGACTCGTGTCTTCTGCAAGCACCCTTGAATCTGTGGCTAACTTGTTAGCTTGCAAGAAGGGTAAAATCTCAGATATATCTTGTTTGTGATATATTAATCTTTGGTACGAGGAATAAAACACTCTTGTTTAGAATGATTAGTTTGTTTCCAACTTCTCAAAGTTGTCAGTCTTAGAACTAATTCATTTCCTTCGTTGCCTTGATTAATGAAGAACCCAGAGGCAAACTTGCAACACTCTCAAACTGTACAGAACTCTATTAATAAATCTTTACATATTGACTTAATCTGACTTTATTTCTACTCTATAATATCCTTATCTATTTACTGCATTCTATGTATTCCTTTGTAAAATATCTCAAGTATGTATAGTGTTAGAATACAAATAACAGCTACTTATCCTTCAGCATAAGCCCAAGCAAGGCCCCCTCCTAGAAAGTGTTTCCTGATTTTCCTGGCTGAGAACAAGACCTTGTCCTGGGCTTCTCTTATGTCTCTATAATGTGCTTCTCCACAAGGCCTCCTTATACTGCTACACTTCTGTACAGAACATGATACAGTGGATTTCAATACAATGTATTTTAATCATTTTCCTGTGTGTTTTTCCCAGAAGATCACAAACACTAGGAGGACAGAGACACAGCATCCCTAGCACATACTACCCACATCACAACATGTACTCAATAAACACATGCAAGAGAAGACACGAGAAACACAGAGAGGCAGACATGGAGGGTAGGGAGATTTGTTCTCTGTTCCCTGTATTGATGTGAGGGAGAATGGGGAGGACTTTACCAGTTTATGACAAGGGCTAAAACTCAATTCTGAATTAATATTATACTGTAGCAGAAAAAAAGGAAGGCCCAGAAGGAAGAAGACAAAGCATGAAGAAAAATTACAACAGTTAGGAAGACACATTTACAAAAATATATATAGTTTGATGCTAAGAAAGAAAACAAAAACAGTATACTGGGATAGACTGAAGAGCTGTGAGAATTGAACAATATTAACTTTCATTGTTAATCGTGAAAAAAATTTAACAATACAATGTATCCTTAGAAGATTTCCCTTTATTTCTCTTACGACCAAGGGATAAAAAAAGAAATAATAATCTAACTGTACCCCAAGAAACATCATATAAAAAATATTAAGAGAATTGTACAGCGGGAAAACTATATTTTTATTACACTGCAAACTTAAATGTGTAGTACTTAATACAAACTGGTAAGAAGGACATCAAGCTACAATAGTATTTATAAAACCCTGATCACAGCACTCAGGGGATTCACAAACATTTAAGAAGCTAAAGTACATAAACAACTCCACACAAAGTTCCAACTTCCAACTTTATAAAGTTGGAATCTGATTCTAGACAAAAATCAAAAAAAATTAAGGATTTCTTTTGCTTTTATGATCAATAATCTATATTTCCTGTCATTTCAGGGCTATAATTTTTTTGCTACAGCAATATTTTTCTAAAATATACTGATGTTGACATTTCTACTTTCCCAGAAAAGACCTGAAAGAATGACACAGCCCACAGCGGAAATGCAAGTCACATTCCAGGGCAAGCTTTAACCTAAATGCCTCATCTCTGCAAGGCACAAACTGAAACACTCCTGAATCATTTCTAAATGGTCCTAAAGAACGCTTTGGAACAAGCATTTTAAAGGCATCTTGTGGGTCAGCAGGAGGCCTTAAAATACACAAGAGTTGTAAGGAAATTCAAGATGGCGGCATGAGAGGTGAGACGGAGAACTCCTCCCCAAACCACAAATAGTACAAAACTATTAATACAACTAACCCTAAAATGGCAACAAGAAGGCTGAACCAGACTGCATACAGAGCTCACAAACAGAGCAGACCTCACAAAACAGGGTAACATAGTAAAGCCTTAATCTGGTGGGACCCAGGCCCTTCCCCCACCCCAGCTCACCGGCGGGAGGAAGGGAAATGGACAGAGGAGGGGGTGGAAACCTGGGACTGCAGAACACCTACCCCTGGACGTCTGCTTTGTGAGCGGAACCCTACACTGTGTGGTGCTCTGATGTTGGGGAGCTCAGGTGGGTGGAGTACTTGGGAGACTGACATTCCAGCCGTTGGTGGAGGGGGGGATCCAGGGCCACCGCTCTATGTCACAGTAGGGGCAGGTGGTCTGCGAGGCTTCCTAGCAGCAAGAGGGCTGCCGAAGGGGCGGGGTTTGCACGGAGCTTGCTGCGCGGGAGAAGGGAAAGCTGGACAAGGTTGTCTGGGCACACTCTGCCCAGCTGGTTCAGAACTTTGGGGAGCTTCAGGTGCTCCATCCCCATGGCTGCCTACTCAGCTCTGAGGCCCCCACTGTGCCACACAGCCTGCCAGCACCAGTTGCGAACTGGCAGTCACTGTGCTGGCGTCACACCACCCAGAGGGAGGCCCCGCCTACAACAGCTAGAGACACAAAGCACAGAGGCTTACATGTGTGTGCTTGGCCCACTGGCTCTGACATAGGAGATAGGCACCGCAGACGGGAAACAGGAAACAGATCTTTCCTCCCCCCAGGGACCAGCTCCAATCCCCTATGACCCCGAACCTCACTCTAGGGGCTGAGCAGGTACTGGAGTTTCTGTACAGTAGTGGGCACCACACAGAAACATGAAAAGTCAAAAGAACATGGTTGAGACCAAAATCTCACAAATCCAGAAAAAGGGCCAAATGAAATTGAACTCACCAATCTTCCTGAAAGAGAGTTCAAAATAAAAATTATAAACATGCTTGTGGAGGTACAGAGAAATATTCAAGAACTCAGGAACGAATTTAAGTCAGAGATTCAATCATTAAGAGATTCCATATCTGAAATGAAACATACAATGGAGAGATTTAAAAGCAGATTAGATATAGTAGAAGAGACAGTAAATGGAATAGAAATTAGAGAAGAGGAATACAAAGAAGCTGAGGCACAGAGAGAAAAAAGGATCTCTAAGAATAAAAGAATACTGAGAGAACTGTGTGACCAATCCAAACGGAACAGTATTTGCATAATAGGGGTACCAGAAGAAGAAAAGAGAAAAAGGGATAGAAAATGTCATTGAGGAGGTAATTGCTGAAAACTTCCCCAATCTGGGGAAGGAGATAGTCTCTCAAGCCATGGAGATGCATAGATCTCCCAACACAAGGGACCCAAGGAAGACAACATCAAGACATATAGTAACTAAAATGGCAAAGATCAAGAATAAAAACAGACTTTTAAAAGCAGCTAGAGAGAGAAAAAAGATCACATACAAAGGAAAACCCATCAGGCTATCATCATATTTCTCAACAGAAACCTTACAGGAAAGAAGGAAGTGGCATGATACATTTAATGCAATGAAGTAGAAGGGCCTTGAACCAAGAATACTCTACCTGGTAAGGTTATCATTTAAATTTGAAGGAGGGATTAAACAATATTCAGATAAGAAGAAGCTAAGAGAATTTACTTCCCACAAACCACCTCTACAGTGCATTTTGGAGGGACTCCTATTGATGGAAGTATTCTCAAGGCTAGATAGATGTCACCCAATGGACAAAGAGTACAGAATATGATTCATGACATACAAAGAATGGAGGAGGAAGAAAAAGGAGGAAAAAAAATCTTTAGGTTGTGTTTGTAATAGCATACAAAGTGAGTTAATTAGACTGTTAGATAATAAGGGAATTACCCTTGAACCTTTGGTAACCACAAATCTAAAGCCTGCAATGGCTGCAAATACATATCTATCAATAATCACCCTAAATGTAAATGGTCTGAATACATCAATCAAAACACAAAGAGTTACTGAATGGATAAAAAACCAAGAGCCCATCTATATGCTGCCTACAAGACATACACAGACTAAAAGTCAAGGGATGGAAAAATATTTCTCATGCAACTAATAGTGAGAAAAAAGCAGCAGTTGAAGTACTTGTATCAGACAAAATAGACTTCAAAACAAAGAAAGTCCCAAGAGACAGAGAAGGATATTACATAATGATAAAAGGGTCAGTCCAAGAGGATATAACTATTATAAATATCACCCAACACAGGATCACCTACATATATGAAACAAATAGTAACAGAATTAAAGGGAAAATAGAATGCAATGCATTCATGTTGGGAGACTTCAACACACCATTCACTCCTAAGGACAGATCAACCAGACAGAAAATAAATAAAGAGACAGAGGCACTGAACAACATATTACAACAGATGAACCTAACAGACATCTACAGAATACGCCATCCAAAATCAACAGGATACATATTCTTCTCAAGTGCACATGGAAAAATTTCAAGAACAGATCATATACTAGGCCACAAAAGGAACCTCAGTAAATTCAAAAAGATTGATATTGTACCAACCAGCTTCTCAGATCACAAAGGCATGAAACTAGAAATAAATTACTCAAAGAAAATGAAAAGGCCCACAAACACATGAAGGCTTAATACCATACTTCTAAATAATCAATGGATCAATGATCAAATAAGAACAGAGATCTAGCAATATATGGAGACAAATGACAACAATAATTCAACACTGCAAAACCTGTGGGACGTGGGAAAGGCAGTGCTAAGAGGGAAATATATTGCCATACAGGCCTACCTAAGGATAGAAGAACAATCCCAAATGAACAGTCTAAACTCACAATTAATGAAACTAGAAAAGGAAGAACAAATGAGGCCCAAAGTCAGTAGAAGGAGGGACATAATAAAGATGAAAGCAGAAATAAATAAAATTGAGAAGAATAAATACAAATAAAAGAATCAATGAAAGAAGTGGGTTCTTCAAGAAAATAAACAAAATAGATAAACCCCTAGCCAGACTTATCAAGAAAAAAAGAGAGTTTACACACATAAACAGAATCAGAAATGAGAAAGGAAAAATCACTACGGACACCACAGAAATACAAAGAAGTATGAGAGAATACTATGAAAAATTATATGGTAACAAACTGCATAACCACGAAAAAATGGACAACTTTCTAGAAATACACAACCTTCCAAGGCTAACCCAGGAAGAAGCAAAAAATCTGAATAAACCAATTACAAGCAAAGAAATTGAACTGGTAATCAAAAAACTACCTAAGAACAAAATCCCTTGAGCAGATGATTTCACTGATGAATTTTATCAAACATTTGGTGAAGACCTAATACCCATCCTCATTAAAGTTTTTCAGAGTAGAAAAGGAGGGAATACTTACAAACTCATTCTACGAGGCTAACATCACTCTAATACCAAAACCTGGTAAAGACACCACAAAAAAAGAAAATTATAGACTAATATCCCTGATGAACATAGATGCAATAATACTCAACAAAATATTAGCAAACCGAATTCAAAAATTCATCAAAAAGATCATCCATCATGATCAAGTGGGATTCCTCTCAGGGATGCAAGGATGGTACAACATTCGAAAATCCATCAACATCACCCACAACATCAACAAAAAGAAGAACAAAAACCACATGATCATCTCCATAGATGCAGAAAAAGCATTTGACAAAATTCAACATCCATTCATGTAAAAAACTCTCAACAAAATAGGTATAGAAGGCAAGGACCTCAACATAATAAAGGCCACATACAACAAACCCACAGCCAACATTATACTTACCAGCAAGAAGCTGAAAGCTTTTCCTTTAAGATCGGGAACAAGAATAGTATGCCCACTCTCCCCTCTTTTATTCAACATAGTTCTGGAGGTCCTAGCCAGGACAATCAGACAACACAAAGAAAGAAAAGGCATCCAGACTGGCAAAGAAGTAGTTCAACAGTCCCTGTTTGCAGATGACATAATATTGTACAAAAAAAACCCTAAAGAATCCACTCCAACTACTAGATCTAATATCTGAATTCAGCAAAGTTGTGGGATACAAAATTAATACACAGAAATCTGTAGCATTCCTATACACTAATGGTGAACTAGCAGAAAGAGCAATCAGGAAAACAATTCCATTCACTATCGCATCAAAAAGAATAAAATACCTAGGAATAAACCTAACCAAGGATGTGAAAGACCTATACACTGAAAACTACAAGACACTCTTAAGAGATATTAAAGAGGACACTAATAAACGGAAATTCACCCCATGCTGCTGGCTAGGAAGAATTAATATTGTCAAAATGGCCATCCTGCCTAAAGCAATCTACAGATTCAATGCAATCCCTATCAAAATACCAATGGCATTCTTCAATGAACTAGAGCAAATAGTCTAAAATTCATATGGAACCACAAAAGACCCCGAATAGCCAAAGCAATCCTGAGAAGGAAGAATAAAGCGGGGCAGGGGAATTATCCTGACTTCAAGCTCTGCAACAAAGCCTCAGTAATCAAAACAATTTGGTACTGGCACAAGACCAGACCCATAGACCAGTGGAACAGACTAGAGAGCCCATATATAAACCCAAGCATATATGGTCAATTAATATACAATAAAGTAGCCATGGATATACAATGGGGAAATGACAGCCTCTTCAGCAGCTGGTGTTGGAAAAACTGGACAGCTACATGTAAGAGAATGAAACTGGACTACTGCCTAACCCCATACACAAAAGTAAACTCAAAATGGATCAAAGACCAGAATGTAAGTCATGAAACCATAAAACTCTTAGAAAAAAACATGGGCAAAAATGTCTTGGACATAATCATGAGCAACTTCTTCATGAACATATCTCCCAGGCAAGGGACACAAAAGCAAAAATGAACACGTGGGACTATATCAAACTACAAAGCTTCTGTACCACAAAGGACACCATCAGTAGAACAAAAGGACATCCTATAGTATGGAGAATATATTCATAAATGACATATCCGATAAGGGTTGACATCCAAAATATATGAAGAGCTCACGCACCTCAACAAACAAAAAGCAAATAAGCCAATTAAAAAATAAGCAGAGGAACTGAACAGATCCTTCTCCAAAGAAGAAATTCAGATGGCCAACAGCCACATGAAAAAATGCTCCACATCACTAATCACCAGAGAAATGCAAATTAAAACCACAATGAGGTATCACCTCACACCAGTTAGGATGGCCAACATCCAAAAGACAAACAACAACAAATGTTGTTGAGGATGTGGAGAAAGGGGAACCCTCCTACAGTGCTGGTGGGAATGTAAATTAGTTCAACCATTGTGGAAGGCAGTATGGAGGTTCCTCAAAACACTCAAAATAGAAATACCATTTGACCCAGGAATTCCACTCCTTAGGAATGCAGCAGCCTACTTCAAAAAGACATATGCACCCCTATGTTTATCGCAGCAGTATTTACAATAGCCAGGAAATGGAAGCAACCTAAGTGTCCATCAGTAGATGAATGGATGAAGATGTGGTACATATACACAATGGAATACTATTCAGCCTTAAGAAGAAAACAAGTCCTACCATTTGCAACAACATGGATGGAACTAGAAGGTATTATGGTCAGTGAAATAAGCCAGGCGGAGAAAGACGAGTATCAAATTATTTCACTCATCTGTGGAGTGTAAGAACAAAGAAAAAACTGAAGGAACAAAACAGCAGCAAGCTCAAAGAAACGAAGAATGGACTAACGGTTACCAAGGGGAAAGGGACGGGGGAGGATGCGTGGGAAGGGAGGGATAAGGGGGGGAAGGGACATTACGATTAGCACACATAATGTAGCAGGGTGGGGGGAACACGGGAAAGCAGTATTTACAGAGAAGACAGGTAATGATTCTATAGCATTTTACTATGCTGATGGACAGCGACTGTAATGGGATATGTGGGGGGACTTGATAATAGGGGGTCCAGTAACCATAATGTTGTTCAAATGATTGTACATTAACAATCCAAAAAAAAAAATGCAGAGGAGTTAACATCAGATCACAACTGGCTAATGGTTGTTTTCAAGAGACCAAATCTAGAAATTTACTTTACTCGGTAATTTGAATTACAATTCTCATAAATAGACAAACAACAAAGCCTTCAATTTCGCTGAAGGTATTTTGCATATTAGCATACTAATACCCTATAAATCTCAGAATTCACTGCTAAAGAGAGTTAATGGACACATTTTGTATCCATTACCAATATTTTCTATCGTTTCCTAAATACACAGTGCCAGATACAGCCATTTGTCTCTTCAGTGTATCTTTTATAGACGAATCTCAACCATTGCTCCATTAAACATGTTTTAAAATCTACCCATAAATTGAAAAATACAGTTAATGGAAGCCAGGTACAGATTCTTTGAAATCCATTTTCGTGTCTACTTAATAAACAGTATGCTGTGAGATGAGGACTCCAAGGATTGATAGAGGTTTATTTTATCAGATGTAATTTTGTCTTTTAATGAAATTAGTCTTTACAGCTGCTGCCTCTGCATTGATTCTGGTTGTCTGTAGTTTTTTTTTTTAACACAGATTTTTCAGTGGGCTCATGAGAGAAACATTCTCTCAGGGTTTGCATGTATGTAACAGCTTATATGGGGCCTTTTAACTGAAGGCCAGTTTGACTGGATGCAAATCATTACCTCTGACTTTCTTTTCTCAAGTATGTCAAATATATTATTCCATTGTCTCTTGGCCCAAAGTGTTGATATACAGAAGCTTGACAAGAGTCTGATTTTCTCCCCGAAAAGACATGTGGTCTTTTGCCTAAAAATGTTATCACCTCATCAAGGAAGCCAAGGCTGCAATGTTTAGTGGGATTTTATAATGATTTTTACCGTTTGTAGGTCTACTTTGTTATCCTTAGCCTTCTCCCTACTTGCTTGGTGGGCAAAGGAAGAATAAGAGACAGTATTTGAGATCCTAAAAGGTTTTCTCCATAATAAACATGAGCTCTAGAACTTGAACTTGGACACTGTTCATATGTACTCAAAAACGCTGGGCTCAATTCTTGGTTCTTAATTATGGTCTAGATGAAGCTAAAGTACAATATAGTGAATTATGAACCAGGGAAACAACAGATCTTTGAAATGAAAAGGTCTTATTTGGTAAAAGAGTTCAGACATCAGAAGACCTTTGAAAAATACTGATTTCTTTCACAACTAAAATAACATTTGTTTAGTAATTTAAAAACTTTTAAAAGAAAACTCTGAAAGCAGTTTCCTGGCTATTTAACTCCAAAGGCCATAATTATACCCACTCAGATACCAAAAGACAACTGAAAGATTAGGCTCCTTCAAAGGGCCAAGACCGACTGTTATTTAAGCTGCTACAGATCACGAGGGAGCAAGGCTGTAGCCATGCACACAGCAGCGTCGGACGCAGCCACGCCACTCCAGGCATGTTCCCGGCAGGTGCCACATCTCTTATAAAACAGGGAGAACAATATATTGTGAATAACCCAAATTCTCAGTTATTCCAAAGAAATTTTAAAAACAAGGAAAAGAATGCAGGTCTTAGGGACAAGTGACTACAAATGTAGTAAGGAAAAAGTCTTTAAAATATTTATGGAACATAGAACCTGATTTTCAAGCCACATTCTAAAGCCCAAGCTAGTTTTATGATCCAATAGCCATTAATGCTTTCCAGTTTAATCATCATCAGAAAGCCTCACTCACGTACGAACATGTGCATACCCCTATGTGAGGCACCTGACAAAGCCATGTGGTATAGTTACTAGTGGGCTCTGGGTTTAGAGCTCACAATCTATGCCAGACAGTCAGAAAATTAGATGAATTCACATTGTAGGAAAAGTAGTTAAATGATCATACCAAAAAATAAATACAATTAAACATGCTTGGGAGTCTGCACTCTTCTCATATTAATTTGTGACATTCTTCTGACAGACTGTTCCCCAAAGAGGGCTGTAACATTATCTCCCAAACCACAAGCTCTTCTAGAACCTCAAGTTCTGCTATCAAGAAATGGACCCCATGTCTCCTCCTTGTGGCTGTGATGGGCTTCTGATGTGATTCCAGCCAACAGTGTGTAGTAGCGGCGACTATGATTTCTGAAGCTAGGTCCCAAAAGGGCAATGCAACTTCCACATTGCAAGGTGGATGTTCACTTTTGGAACTCCGAGTCACCAGGTAAGAAGCCTGACTCTCCGAGGCTGCCATGCTGTGAGGGAGCCAAGCCACACAGAACTGCTCCTCGCCTTCCAACGCTTGTGACCCAAGGACCAAACAAACGTGCAAATGAGTGGGCTTTTAGATGACTACAGTCCCCAGCCATTAAGTCTCTTCAATCCTTTGTGATGTCTCAGCCGAGGCCCCAGATACCATCAAGCAGAGGCAAACCATCCCAGTTTTGGTCTATCTAAATTCCTGATCATTAAATGATAAGCAAAGTTAAAAGTGGGCTTACGCCTGCTAGTTTGGGGATAATTCATTATGCAACAATAACCAGAGCAATGCTTATTCTGCTCACCACAAAAGCTATGCAAAACCTCCTCCACTGTTCTGCAAGAAAAATGTGTCCCTAATATTTCCAAGACAAGCCTATCATCTCCAAAAACCATTCATTTAATTCCCTCCTTGATGGTCCTTCAACCTCTCGTCAGAGTTCTCTTCTGCCTAGAAATATGCTCAGGTATCCTGACCTACAATCAACTTTCCTTTGTCCATATCTGACCTCACCCTCCACAAGCTACCATCTTCACTTCATTGTTAAATTTCACCAAAGTATCTGCTATGCTTTCTCCAGTACAGCCTGTCATCAGCATGACCCATCACTGGCCCCCATCAATGGGTCACTAGTGACCCTCCCTAGAGTAGTTTGCTGGCCCTTTCTCAGTCCTAATCTTCCTCAAACTGTGGCTTAACTGAACCCTGAATTATTAAATCCTTCCTTCTGGGAAACTCTCCTCCTTTTATGCCTCAGACCTAACAGTCTTGGAGAGAACACCACCATCTCTGTGTCACCAATATAGAAATATTTACTATTGTCCTAGGGAAGAATTTTGGTCTGAAAATCTGATGAGATATTCAAGTTTAAAAGGCTCATGTGAATATGGCTGGTGTAGTAAGTAGATCTGAGTAGGCTACTGACTGGGTCAATAAGAGATAAAAATAGGTAAAATGGTTTTGATTAACATATAAAAGGGCAAAGTATAATAAAATATGGTGAAATTATGACCAAAGGACTAAAACTTTTTAGGAAAAAACCCCAAATGAGATCACATGATACACAAAAAATCAAAGCCATTTCTTTAAACCCAATGGTCAAAAAAAGGACATAATTTTTTTTAATGTTAGATACAAGTGGCCAATCTTTCTAATAATAAAATGAGTCAAATAAAAACAAGGGGATCCATTACTGGTAATACCAAGTGAGGGTGTGGTCCAGTGGTGCTGTGTGGCGCCACACTCATGTACTTCTGGTGAGTGTGTGAATCAGTATCACCTTTCTGGAGGGCACTGGTGACATGTTTTAAAATGAAAACATGCTATGCTTCAACCTTGCTAATCCCATCTACACACTTATGTTCAGGACAAACCCACAAAATGAACATACAGTTTCCAGTAGCATTATTTACAACAGTGAAAACTGAGAACACAGAAATGTCTAATCTATACAAAGTTAGTTAAAGTAAATATATAGAATAGAATATCACGCAGAAAATAATGATGCAGATTATATTTAGGTTCATAGAAATATATCCATAAGTATTACTGAAAGAAAACAGCATTAATATGGAAGAGAATACACAAATCAATCTCTCTTGTGGAAGTTATACATATATGGATGTACATATATACACACTAATTTCTGGGAGAATGTCTATGAAACTTTAAAGCCCTTCAATTCACCTTGGGGAAGTGGACTACGGGATAAAGTGTAGGAAGTAAAAAGTGACTATTTTAATTTTTTGCATACTCTATATTTTGTTTGAATTTTTTAACATTACCATATAAAATTTTTATAATTTTTTGAACTAGCAAATAAGTAAATATATATTCTGTAATGCAAATTTAAATAACTCTAAGCATACATATGTAAGATCATTTACAACTGTGGGTGCGAACCTCAGTTCACTCAGTAGTTCCTAACCTTGTAACCAACAAAGAAATAGGGGGCACATTAACAACAGTCACAATGTTAAAAACATTAACAAATTAGGAGAAGGAAGCAGTAGAGCTTTCCCAGGTACTGAGCGTGGAAGAAAACTCTCGTGGACCCTCTTAAGTAGAACAATGTTAGCATGAACCACAACAACCTCAGCCATTAGAGTGTAAGTGTATGTGCACAAACAGCGACATCAAAGAAGCTATATAATAAACGGCGTGTAAGCACATGAAGAGATGCTCAATATCAAGAGTCATTTGGAAAATGAAAAGCAAAACCACCATGAGATACCACTTCAAAACTGCTAGGACAACTAAAATAAAAAGAATGAAGTGTTGGGAAGGATGTGGAGAAACTGTAACCCTCCCATATTGCTGGGGAATAGCTACTTTGGAAAAACAGTATGGTGATTCTGCAGTAAGTTACACATGGAACTACAACACAACCCAAAATTCCATTCCTAGATACACCCCCCCAAAAATGAAAACAGGTCCACTCAAAAACTCCTACCCAAGTGTTTATAGCAGCATATTCATAGCAGCCAAAATGTACCAACAACCCAAATATCCATGCACTGATGAATGGGTAAACAAAATGTGGTATACCACAACCACAGAACATCATTCAGTATAAAAAGGTAAAAAGTATTGATACATGCTACAACATGGATAAAACTTGAAATCATGCTAAATAAAAGAAGCCAGCCACAGGCTACATATTGTACGTTCTATTTATATCAAATGTCTGGAATAAGCAAATCCACAGAAACAGAAAGTAGATTAGTGGTTGCCAGGGATTGGGTGGAGGAGGAAATGGGGATTGACAGCTCATGAACATGTTTCTTCTTTGAAGTGATGAAAATGTTCTGGAATTAGATAGCAATAATAGTTGCATAATTCTATGAGTAAACTGAAAACCACTGAGTTGTATCCTTTTTAAGAGGGTGACTTTCACGTACAGCAGTCCCCCTTTATCTACAGTTTCACTGTCTGCCATTTCAGCTGCCCATGGTCAAAGGCTGGAAGGTCAATAGTAGCCTAACACCATCACAATGCACACGTCATTTCCCTCACCCTCATCTTGTCTCGTAGGTATTTTATTCTCTCACATCACCACAAGAAAAGGTGAGAAAAGAACAGTAAGATATTTTGAGACCACATTCACATAACTCTCCTACAATATTGTTATAATCGTTTTATTTTAAGATTATTGTTGTTAATCTTGTATTGTGCCTAATTTATAAATGAAGCTTTTTCACAGGTATGTGTCTCTAGGAAAACAAACAGTATACATACACACAGGGCTCTGTCCTATCTGCAGCTTCAGGCATCCACAGGGGCGTGGAATGTATCCTGGGCAGACGAGGGGGACTACTGTAATGAACACAAAATTGTGCAAGGGAAAAAAACAAGTTTTCAATGACTGATTCCCATTTAATATAAATAGAACACCCTACCCCAGAACCCACCAAAAAAAGAAAAACTCCCAACAAAATCTGAAACTTCTTTATTTCATTTCTATCTCTTCAATTCCAGGTTGAAATAGGATCCAATACAGAGAAATAGGAAAATCCTCATGATTCTATCCAGCCAAGAATATCAATGCTGAGGAAGAGACAACTCTGGGTAAGGAACTCTATGAACATAGTCCTTTTTTATACTAGCCTGAAGTGGGAAATAAAAGAGAAAATATAGACAACAATACTTTGTTATAAACTTCGAAGTTGCTAAAAGACTAAATCTTAATTGTTTCCACCACAAAAAAGAAATGATAATTATGTGTCAAACAGAGGTGTGGGCTAATAACACTAGGGTGGTGATTTCACTGCAATAGGTAAATATATCAAAGCAACACCTTCACTCACACATAGTATACCTTTAACATACACAATGTTACAGGTCAATTACATCTCAATAAAAGTAACTTTTTTTAAAAAGGGAAAATAAATTATTCAAAACCCTGTCCCATTATCAGCTTTTGTTTGTAAATGTTTTCAAAATCCTCTTAGATGCCAAATAAAAATCAAACATGCCTGGGCAACTAACTGGACAGGCCAAGAAGCCAGAATACAAGAAATGATGTGCAGGAGTGCTTCTGTTTGGGGCCAGGAGGAGGAAGGGAAGAAATTTCATGCTCCAGTGAGCTTGTAAGGGGGTAGAAGAAATTGGATGAGACAGGGAGTAAGTAACAGTGAGCCATCACATTGTCTGTGGGCTCTTTCCAAAACCATTCCATTCTCCAGAGTCCAGTGGTGCAGGCCAGTGGACAGGAGACTGTGGGGTGGCTGGAGGAAGCACTCCTGTAACGGGAATGCTGAGGTACACCAGCAGGGTTGTGTAGACGTCAGGCGGCAAAGTGGAGGCTGAGGAGGCATCTGGGGTGGTCTCTCGGGCACACAATCCTGCTCTGGAGCTGAGGACAGGAGCATTGTCGTGCGTACCGGCAGTACCCACAGGAGTGGGGAGCAGAAGGGAGATCACGGCAGACACCTAGATCCTGAGGCACCCTCCTGTGGGGGCATCAAGACTGGAAAGGGCAGACTATGCAGGAGGCTGACAGGTGCGGACAAGAACCACATTTAGAATGACTGCAATTAAGACCCTATCTACACCCCCAAAAATGGAAAATTCAGGTCACACACTGTATGTGCTCAGGAAATTTTCACTCAGTAACAGAGCTGTCTTCTCAGTTCCGTGACCTGCTCCATGTCAAACTGCACGCCCGCCTCTGGCTGCTCTCCTACCTCCCTGACTGCTGTCTCTTGTGTCTTTCAACTTGTTCTGTCACCTCTTGTATTCCATCAATTTCTCAAAGGCCTGTCACTGAAGAGTCTTCCTGCAACTTTTTTATGCACTTAACAACCCTTATACAATTTTTTTTCCCATCTAATCTGGAATACTTGTAAAACGTTTGGGAACAGCCTACAAGACCACCCCGGTCTGACAGAACTTCAGGAGCTCTGGTACCCCCGAGGCCACCCTCACTGCTGGGCCCCACTGCAGGTCTGGAGGTGCCAAATACCACTCAGCTTCAACAATTTATAATTTGTGAGAATAGTTCACAGAATTCACTGAAGGCCATTACACTTGTAGCTGCAGTTTATTACAGCACAAGGGCAAGCAAGTCAAGGGCAGAGAGGCATGGGGCAGAGCCCAGGAGGCTCCTGAAGGTGGAGCATACAGCTGTCCTCTCCCAGCGGAGTTACAGACAGCCTCACTTCCTCTGGGTAATGCCATGTGATGAGGCACACTGAGTACTGCCAACCACAGAAGCTCACCCCAGCCCTGGAGTCCAGAGTTTTTATTAGGACTCCGTTATGCAAACACTGTTGACTGCCAGTGAGGCTGACCTTGGGAACCCCACACTCTCCAAAAGCCCCCACCACAGATCACACTGTCAGACAAACTGCCCGGGGCCCCCCAGGGGAACACACTCACCAAGCAGGACATTCCAAGAGTTTAGAGATTACCACCCAGGAGCTTGAGGCAAAGGCTAGACCTCTCTTTGGGCAGCATTACATTCTTTACTACACCAGTTGCTTGCCCTCTCTTCTGGGCCCCGGATTTGTTATTTCTAACTGCCTTTTTAATATCTTCATCGCTTTCTTTAAATGCCAATGAATAAAGTCAAACTCATCAAAATTTCTCCAGACCAACTGTGATTTCACTGTTCCTGTTAATAGTGCCAAATTCACTTCTTTCCAATAAGGAACTGAGGCACTTTATAAAACCACCATGCAAGATATAAAATTAGAAGGAAATTGGGGCAAAGAAAAAATAGCCCAGAAAAAAATAAAATAGAATAATGCTGTAGTGAAGTTAGGACACAGAATGCAGTGCTATAAATTCTAGCTCACTTGTTAGAGGTGGACTGCACATTTGGCTCTGAGCTTTTTAGTAGCCAAACAGTATTCAAAACAAAGAAGAAATGACAGTTTAAAATGCAGAGTCCAATAAAAAAAAATATTGCCCCAAAGCCACCACTCTTCTACCTATCACCCCAGGGTTTAATACTGGGAAGTTTTTCACGTCACCCTCTACAGTCAAACACTCATCAAACAAGAAGGGTGCTGCGCCACGATGTCGGCACGTCTCTGTCCTGTCCTCTATATATCTTCTCTCTCTCAAACTCCAAACATTCAAGACCCACAAATTAATATCTCTTAAATACAGCAATTCCTGGTTAAAAATCTACAATAGCTCCTCACTGCTTGTTTTTCTCTTTTTTAAACACTTCTATTTCCAAAGAAATATATGCTCAACTCAGAAAATAAAACAAGACAAAGAGATCTAAAAAAAAACCCTATATGCAAAAACAGAAATCCTATAATCCACATATAACTACCTATTACAACCTTTTTAAAATTGAGGTAAAGTTCACGTACAACGAAAGCCCAAACATCTTAAGTACACAATTCCCTGATATTTGACAAATGCTATTCCCTAGTGGATACAAAGGACATTTCTCTAAAACCTCACAAAGTTTCCTAATGTTTTCTCTCAGTCAGGTTCTCTGTCAGTATAAGGGTCAAAGGCTGGGAGCCTCCAAGGTGTGCCACTCTGGTATGCAGATTACATGGAGCTGAAAACAATCAAGTCCCAAAAGACTGAAGAAACTTTGACCGTCCCCTCCAACTGCATTAGAGAGTTTAGATGGAGGACCTACTCCAGGAAGAGACCTATCACCACAGATAACTATAACATTTTAATATGATCTAGGGATGGTTGAGAGGGAGGAATTTAGTAAAGTCTGTTAAAACTCCTATGTCCCACTGCTTCTGTGGCCCAGCAAACATCTGTTTACCAAACATATACTCTTACGTATTCCTGTGAGTTGCTTCCCTTTTCCTTTAAAGTCCTAGGCCCCAACCCCTTCTCCTTAGTTCAGGATGACAGATGTGCCTCACGGTGCCTGTCTTTAGAATCTCATGTCTGTGTGGATTCCCTGTACGTATGTAATTAAATTTTATTTTCTCCTCTTAACCTGTCTCATGACAGTTTGATTCTTTGACCAGCCAGAAGAACCTTGAACAGTAGAAGAAAATTTTTTCCTCCCTGAAGTCAGGTATCCATATTGAAAATATTTTCTCCTAGTCTGAATCAGCTCTTTCATTAAAAAAAATGTCTTTTAATCAGCAAAGGCTGATATTTTGATGAAATCCAATTTATTAATATTCTTATTCTATAGTTACTACTTCTTGTATATTCTCTAAGAAATCTTCCCTTACTCCAAGGTTGTGAAGATACTCTTTTTTTATAAGCTTTAAACTAATTTTAGCTTTACATTTAAGTCTATAACCCATCACAACCTGGTAAAGTTATCTTTAAGAAATCTGCACATTACTATAAGATCCAAAACAAGACAAAGATGTGTACTCCTACTGCTTCCATTCAAGGTATACACAGAACAATGAGCAAGAAAAATAAATTGCACAAAGAATGTTAAGGAAAAAAAACTATCTGTACTGAAATAATTATGTAGAAAATCCAAAGAAATCTACACACACTATTCTGTTTTTTAAATATATAATACTAAGTGATATTTTAATTTACTTCTTGTACAAACTTCTTATCCTCAAACTGATCCTCTCCATGATGCAACCAAACTTCTCCCTTCAGCGGTATCGTTTATCATCAGCTTTCGGCTTGCCCATTTGTAAAGAAAACAAAAGCAGGAAAACAATTCCATTCACAATCGCATCAAAAAGAATAAAGTATCTAGGAATAAGCCTAACCAAGGAAGTGAAAGACCTATACCTTGAAAACTACAAGACACTCTTAAGAGAAATTAAAGAGGACACTAATAAATGGAAATTCATCCCATGTTCTTGGCTAGGAAGAACAAATATTGTCAAAATGGCCATCCTGCCTAAAGCAATCTACAGATTCAATGCAATCCCTATCAAAACACCTACAGCATTCTTCAGTGAACTAGAGCAAATAGTTCTAAAATTTATATGGAATGACAAAAGACACTGAATAGCAAAAGCAATCTTGAGAAGGAAGCATAAAGCGGGGGGAATTATGCTTCCTGACTTCAAGCTCTACTACAAAGCCACAGTAATCAAGACAATTTGGTATTGGCACAAAAACAGACCCATAGACCGGTGGAACAGAATAGAGAACCCAGATATAAACTCAAGCATATATAGTCAATTAATATACAATAAAGGAGTCATGGATATACAATGGGGAAATGACAGCCTCCTGGACAGCTATGTGTAAGAGAATGAAACTGGATTACTGTCTAACCCCGTACACAAAAGTAAACTCAAAATGGATCAAAGACCTGAATGTAAGTCATGAAACCATAAAACTCTTAGAAAAAAACATAGGTAAAAATCTCTTGGACATAAACATGAGCAACTTCTTCATGAACATATCTCCCCGGGCAAGGGAAACAAAAGCAAAAATGAACAAGTGGGACTATATCAAACCACAAAGCTTCTGTACAGCAAAGGACACCATCAGTAGAACAAAAAGGCATCTTACAGTATGGGAGAATATATTCATAAGTGACATATCCGATAAGGGGTTGACATCCAAAATATATAAAGAGCTCATGCACCTTAACAAACAAAAAGCAAATAAGCCAATTAAAAAAATGGACAGAGGATCTGAACAGACACTTCTCCAAAGAAAAAATTCAGATGGCCAACAGGCACATGAAAAGATGCTCCACATCACTAATCATCAGAGAAATGCAAATTAAAACCACAATGAGGTATCACCTCATACCAGTTAGGATGGCCAACATCCAAAACACAAACAACAGCAAATGTTGGCCAGGATGTGGAGGAAGGGGAACCCTCCTTCACTGCTGGTGGGAATGTAAACTAGTTCAACCATTGTGGAAAGCAGTATGGAGGTTCCTCAAAAAACTCAAAATAGAAATACCATTTGACCCAGGAATTACACTCCTAGGAATTTACCATACGAATGCAGCAGCCCAGTTTGAAAAAGACATATGCACCCCTATGTTTATCGCAGCACTATTTACAATAGCCAAGAAATGGAAGCAACCTAAGTGTCCAATAGTAGATGAATGGATAAAGATGTGGTACATATACACAATGGAATATTATTCAGCCATAAGAAGAAAACAAATCCTACCATTTGCAACAACATGGATGGAGCTAGAGGGTATTATGCTCAGTGAAATAAGCCAGGCGGAGAAAGACAAGTATCAAATGATTTCACCCATCTGTGGAGTATAAGAACAAAGGAAAACCTGAAGGAACAAAACAGCAGCAGACTCACAGAACCCAAGAATGGACTAACAGTTACCAAAGGGAAAGGGACTGGGGAGGATGGGTAGGAAGGGATAAGGGGGGAAAGGGGCATTATGATTAGCACACGTAATGCAGTGGCAGGGGACACGGGAAAGGCAGTATTTATAGAGAAGACAAGTAATGATTCTATAGCATCTTACTATGCTGATGGCAGTGAATATAGTGGGGTGTGGAGGGGACTCGATAATAGGGAATCTAGTAACCATAACATTGTTCAAGGGATTGTACATTAACAATACCAAAATAAATAAAATAAGATAAAATAAGGAAACAAAAGCACAGAGAGCTTCTGGAGACACCTTTCCCAGCCTGAGGGTTTGGCCAGAAATGCCACACCCCTTTCAATAAAGTCCAATTACCCCAACTGGAAAGGACCCTACCATTTTCTATCAAGTTTTCTTTTACCTCTAACCAAACCCATCCTCATTCCTTTTAAGCCCTCACAAATCTTCCTTCCCCACCCCCTTATAATTAATTAACCACACAATAAAGGTGAACAAAGGCATTTAAGTAGTTTCTTAATCCAGTGTATTCGTTCAGTCAGCCTCCAGCAGGCAGGACAGTTCTGTCTGGGTGTCAGGACAGAGCGGGCGCCTAAAGCACTCTGCCTCATACAGCTGTGTTCCAGTGGCACAGTCTGGACGCCACGAGCTCCTAGAAAGCAGGGACAGTTTGTCACTACCTTTATATTCCCTGGAGTAAAATGTAACACTTCACACCGAGTAAAGCTGCATCAGCTGCCATGCTAAGCACCATTTAGTGGCCGATTCCCGCGGGTCAGGTCTATCAGGGATCAGAATGTCCTTGGTCTCCATGAAAGGAAAAGTAATGAGGCCTCATGTGATCAATTCAGGAGCATCTAGTATGTTGTTTATTTAATAAACACAGTTTCTTTTTAAAGCCTCAGTAAGCCAAATTAAGCAAACTACTTTTAAAAATTCTTGTGACTTTAGTGAAGTAAGTATGTGTACAGCATTAGTGGTTTTAAGGGAAGAACCAATAAAGGCTATCTTTTTCAACAACCAACATTCAATTTTGGGAGTTATTAAAATTCAACCCATCTAAACTTTCACAGATGGAAAGGCAATTTGTGTCTAAGAAAGTCATCTCACATTTTTCTAGTGGGCAAATATTTATAATTGCTTATCCCATGTTCTGAAGAAGATATTCCTAAGTTTCAAAAGAAACAAACTGTATGCCACAAAAGCATGTCCAATAAAAAGAACTCTGGAGCATCATGGATGATTTTAAGACCATCTCGGGCAGAAATTAAGTATCTGTATTCTGATGTGCATGTCCACCGCCTCAGTGGACACCCTCCTCAAACATGCAGGTGGCATCAAGGCTGCCCACCCTCAGCTGTAGTCACCACTGGGGACCTTCCCTTCACCCAACCAAAGGTACCTGGCTGCACTGGGCATGCTTCCAATGCAGGGGGAACAAGGTACGCAGCCCTTGCCTGTGGGAGACCCTTCAGACCGGGGAGAAGAGATCATGAATGGACACAAAGATACATGTAAAATTATGCAGCATGATGACCACCGGGGGTGGGTATTATCAGGAGCGATAAAGAGCGGGGCCTGATTAAGATGTGATTAGGGGTTCAAAGAAGGCCTTTCTAAGGAAATGGCGCATGCCTTAGGACCAAGTCAGCCCAGAACTGTGTTGAAATCAGTGTCACCAGAAATAATACAAGTAATGCAACTGTACAAGTTGCCAACTTATCTAAGTGATTTAGGAGGGCCACCAAACAGGGTCTCTGAGGCGTCAGTCAGTGCAACATGACACAACAAAGCAATGTTCCTACTGTCACCATTACTGGTCCTTGGAGCAAATATATGCTGAGAGTCCTGGAAAAATTGGGGGGCATAAGACAGCTCAAAGCAGTAATTCCCCTTACACAGCCCATTAGCCACACAATGTGAAGTGAAAGAAAGGGTCACCTCTCTTAGTTACATAGCTCTGGAGCTTTAGAAGAATGGTGCATGCCTTAGATGGGCTGACCTTAGCTTAGCTTCAACATGCAGAAAAATCACCTAATGAACCTGTTAAATATTTGTAGTTTCAATCCTACTCCCAAGGATTCCGATTCAGGATATACAGTGCAGCTGAGAAACATTACAGTTACCCCAGTGATTCTGGAGGTACAAAGGTCACACTCTGAAAAACACACATTACACTAAAATCTCCCCACAGGAGGAGGTTTCATCCTGACGAAGAGGCTTTATGCTCAAACTCACAAAGCGAGCAAACATTATGCAGAGCCTCCCGGAAGTGTTGTTTACAGGCTGACCCCGTGCCTGACCTTTGCTATCCCCTGGGCTTGGAAGCAGAAGTCTGAATAAACTACACAGCCTGCCGCTACAGTTCCTGTCCCAGACAATTGAGCAGAGGTGACAGAGAAGCAGACACAGCTCTCTCCCCTGAGGCAAGGCAGCTGGACCACTAAGGGGCCCAGCACGAATGGGCACAGCATAAAGTGCACGTGGGAATGCACCTGATAGGAAAATGAGAATGGTGGAACAGAGACAGGACAGAAAGTAATAAAATTCATATTCTTAAGAATCTTCTATGGATAATCAAGACAATTTGGTACTGGCACTCACAGACTCACAGACCAATGGAACCGACTAGAGAGCCTAGATATAAACTCAAGCATATATGGCCAATTAATATATGATAAAGGAGCCATGGACAAACAATGGGGAAATGACAGCCTCTTCAACAACTGGTGTTGGCAAAACTGGACAGCTATATTTAAGAGAATGAAACTGGATTATTTTCTAGCCCCATACACAAAAGTAAACTCGAAATGATCAAAGACCTGAATGTAAGTCATAAAACCATAAAACTCTTTAGAAGACAACATAGGCAAAAATCTCCTGAATATAAGCATGAGCAACTTTTTCCTGAACGCATCTCCTCGGGCAAGGGAAACAAAAGCAAAAATGAACACATGGGACTACATCAAACTAAAAAGCTTCTGTACGGCAAAGGACACCAACAGCAGAACAAAAAGGCATCCTACAGTATGGGAGAATATACTTGTAAACAACATATCTGACAAGGGGTTAACATCCAAAATATATAAAGAACTCATATGCCTCAACACCCAAAAAGCAATTAACCTGATTAAAAAATTGGCAGAGGATATGAATAGACAATTCTCCAAAGAAGAAATTCAGATGGCCAACAGACACATGAAAAGATGCTCCACATCACTAATTATCAGGGAAATGCAAACTAAAACCACAATGAGATATCACCTCACACCAGTTAGGATGGCCAGCATAGAAAAGACTAAAAACAACAAATGCTGGCAAGGATGTGGAAAAAGGGGAACCCTCCTACACTGCTGGTCAGAATGTAAGCTAGTTCAACCATTGTGAAAAGCAATATGGAGGTTCCTCAAAAAACTAAAAACAAAAATACCATTTCACCCGGGAATTGCACTCTTAGGAATTTACCCTAAGAATGCAGCAGCCCAGTTTGAAAAAGACATATGCACCCCTATGTTTATCACAGCATTATTTACAATAGCCAAGATATGGAAGCAACTAGGTGTCCATCAGTAGATGAACGGATAAAGAAGATGTGGTACATATACACAATGGAATATTATTCAGCCATAAGAAGGAAACAAATCCTGCCATTTGGAACAACATGGATGGAGCTGGAGGATATTATGCTCAGAGAAATAAGCCAGGCAAAGAAAGACAAGTACCAAATGATTTCCCTCATTTGTAGAGCATAACAACGAAGCAAAACTGAAGGAACAAAACAGCAGCTGACTCAGAGACTCCAAGAAGGGACTAGTGGTTACCAAAGGGGAGGGGTGGAGGTGGGCAGGTGGGGAGGGAGGGGGAAGGGGATTGAGGGGTATTATGTTTAGTACACATGGTGTGGGGGATCATGGGGAAGACAGTGTAGCACAGAGAAGACAAGTAGTGACTCTGTGGCATCTCACTATGCTGATGGACAGTGACTGCAGTGGGTATGGCAGGGGGCACTCAATAATATGGGTGAATGTAGTAACTACATTGTTTTTCATGTGAAACCTTCATAAGAGTGTATATTTTAATAATTCTAATGAAAAATTATTTTAAAAAAAGGATCTGTGTATCAGGGAGCATGCCATATACTTCACATATTTGTCTCATTTTAATCCTTATAAAATCACAGGTGGTAGATGTTGTTATATTATATAGAGAGATGAATGAAGAAACTGAAGCCTCCAGGAAAGGCACCTGTCCCAGGATCCAGAGCTGGGAAGCCAGGTTTTGAACCCAGGTCTCTCGTATACAAGGCCCATAATGCTCCTGGATTTTGGTGGGAGATCTAAAAATAAGATGGAGAGGAACAAGCAGGCTAGGAAGACGAAAGAGCCTCAGTCTAAAGAGAACCCCAAGGCAAGTGGAAAGGAGCAACGACCAATGCCTTGGCCAAGTCGAACTTTAAATAGTGGCCCATTTGTCAGAATGCTGAATGTTGACGTTTCACAAGTTTTTTTTTTATCATTAATATACAATCATATGAGCAACACTGTGGTTACTAGATTCCCCCCATTATCAAGTCCCCCACATAACCCAGTACAGTCACTGTCCATCAGTGTAGTAAGATGCTATAGAGTCACTTGTCTTTTCTGTGCTGTACTGTCTTCCCCGTGCCCCCCCTACATTATGTGTGCTAATCATAATACCCCTTAATCTTCACAAATTTTGATGGAGAAAGACATTTAAAGGGAAAGAGGCAAAAAGTTAAGATGCAATTTGGCTGCTCACAAATGATTCAGAATGGCAGTGACCCAAAAGCTTCCAGTGGCCCCTGCGGGGATTCCACGTGACTTTCCCAATCTACCACCCCCACCCTGCCCCCCACAACATTCCTGTATTTCCTATAGTAAACAAATATTTCTTTAGAAAGAGGTAACATACATGGTGTGCTTTGTTGTTGTGACGTTTTAGTCTACTTTGGGAGTATTGAGAAGGGGCTGGAGGGGCACAGGTTCTCCAGACATGAAGTCAAAGAAAACAAGAGGAGCAGGGAAAGTGACAGAAGACAGACAGGACACCCCCACAGACACAAACCCCTGAACTGTGGAGCTATCGTTCCCTTTCCTCCTTCCTCAGTAGTTCAGTCCACAGCTATCAGGTGGGGCAGGGCAACAAAGGACATCTGAGCACAAGCGAGGTGAGCAGGAAAGGGGGACATGTCCCCACACGGCAGGAACTGTGACTGGTGACTCGTCACATACAAGGAAATCAATCAGATACGTAAATGTGATGAGGATAATGACAGCCTCATCTCTTACTGCCAAAGAAAGAAACTACAAATACAGAAAGGGAAAGAACTGGGCTGAATCCTCAGTGGATTTACAGTAGAATTAGAGGTATCAGACTAAACTCGTGGATTTTAATATGTATATATATGAAAACAGAAATATATAGAAATATATAGAAACACAAAGGAAGCGTGTATGTGTATTCCCAGTTCTGTGCTGAGAGATCTGGAAGCAGTGACACCCCAGAAGTAATAATCACATCTAATGCCCAGGCCTGCTTTCCTTCTTTTGTTCCCCCCAGACCTGCTTTCTAAATGTCTTCTCCACTTAAAAGGAACCAGAGCTCCTGTGGAAAGAGCCGATTCCAGGGCTAGAGTGGGGAAAATACAAAACTAATCTGAAACATCTTATTGCAGCTAAAAGTAAGAAAGTGTTCAATGAATGATAGGGACATTTCAGAAGGACACAGAACCAACCTGAAGGAACGCCTAATGGCCAAACTTGGGGTAATCCAAGCATCAAAACAATTAAGGAGAGTAACTGATTATAACACTGAACAGAAGGGAAATCTACGAATGAGTCCATCTGAGATAGACAGAGGTCTTGATGGGAGGGAAAGATGGGATGGAGAAAAAGAAGGAAATAAATCTGTGGACAAAGGGATATTTACGGTCTCAAAGGAAATCCCAACAAAATAATTACCAGGGGGAAAGAATAACTTTACAGTGGAGGAACCATGTAGACACATCTTAAACAACTGAGTGACATCAACTATAATGGCATACATCAAAACAATGCAATGAGAACACTTCTCACACAATACATTTTTAATATTCCAAGTTGAGAAACATTATACAAAATAATTGGCCTACAATCTTCGAAAATAATCAGTCATGAAACCAAGAAAAGATTAGAGAACTATTCCAGTTTAAAGAAACAAGAAAACAAATGTAACATTCTGCAGTGAATCAGTTTCACATAAGGTACAATATTGGGCAACTGACACACCTCAATGGAATCTGAGGACTGAGTAGTAGAAGTGTATGAATGCTAACTTCCTGATGGATTTTGATGGTTGTGTTGTGGTTATACAGGACAATGTACTCGATTGTAGGCAATATATACTAAAGTAGTCCAGGGTGATAAAACATGTTGGTAACAAACTCAAATAGTTCCTATAATATTCATGGGGGGAAGAAGAGGAAGCCACAGTTTTTATCCCAGACATTCCCATCAATTCTATGCAGTCCTTGAATGCATTTATGTCAGTTGTCTCAGACAAACTATTATAGTCTACAGAGTAAAGCATCATGTCCCATGTGATACTGACTAGAGGCACCAAAGTTAGGTGTGTCTGTGTGTGCATAAGAAGAAAAACTTACCATCAGTAACATGCCTTAGCGAGGCTGACTACAATACTTAAGATGTTTAGGGTTCAGTGAATGTCACCTAGAATCAGCCCTGATGGCTGACAGCCCTGTATTTCAGTCTGGGTGTTCACTGTGCTGATCCACAGAGGTGGTAAAAGGATGAGAGTACTGGTTACATCTTCTGACCCACATATTGAAGAGTCAAGTGTGAGGCAAACAATTCTCATCCAGCATGGTGGCGCTGCATGCTGAAGAGAACAGTTCCTACAGAACAACCTGATTCTTTGGCCTAAGCAACAAAATTGAAAGATAATTGTCCACATGTCCTCTTCAAACAACTTAATTTCTGAACCAAGAAATGCAGAGTAAGAGGGAGGATGGAAAAACATCATCTTTACGCTTTCCAAACTATCTCTGTGCCTTCTTTTCTACACTAGATGGCATGCACCTTTGAAGTCATATTCACTACTCATAAAAATGCTAAAGGCCCACACTCCTTTTCCAAATGAAAACATTGATATTGATTCTATGTGTAGGAACCCACATCTTGGGACAATCAGGTTAGAATAGAAGATTATTTCTTAAACTTTCATAGCAGAATAACCTTCTCTTCCTCTTAGCAGGTAGTTAAAAAGTTCCTTGTTTCTTAACCACCACACTAATGTCCTGCAATCACTAGACAAATTGATAATTAGATACTATAGAGACAAAAATTCATTAATGCTTTATGACCTGAATATGTGTGCAACTTCTGTCATCTCACACTGCATAGAATCTGATTTACTTCTTCCATAATCTGTAGCGAATAGATGTCTCATCAACCATTCAGAAGCTCAGGATTCCAGACTGTGATACTTTTCAATTAGAGTGAACTGAAGTCCAAAAGAGCAAGTTGAGTAACAGAGAGACAGACAGACAGACACAGCGATTTCCCTTTCTCCTAGATTCTCAGGATCCAGTCTACACAGAGTGGAGTCTGGATCATATTGTTCTCGATATTCGTCACATAGTATTCTTGCTTTTAGGAGTTTAACTCTCTGCTCTTGGTCTCTATGAAGCATCAATGTAAGAACACTCCACTTGAATAATTCCTATATCTTCTGTGAAATCAGAGCTGAAAACATAATCCACTATGTCACACAATGGTAAAACCCACAGAATGTCCTTTTCATTGATTACAATGCCAGGAAAAAGTCTGTCTCTGGAAACAAATGGGCAGGCTTTATTTCCACAGACAATGAATACTATTAATTCAAAGCTATCCAGGGGAAGGAACAGTTCCCTTGTTAGTCTTAGCAGTCAAAACACTTGAAGTCAAATGCAGTGCTGGTATCTTCTATTCTCTATTCTTCTTAGATGGCTTACTATAATTTTATCTTTAGTTGGCCTGCTTTAAACTATCTTCAATTCTATCAGCAGATTTAAATCCTCTTTTCAATCCTCCGGAATACATATGTACATAAGTATATATTTTTTTCTTTCACCATTTCCCTTCTGGTATCTCTTACATTTTCTGGTTTCTTCTATATTTAATGATCTAACGATTTAAAATGGTATTGACACCAAGAGGCTAATTAAATAAAGACCAAGGAGTCTGCACCTTACTAACCCCTCTAGTCCATTCCCTCCCAAATCCCGGAGCGGCCCGGTGGGGAAGGCAAGTGCGTCACCTTTGCAGTAGTCTGCGGGGTCCTCCTGCTCCTCGTCGTCCGACCCCAGGATCTCCTCCTCCGGCTCGGGGGGCGTGGGGTCTGGCGGTGGCGGCGGCGGCGGCGGGGGGGGAACTAAGGGAGCTTTCTGCTGAGGCTCCGGCCTGAAACAGCAGAAGGAGAATTCCTATTTACTGAGAAGTAAATCTTGCATTGTGGACACACTTGATGATTCCTTAATACGGGAAAAAATAAAAATGTGTCACACACGAGGAAGAAACGCTGATTAATGTCACTGCATCCATTTTAGCTGAATTCAAATACATTTCAACAGACCAGCCAGGAGGAAAAACTATGCTTATTAGCTAAGGAATATTTTTACAGACATATTTCTCTCTGAGCTTCAATATTTCTTAAGTCCTGACAATATTATGAAATGTAAGTGAACTAAAAGAGCATCTCACCATGATACACATCCCTATTAGTCCCACAGAGACTATAAGACAAGCGAAAGCAGCTCGGAACTTAAGAAGAAGCTTATTTTCCATTATTTTAAAATCAGAATTCTTCTTCTCATGGAAACAGTAAAAATGTGGTTAGGTTTCCTGGATAACTCATAAAGGCTGACTAATACATACTATGGCTGATGTACAGCTGTTTTCCTTAAGGAATTCAGTTATCTACCAACCCTGCTTATCAAGAACACTGAAATTAAAGAAAACACTGCCAGTCAAATACAAATATAGCCCACACATTAAGGCAAGGCTTGCAATGGTCATTTCTAATTGTCATCAAAAGACTGGTGTTTAGTGTACTCTTCTATAAAGGACAGGAAAACCTGTTATACCAAAAAAAAAAGTTTGAGAGATAACAGATGTAATCCTTTTTTCAGATATGTAGAATAACTCCAGGATGTATTAACTACATTTGTTTATAAGTAAAGCATTCATAACGTGACTCTACAAAAACAAGCTTTCATTTACTAACAATTTAACCGCTAGTTCTAACCACATCCCAGTAAGGACATTTGAATGTAGTAAGGTCTCCACTTGGATGCCAGAAGCACATCTCTCCCTTCTGCGGCAAGCTGCACTAACAATGGGAGCACCACAGCCCAGACCTGGTGCTGAACGGTTGGGAGGCAACAGACACCAGGGCAGCAGGAGCGAAGGGTTAGGCTGATGGATGTGTTCGCCAGAGGCTGTTTCAGGAGGGTGAGCAGGGAGGGGGTCTCTGGACTGGGGAACAAGGGAAATCCTTAGGCATTGATGTGGTCACCCAGCTGCCATGTTTTTGGCCTGCTCAACATTCACGCTCCCATCCCCAAAGCACCTTTTGGGACACTGCTACTCCCTGCATAAGGGAAGGCTGATTCTACAGCCTCTCTCCCCTCACTGTGCAGTCAGCCTAGGGGGCCACAGAGACAAAGCTCACTCTTGAGCCCTGGAACCTGGAGACGGTCCAGCTGACACAAGGTAGCTACTAGCAAGGGGCAAGGGCCAGAGCCACTGCCTGGACTACTGGCCCTCTCTAAGCTGGACCTCTGGATTCTTGCCAAATCTGGCAGCTCCCAAATAGCCTTTACTACACTGCCTTTAGCTTAAATTTATTACAGCTCATTTATGTGATCTGCCGTATACAACAAAGCAAGGCAAGAGTGGAAGGCAGCAGAACCGCCAGCAGTCATGAGAAAGGGGTGAGGACTGCACCCCGGAGGTAATTTTAAAGGCAAACACTGGTAAGTATGACTCCTTTTGGCAGGTAATGGCCAACTAAAGAATGTTTATAAAGCTGAAAATGACTTGTATTGATTTCTGTTTGCTGGAATTTATTCAGACTGAAAGTTACAGCCCCCCGGGTAACAGGCATTAGAAGCACAGTGGTGGTAATGCTCTGAATTAACCAATCCTCACGATGGAGCCCTGGAAGGGGATAATCACAACCACACGCCCACGTCATTGCCAGAATACATCCAAAAATTGCAACAGACATTATGGAAGTGCAATGATCTTTCTGGAAGCCTTGCAAATGTTCATTTTCCTTTTAACACACATGCTCTTAACTGAAAGTAGAATGGTCCCAGGCACAAGACAGGTCTGAGAAGAGGAGGCAGGAGAGGAATGCAACCCTCTCACCACTTCCCCCATGTAAAGGGGAAGTTCACAAATGTGTGAACAAATTGCATGGCCCAGTCCTCAGAGGTGTGGGCAGAATCTACCTATTTGACAAATGTGCTCCATCAGGAATATTTTGAAAATAGACTTTCTTCCTTAGAAATTTTATATGAAAAAAAGGAGATTCTCCAAAAGAAAGCACATGGTATATTCCCTGAAGAAACTATGTAACAATTAATGGGGAAAGAAGAACTGGAGGATCTTGTTCTACCAGAGCAGGATGCTGAGGTGTCAGAGAATCCACTGTTGTGGGGCTGTTTTGTACACTGTAGGATGCTAGCAGCACCCCTGGTCCCTGGACACTACATGTCAGTAACACCCCCACCCCACCCACCCAGTTGTTACCATCAAAAATGTGTCCAGACATTGATAAATCCCCAGGGGCAAAATCACACCCACCTAAGAACCAGTGCACTACTAATATTTTTTATACACAGCTTGCTTTACCTTAATGGAGGAGATCTGTGATAAGGGATAAGACCATCTAACTTTCACAGGCTCATTTTCTCTCATCTGAGAGGCTCAGGAACCTTTATCATAATGTGCGTCTCTCAGTTTTTCTTCACCTGCTTGGTGAACTGCCTACATCACTTAACAAAATCCCGGAGCCACTGGTCTCGGTGAACAGGCACTTCTCGTCCCTCCAGTGAGAGCCACAATGAACATGCAGGCAGAAAGCTTCCCCACAGCCAGTTCTATCATGTTAGAGGGATGAGTCAGGGTACTGTAAAGTACGAAGTTGAGTAATGTTGATGTAATATTTCAACCGGCTAACCTATCTAAACACCTAGAACTGTGCTGTCCATATGGTGGCCACTGGTCACATGTGGGTACTGCACTTACAGTGTGGCTAGTCCAAACTGAGATATGCTGTGTGTGTAGAATATATACTGGATTTCCAAGATTTATTATAAAAAATGTAAACTATTGTATGAAAATATAAAATAATTGTATATTACAATGTTAAAATAATAATGTTTTAGATATAATGACATCTATTATTTAAATTAAATCCACTTGATTCATTTTACTTTTTATAAGTGACTACTGGAACAGTTAACAAATGAGGCTCCCATTATATTCATACTGGATAGCACATACTCTAGACCCTTCTGATTCACCAATACCAGAGGAACAGCTTAGTCTTGAAATAAGAGATTTCTAGTCACACCAGTGATTATTTTTTCTAAGGTTTCTCCCAGTAATTGGCTTCACACCAAGTATCACAACTCTTAAATCACTCAATTCATCACAGTAAGATTCAGTACAATCACTGATTCTTTTTCATCCCATCCATCCGTGTTACTGCCTATCACATAGGAGAAACAAAGGTAACTTTGTCTCAGGGCAGATGTGTGGAAGAATGATGGCACATCGTCTTTAAGGCTGGCTTCTTCAGAGTGGTTTCTGGTGGTTTCTACAGTACTTTAAAGCCTGGTTAAACCTCAATTGTTTAAAAGATCAAGAGGAGGACAAGTTAGCTCACCAAGTACATTCTCATCAAATACATCAGCAGATCTAAAAAAATTTCTTTCATCAATCCTAATGAAAACCATCAAGAGGTTATTTCATGTAAGAATTACTAGATGTACTTAAGAAGCCATGAGGGGAGGGGGCAATCCATAATTAGCATCAACAAGGGTGCCAACACAATTAAATGGTGAAAGTCTTTTCCACAAATGGTACCAGGACAAATGGATATCTGTATGCAAAAAAGTAAAGTTATAACCCTACCCCACACATATATAAATATTAATTCAAAATGGATCAAAGACATAAATGAAGGAGCTAAAACTATAAAACTTGCAGGAAAGAAATGAATAAATCTTCATTACTTTAGGTTAGGCAATGTTTCTTAGATATGACACTAAAAACAAGAAAGAAAAGATAAACTGGATTTGATCAGAATTAAGAACTTCTGTACTTCAAAAGGCACCATCAAGAAAGTGAAGAGAGCCCACAGAATGCAAATCATGTAACTGATAAGGAACTTGTACTGAGATTTTAAAAAGAACTCTTACCACTCAACGATAAAAAGACAAACTTATTTCTAAATAGGAGAAGGACCAGAATAGACATTTCTCCAAAGATGACATACAAATGATCACTAAACACATGAAAAGATTTTCAATATCATTCGTCACTTTGGAAATGGAAATCAAAACCACAGACCCAACAGGTTTGGCTATAATTAAAAAAAAAAAACAGACAACAACAAGTATTGTTGAAGATGAAGAATCTGAAGTCTAGCAGGAGTGAAATATGGCACAGCTGCTTGGGAATATCTAGCTAGCAGTTTCTAAAAAGCTTGAATTTAGAGTTACCACATAACTCAACAATTCCACTCCTAGGAATATACCCAGGAAAAATGAAAAGATATGTCCTCACAAAATCTTATACAAAAAGGTTCATGGCAGTGTTATTCATAATAAGCAAAAAGCAGAAACAACCCATATGTGCACCAAGTGATAAATGGATAAATAAAATGTGGCATAGCCTCACAACATGGTATTTATTACTGAGCCATAAAAAGGAATGCAGCACTGGTCCATGTCACCATATGCTGGCCTTGGAAAACACTGTGCTGAAGGAAAAATGCCAGTCACCAAAGACCACATGTGGCATGATTCCATTTTATACCAAAATGTCCAGAATAGGAAAATTTATGGAGACAGAATAAATTAGTGGCTGCTCAGGGCTGGAGGGAGGGGAAAAGAGAAGGAGGGATGTGGGATGACTATTAATAGGTACCAAGTTTCTTCAAGAGGATAAAAATGTTCTAATGTGGTGATGGTTACACACCCCAGGGAACATCCTAAAAAAACTGAGTTGCACACTTAAATGCATAAGTTGTGTATGTGAGTTATACCTCAAAAAGCAAAAGCCTATACAACCATAACATATTCTTTAATGTCTGCTTTATGCCTTTATTAAGTACATGCTTACAAGAAAAGCCAGAAATATCTATGTTTAGATTTAAGCAATCTACATGCATGGCCTTAGAACCGCCCAGCCACATTCACAGTGATAAGTAATACTTAGTTCTGTAAAAAGTAGACTGAGGTCATCTAATTGTTTACACAGGCACTAAATTCAGAACATGTTCTCATATAATGTGAGAAATATACCACTTCAGCAACTGGAATAAAAAATTTAGAAAGTAAAATTCCAACTACTCATTTGGATTCTTCACAAACTACGTCTATTTTGCCCTTCATAAAACACAACTAAGTATTCTAATAAATACTCCAAACAGGGCTATTGTGAAAATGCAGTTAAAAATTTTTTTTCTTTAAATATTACAATACTAAGATTATTTTATCATGCTTACTTCACACTGTGTATTTCACACACATTGGTTCTTTCAGAAAAGGTAAGAAAATCTGAACAACCCACCAAAAAGCATGCATCACTGGCTCTAAGTTGCCATGGCAACCAGATGGGTGTTCAGATTCCTTATGGCTGCTATTTCTTTTAAGCAGGGAAAATGACAAGTAAACTTCACATCTGGCAGAAAAAGCAGTCCTTTCCTTTGTTATTAGCCTAAACAGCAACTGATGCAATTTAAAAAATTAATTCACTGAATTAACCTTCAACCAAAATATAAAGAAAAGGATGTCCAAATGAATTTCTTCAGGCGGAATTCTGGACATTCACATAAAGTCAACTTTCTTTTCCTTACTCCCTATGTCTACCACCTGCCCTCAAAATCACTCTTCCTTCCTCTCTCCTTTTCACTCCCCCTCTCTCTGTGATGATTGTTAGCCTGAGAAATAGGCAATATGGCATGTCCACTGACCTAAGGAATCAATCAATACACACGTGCTCTCAAACTAGTGTATCTGCAAAGGCTTGCTATACCACTGGGTAAAGCCACACAGCAGGGGAGGAAAAAGCCATAATGACTTCATGTACCCTCTCTAATGAAAAGAGAATTTCTATACTTTGTATAAATCAAACCTGAATGTGGACTGTCTGCAGTAGTAAGCACACTTCTAAAATGAGCCAGTGGCCCTCACGCTTGCATAATTCCGTTCTGTAAGTGCAGGCAGAAACTGAGAATGTGGTATCATTCTCGTAATTATGTTTTACAGCACAAGGACAGCTACCCTAGGGGGGGCCTGACCTAATCATAGGAGCTTTTTAAAAGTACAGGGTTTTCTCCAGCTGGTCACAGAAGAAGTCAAAGAGATAGGCTCCAGCTGGCCTGGAAGAAAGTAAACATTCATTCCGTGAACAGCCCATTAGGGCCACCCAACAAGGAATCACGTATGTGAGAACAATCCCCGGCCAAAGCCAGAAGGCCAACAAGGACAGCGAAGGAAATGGGTTCTGCCCATGACCAGTGATTTTGGAAGAGGGCTCTTAGCTCCAAAGGAGAACTGCAGCCTTGGCAACAGCTTGATTTCAGCCCAGGAGGAATCCAGCCACTGTGCAGCCCTCATTTCTAACCTACAGAACTGTGAGTTAATAACAGGTATTGTTTAAAGCTGCTAAGTGTGGTGATTTGTACACAGCAATAGGAAACGAATACAGCTGCCAAGTTGTCAATAAGTAATGAGTAGTTCATGTTAAATTATTAGATTTTGGCCTCAACAGTTAGATCTGTGTTTTTTGTTTTTAATAACTGAAATAGCCAGAAGAATTAAGAACCTGGTTGATCAGGAATGGGAGCGAATTCTCTTTTGGGCACCAGCAGATAAAAAAAGAAAAAATCTTATTTGCCAAATTCAAACAGAAACAATCACAATTCCAAGCCAGATACTTTACACTTTCTTGTTTTCTAAGGCTGCACTGTTTTCTGGAATATGGAACATAGCCAACTAAAAGTCAGTAAACATTAGGTAAATCACACCTGCTTCCCAACTAAACTGCATTTTCAGTAGCAAAGGGTGGATGCTCGGCCATCTATCATCATATATATGATAGGGCTACACACTGCTTATACCACTGGTGCTGTTAATATTTTATCAGACATTCATGGGACCTGGGAGAAAATATTACAACTGAAGTGGAGAAAGATTAACAGAGAAGCTGAAACCAAAGAGTGCAAAGGCGTATCAGAGGGCATCTCCGCTGATGCTGCAAGGGCTCAGATCAGCACCCACAGTGCATCTGGAGGTGACCTGGCACAACGAAGCCCAGCGCCAAGGGCCGTGCTGCCCAGCAAGGAGAGGAGACGCAGGTGAGCACGAATACATGAAGGCGATCAAATGCCCCAGGTACTGTTACGGAGGGGGAGGTGGCAAAGGGCTGAGCCAGGGACACCAACTTGCCGAGGTGATCTCAGAGACTGAGCAGAATTGATGGAATGGGTTGAGGGGTGGAGGCCTTAGGCCCAGGAAATAGGGTGACCAAAAACACAAGGACCTAAAACAGCCCCATGGGGCTGGACAGAGCAAGAGGATCAGTGAGCAGCATGCAGCTCATACACCATGATCCACAGTTTTAAGGAGTTTGGGCTCTATCCTTAAGGCAAGTGGCAATTTTAAAATTGCCACTGAAATGCAGTTTTAGGATCAGAGATTTGTTCTCTGCAAAGAACATAGGGATTTGGTGTGAAGAATGGGTAGAAATGATAAAAGCCAGAAGCAAGAAAACTAGTGAGGAGTCCAGGTAGGAGATGATAAAAACCTGAACTCTGACCTGGCAGTTCATTTGCTGGAGGTGGGTATCTGTCTCAATTTCTGGCAGTAAGATAGCATTACCACTCATTTGGATAAAGAACAGCAGGAGGAAGAGGAAGGGCTTTCAGAGAGAACTTGCTTCTGTTTGGCTCGTCTTAGTCCAAGGGGCATGTGGGACACCAGCAGTGTAGAAATATAGTACACTGCCTGGTATACATGCAACGTGCACCTAAGAAACAAAGGTGTGGGCTGCAAACAGAAACAGAGGTCGCTAGCAAGCAGCTGGGAGTGAAGGCCTTTTTGCACATCAGAGTGCCAAGGACAAATGAAGAATGAAAGGATCATGGGCAAAGCCTAGTTCAGAGCCAAAGTATTAGGTTGTTCAAGCCACCAACAGATTCTAGACTGCCTGGCTCATGATCTACAGGCAATAGTCCATATCATAATAGCCAATAGTAATTCATAAATTTCAAATACATATTTTAGAGAACATACATGTATAAAAATCTCATGTACACCAACCTCTCAAATTAGGATGAGTGACATATAATGAGAACTAGCAAACTCAGGACTGACATGTGTTTCTTTCTAAAAGCCCTGTTTGTAGGCAATCTGAAGCCAACCCGGTACAGGGTAAACTGCTACAAGAAAAGAACTGTTCCCTGAGACCTATAAATTGGCGAAACTGACTATACAACCCCTCATGACTGCTTCATGTTACTCGGGAAATAATGCCAGATGTACCACTTTGGACAAGGCTCCTACAAACCTCCACGAGCTTTAAATCTAAAAGCAATTCTAATTATACAATATAATAGCCACTAGCCAAATTAATTACGAATAAAATTAAAATTCAGTTCTTCAGTGACTCCAGCCTCATTCCAAGTGCTCTATACCCACATACCGGCTATGGCATTGAGCAGTGCAGATATACAGCATTTCCACTCGCAGAAAGTTCTATTGGATAGCGCTGCTCTAGGCAGTATTTTAGCAGCATGAACCTCCTCCAGTACATCATTATGTTTAATGAGTAAATAAGATTGGCTGAAAAGAATTTGGATCATTTTTTTATACAGCCCACTACTGGAAACTTTAAAATAAGCTATAAAATTATAAACAGAGGGGATATTATATCCACCTTAAATATGACAGATGATTCCAGTATCTGAATACCCTTTGATGCATCACACCTCCTTACTGGAATTCATGTCACTGATATACTATCTAGTCACAATGACAATGTCTGCAAACAGCAATATATTGGGACCTAAATGTTCATTGATAAGGGACTTGTTAATAACACCATGATAGAATATAGCACATGCATACAACTCTGCTAAAAAGAAGGAGGCAAATAAATTCCATTCTCAACAGCATCAAAAAGAATAAAATAAGTTCAAGACTTAAGAAAGTTAAAAACATTACTAAAAGAAATTAAAGCTGCCCTAATAAACAGACATGCCAAGTTCATGAACAGAGATTTAATACTGTTAAGATGAAAATAGCCCCAAACTGATCCACAAATTTAATTCATTCCCTATCAAAATATCAGTTAGCTTCCTTGCAGAAACTGAGATGTTATTACTAAATTTATATGGAAATACAAGTACCCAGAACAGCCAAAAGAATCTCAATAAAGAACAAAACTGAAGACTTATACTTCCTGATTTCAAACCTTACTACAAAGAAATAATAATCAAGACAGTGTGGTACTGCCACTAGGACAGCCATAAAGATAAATGGGAATTGAGGGCCCAGGAATAATCCTCACATTGCAATCAATCACTTTCTCAACAAAGGTGGCAAGATCATTCAATGGGGGAAAGAATCGTCTTTTCAAACAACTAATGATAGGGCAATTGAATAGGAGTAAAGACTGACTCCTAACTCACACCATACACAAAAAGTAACTGAGAATAGATCAAAGACATAAATGTTAGTAAGAGCTAGAACTACATAAAACTCCTAGAAAAGATGTTCATTAGCCATCAGAAAAATGAAACACAAAAGCACAGTGACATTCCACTTTATGCCTACTGGACAGCAACAATCAGAAAGATAATAACAAATGACAGCAAAGATGAACAGAAATTAGAATCTTCATACACTGTTTATGATAAAGGAAAATGGTGCAGCCATTTAAAAAAAAACATTTGAAAAACTAGTTAATCAAAGGATTAAACAGAGTTACCATATGACCCAGCAACTCTACTCTTAGGTGTACCCAAAAGAAACTGACACATTTATCAAAACAGAACTTCTTTGTAAATGTTCATATTATCATTATTTGTAATAGCTAAAATTAGAAAAAAATCCAGATGCCCATTAACTGATGAATGCATAAATAAAAAAGCAGTGTATCAACACAATGGAATCATACTTGACAAAAACAAGGAATGAAGTTCTGACAAATGCTACAACATGGAAGACCTCTGAAAACATACTGGTAAATCAAAGCTGCCAGTCACTAAAGACCACATTGTGTGATTCACTTTACATGTCGTGTCCAGAAGAGGCAGAAAGTAAGCCATAGCTGCTTATATCTCAGGGAGAGGGAGGAAACGGGGGTGAATGCTCTAGTGTATAGAACTTCTTTTGGAGGTGATGAAAATGTTCTAAAATCACCAAGTGGTTGGTGATGGTTGCACAGCTCTGTAGGTATACTGAAAACCTTTGAACTGTACACTTTAAATGGGTAAATGTTATCATCTGTGAATTATCTCTCAATAAAGTTACACAAAAATACTAAGGCAGTTCTCTACTACTGACATGTGGACATACCACTGATGAGTAAAAATATGCAGAGCATTTATGTATGGCATGTTTTGCTTGTTTTACAGTCATACAAAGCATGTACCTTGAGTTAAGACAAAGTCCCTGGATAGAGCACCAAGAGACTGGTAACAGTGGCTCTCTCCAGAAAGAGAACAGAGCTCAGTGACAGGTGATCAGGGAGAGGAATTAACTTTTCCAAAGTTCCCTATACTCCTTTCATACTTCTTCCATCTGGTATCACTTGTGTGTCTACTGAAATAAATTATTAAGTAATAGAAACAGGAAAGGAGGCCAGAGGATTAAAGATGGTGGCGAGAGATGTGAGACAGAGGCCTCCTCCTAAAACCACATGTAACATGAAAATATAATTAATACAACTAATCCTGAAAGAGCAACAGTAAAGAAGGCTGCGCCAGACTGCATAAACCTGGAGAAAAGAACAGGGTAACATACCAAAGCCATGACATGGCAGGACGCAAGCCCTTCCCCCACCCCAGGTCACGGTCACCAGTGGGAGGAAGAGAAATGGAGCAGGGAGCGAGTGGAGATCTGGGACTGCTGAATACTTAACTCCGGAGATCTGCTCTGGGAGCACAAACCTACACTGCATGGTGCTCTTTGGTGATGGCGGGGGTGGAAAGCTAAGACACCCAGCCTACCTGGAGAGACAGAGATTACAGCTGCTTGTGGAAAACAGGAATCCATATCTGGCTGCTCTGGGACAAAAGAAAGGTGGGCAGTTTGAGAGACTTCCTAACAGCAAGAGGGCTGCTAAAGGGGCAAGGATTACACAGAGCTTACTGCTCAGGAGAAAGGACAGGTGGACAAAATTGGGTGCACTCTGCCCAGCAGGTTGGGAACTTTCACAATCTTCGGTGCTCCAGCCCCCTGGCTGTCTACGTAGCTCCAAGCGCCCCAATGTGATTAGCAGCTTGCTGTCCCTTACTACCGGCAAGCCCGCAGCTGGCTCACAAACTGGCAAACCCTGCCCGGGTGTCAGGAGAGCCAAAGGGAAGCCCCGCCTATGGCAGCTACAAACACAAAGCATAGAGGCTTATACCTGTGTGCTCAGCCCACTGGTTCTGGCAGTGAAGACAGGCATGTCAGCCGGGAAGAAGGAAACAGCTCTTTCTACCCCCAGGCACGAACACGGCTCCCCTGAGAACCCCACACTGCTCCACGGGCTGAGCAGCTCCAGAAAGTAGAGCTTCTGGACACCAGAGGGGGCCACATACAAATATAAAACTTCAAAGGAACCTGGTTCAAAGCAAAATCATACATACACCAGACCAATGAAACTGATCTCATGAATCTTCCTGAAAAAGATTTCAAAATAAAATTCATGAACATGCTCATGGAGGTACAGAAAAATGTTCAAGAACTCAGGAATGAATACTGGGCGGAGAGCCAATCATTACGGACCACAGTATCAGAAATGAAACAGACACTGGAAGGTTTTAAAAGAAGATTAGATATGGTGGAGGAGATGATAAATGAAATAGAAATTAGGGAGGAGGAATACAAAGAGGCTGAGGCACAGTCAGAGAACAAAGCATCTCTAAGAATGAAAGAATATTGAGAGAACTATGTGACCAATCCAAACGGAACAATATTCGTATTATAGGGCTACCAGAAGAAGGAGAGAGAGAAAAAGGGACAGAAAGTGTCTTTGAGAAAGTAATTACTAAAAACTTCCCCAAACTGGGGAAAGAGATACTCTCTCGGGCCATGGAGGTGCACAGATCTCCAACACAAGGGACCCAAAGAAGACAACACCAAGACATATAATAACTAAAACAGCAAAGATCAAGGATAAAGACAGACTATTAAAAGCAGCCAGACAGAGAAATAAGATCACATACAAAGGAAAGCCCATCAGGCTATCATCAGACTTCTCAGCAGAAACCTTACAGGCCAGAAGGGAGTGGCATGATGTATTTAATGCAATGAAGCAGAAGGGCCTCCGACCAAGAAGACTTTATCTGGCAAGATTATCTTTCAAATTTGAAGGAGGGATTAAACAATGTCCAGATAAGCAAAAACTGAATTTACCTACAAACTGTCTCTACAGTGTATTTTGGAGGGACTGCTATAAATGGAAGTGTTCCTAAGGTTTAATAGCTGTCACCAGAGGTAATAAAACCACAGTAAAGAAAGTAGAACAGTTAATTACTAAGCAAATGCAAAACTAAATCAACTACCCCAAAAGTTAGTCAAGGGACAAAGAACACAGAATATGATACCTAATATATAAAGAAGGAAAGAGGAAAAAGACATATGCACCCCTATGTTTATCGCAGCACTACTTACAATAGCCAAGAAATGGAAGCAACCTAAATGTCCATCAGTAGATGAATGGATATAGAAGATATGGTACATATACACAATGGAATATTATTCAGCCATAAGAAGAAAACAAATCCTACCATTTGCAGCAACATGGATGGAGCTAGAGGGTATTATGCTCAGTGAAACAAGCCAAGCAGAAAGACAAGTATCAAATGATTTCACTTGTATGTGGAGCATGAGAGCAAAGAAAAAAACTGAAAGAAAAAAACAGCAGCAGACTCACAGAACCCAAGAATGGACTAATAGTTACCAAAGGGAAAGGGACTGGGGAGGATGGGCGGGAAGGGAGGGACAAGGGGGAAAAAGGGGCATTACGATTAGCAGACATAATGCTGGTGGGGCGTGGGGAGGGCTGTACAACTCAGAGAAGACAAGTAGTGATTCTATAGCATCTCACTACGCTTATGGACAGTGATTGTAATGGGGTTGGGGGGGGGGACCTGATGAAGTGGGTACTTTAATAACCATAATATTGCACATGTAACTGTAGATTAATGATACCAAAATAAATAAATAAATAAAAGAATTAATACTGTCAATATGGCCATCCTGTCTAAAGCAATCTACAGATTCAATTCTATCCCTATCAAAATACCAATGGCATTCTTCAACGAACCAGAACAAATAGTTCTAAAATTCATATGGAACCACAAAAGACCTCAAATAGGCAAAGCAATCCTGAGAAGGAAGAATAAAGCTGGGGGATTACGCTTCCTAACTTCAAGCTCTACTACAAAGCCACAGTAATCAAGACAATTTGGTACTGGCACAAGAACAGACCCATAGAGCAATGGAACAGACTAGAGAGCCCAGATATAGACCCAATCATATATGGTCAATTAATATATGATAAAGGAGCCATGGACATACAATGGGGAAATGACAGCCTCTTCAACAACTGGTGTTGGCAAAACTGGACAGCTACATGCAAGAGAATGAAACTGGATTATTGTTTAACCCCACACATAAAAGTAAACTCGAAACAGATCAAAGACCTGAATGTGAGTCATGAAACCATAAAACTCTTAAAAGACAGTATAGGCAAAAATCTCCTGAGTATAAACATGAGCAACTTCTTCCTGAATGTATCTCCTCTTGAGCAAGGGAAACAAAAGCAAAAATGAACACATGGGACTACATCAAACTAAAAAGCTTCTGTACAGCAAAGGGCACTATCAACAGAATAAAAAGGCATCCTACAGTATGGGAGAATATATTTGTAAATGACATATCCAACAAGGGGTTAACATCCAAAATATATAAAGAACTCACATGCCTCAACACCCAAAAAGCAAATAACATGATAAAAAAATGGGCGGAGCATATGAAGGGGCATTTCTCCAAAGAAGAAATTCAGATGGCCAACAGACACATGAAAAGATGCTCCACATCACCAGTCATCAGAGAAATGCAAATTAAAACCACAATGAGATATTACCTCACACCAGTTAGGATGGCCAGCAACGAAAAGACTAAGAACAAGAAATGCTGTCGAGGATGCGGAGAAAGTGGGAATGTAAAGTAGTTCAACCATTGTGGAAAGCAATATGGATGTTCCTCAAAAAACTAAAAATAGAAATACCAATTTATCCGGGCATCCCACTCCTAGGAATGTACCCAACAAATACAAGTTTTCAGATTCAAAAAGACATATGCACCCCTATGTTTATCACAGCACTATTTACAATAGACAAGATATGGAAGCAATCTAAGTGTCCATCAGTAGATGAATTGATAAAGATGTGGTACATATACACAATGGAATACTATTCAGCCATAAGAAACAAATCCTACCATTTCCAACAACATGGATGGAGCTGGAGGATATTATGCTCAGTGAAATAAGCCAGGCAGAGAAAGACAAGTGCCAAATGATTTCCCTCATTTGTGGAGTATAATGACAAAGCAAAACTGAAGGAACAAAACAGCAGCAGACTCAGACTCCAAAAAGGGACCAGAGGTTATCAAAAGGGAAAGGATATGGAAGGGTAGGTGGGAGGGACGGAGAAGGGGATTGAGGGGTATTAGGTTTAATACACAGGTTGTGGGCAGTATAGCACAGAGAAGGCAAATAGCAAATCTGTGGCATCTTACTACACTGATGGACAGTGACTGCAATAGGTTATGGGTGGGGACTTGATAATATGGGTGAATGTAGTAACCACATTGTTTTTCATGTGAAACATTTGTAAGAATGTGTATCAATAATACCTTAATAAAAATAAATAAATAAAAATAAAAACAAGAAAGGAAAATTGGGAAAGTTAAAGTGGGTGCTGGTAAGTGGCTCATATCCACAACCACCAGTTCTCCCCCACCCCCAGCACCTAAGGAGAATTTATTAAGGAACAACACAGGGAACTGTCTATGGCATGGGCAAGTCATCCCTAACTCTAATTTAGGGCTGAAGAGTTAGGTTTAAAGTCCAACTACATATGACATGACACTTTGTGGTAGAGAGGCTGAGTATTAGGTTTGGACACCAGTTCTATCACTTAAAAATCACAAGAACTCAAGCCAGTGACAACTTCTCTAGGCCTCTAATGAAAGTCACAGTGCCATGATAACTAAAAGACAATGCAGAAATTCCCTGGTATGATAACTGTGAATATGGTAGACAGTCAATAAAGGCTAATCTTCATATCCCCACCTTTCTAGTGTGTGGTTACAATGAACCTGTTTCCTCAGGGCTCTAGCTATGACTTAAGACTACACCCTGACATATCACACATGACACCAAGACCACGCCTTGGCCCTCTCTGTCCATCTGTGGCCATCCTGGTGCAAGTGTCAGCACTGGTCCTTCCTCCTAACCTCGCTGCCTCTAAACCCCTATATTTTATAATCATGACTAGTTAAGATGATTTAAGCAAGTTTCACAAGGATCTCTATTGTTAATTATCATGTATTTCTGTAAGGCAATATGACAAAATGGGGTGTAGTGCTAGTATAATCATCTTGGAAGAAGATGTCTATGGATTTAAAAAATTCAATGAGTAAGCAAACTGCTTAATAAATATTCTCCAGTAATACATGACTTGTTCTAACTGGGTCCCTTTTGACAAGTATAGCTAAGCCCAGTCCTCAAAGAACTTCTTGTGAACTAGGGTTCCACACAATGGGCTTTACACAACAAAACTGTTACCATGTTAAAAACTGTTTCTCCCAGAAGGAAAGTAAAATTTTCTGGCACAGAAATTTTGGTCACCTTAAGATTTACTAGTTCTCTGCAACACAGTCTGCCTCTCTGAAACTTTAAAATTTCATTCATCCATATTCTTAAATTTTAGATAAACAACTTTATTTTTGAAGACTGTTGTTTCAATTAGCATTAATTCCAATATACAATAGGTATGGTATATATACATCTTCAAAATGTTGAAGTACATTAATATTATTGTTGTAGGAGTAGCCATTTTCAGACACTGGTGAATAGAAACCATCAGAAAAACATTTTCCAAGAGAACAAGAGTCAAGTACCAAATCCAGTCCCAATGGGAGATGCTCAAGAATAAGGTGAGAGTAGGTTGGAATTCCAACTAAATGAACTGTATCCAAGGACAGGCTCTAGGAAGAGACAGGACTGGAGAAAGTGGAACCAGGCACCTTGGGTCAGCCAGTGAGAGGGACCTGTAATATCCTACACAAACTTCAGGGTGAAGAGGAAATCTCCCTGAACAATTTGTGTTCTCAAGCTTCCCTTCAAGCAGAGTTAGCATTCATTTATTATTATACCTATCCAGTCCTGAAAACCCCCCAAGCAAGAAGTTAATTTAGATGGCTTCTGAGTCATTGTTATTCCAAGGCTCCCAGAAGAAAGAAAAACAAATCCTCTTGGGAGAAATAAACCCTCAATGACGGGTTCCTCTTTTTTAAGATTGGGCAAATGTGATTTAACAATTTTTTTCATATCACTAAATAAACAAGGAAACAACACCCTCTGAGTAAGCCAAAGGAAATAATAAACAGCAAAAATAGATTTCAGATACTAGTATCATGAAATATGGAATATAAAGTATGTTCACAATGTTGACAGAAACGAAGGAAATTAAAGCATGAGCAGGAAAATGCACCTCATTTTCACAGATGAGGATAATGAGGCCTGGGGGAAATAAAAAGGCCAAACAGCTAGTGAGCTGCCCTACTAGACAGCAATTGAAAGCGATGAAATATTTCCAGACCCACTTCCTAGTGGAACTGAATTTCCTGCTGTGTCAGTCGAATTGGTTGAGAGAAGGGTAGTGGTAGACAGCTGACAGTGGAGATGGGTTTGAACAGGCAGTACTTAGGAAGTACACCCACTGGGGTGAGATAAGGCCTCTGAAGGACTGATGACCACTTGCAGCATTCAGACTTCACCACAAAGTGTGACTCACCATGGCCCAGCAATCTGCATGGTTGATAAGCACCCCAGGAGACTCTGATTCGTGCTTCAAAGGGCCATACTTTAGGAAACATTAGTACATCCACATGTAACCACTATGATAACCATTACATGCAAGTCCTTTCGTCTAATTTTCTCTTTGACTTTACTTTTAAACAAGAAAAATCATGCTCGTGTGCAGTTTGGATATTAGGGGCCTGTAAATTCCTACAAAATGCCAGTTTCAAGCTCTCCAAAAGATGATGGTAGAAAGCATGAATCAGAGCTAAACAATGGGAGTATCTACTCAACAACAACAAGACAATGAACAATAAATATAAAAACGTGAATGAACTCAAAACCATTATGCTAAGTGAAAGAAGTCAAATGCTAATGACTCCAACAGAAAGAGGCAGAGCTCCAGTGGCGGGAACAGATCAGTGGTGGGAGGGAACGTGGAGGAGTTGGTTACTGACTGCAAAAGCACTCAAGGGAACTTCTGATGCTGATGAAACGTTACCTCATGATTGTGGCTCTGGTTACACCATGTATGTGCACATTGGTCACACCCCACTGAATTGTATGCCTAAAACTGGTGAATTTTAACTTTATGAGAACTACACCTTAATTAAGCTGACTCCAAAGACCATTATAAGTACCAGTGAGTTCTCTCCTGTGAGCTGCTCTTACCACACGCTCGCTCCCATCACACTCCAGCTGGTTACGGTCCGGTACTTTTCACAGCTAAATACAAAATACTATAAAACCCTCAGTCATTGTCATTAACACATGGGAAACTCAGACCTGACCTCTGCTCCCTAGTTTAAACTATTCACTACCTTTCTCACAGTTCTCAACAGATGAGAAAAACAAAAGCTTTGGAGTTGAACATAAGAGACTTACCTAAAGTGGTACAGAAATTCAAAGGTTACGCGAAGACTAAAACCCACGACTCCAAATACTATGAACTGCTCTCTCTTGCATTCACAGATGGTGCAGCACAGAAGCCTGTCCGAAAGAACATCAAATCCTCATCTCTGACAGGGCAGGGACTACAGTACTCCACCAGCCTGAGCATCCCACCAACTCTGATCCTAGAGAACTCAGAGACTGTGATATTCTCCATTCCCTGGTGTCGTGAATTTGATGATTCTACCCTACAGTTCCAAGCTCTGCTTGATAACCCAAGTACAGAAGAGACATCTCATTTATCTGTTCAAGAAATATCTACTGGACTCTATTTTATTGCCAAATTGAGTAAAATATGTGTCTTCATTCATGGAACCAGGAGTCTAACAGACTCAGTTACAGAAATAACAATATAAAACAAGGCCAACGGTGGTTTGAAAACATTACTTCCTTGATTAACCTGAAACATATTCAAGGTATACAGTTTCCAACTGTTATAAAGTCCAGGGGATACAAAGACAAAATACACAGACAGGCAAAAATGTCTCTGGCTAGTTGAGTCCTAAGGAATGCTCAGAGAAAGGAGTAGCAAGTGGGGTGGGACCTGTGAGGAAGAAAAAGTCTGAGCTAGGGAAAGGGCTTTCCTAACAAGTGGAACTGCATGAATGGGCACAGGGATAGCAGCAGGAAAGGGCCAGACCAGTTCTGCTGATATACAAGGTACCCACAGGAGTATATTGGCAAAAATGCTAGAAAGGAAGGTTGGGACCAGATTTTGACAGCCTTAAATGAATAATTTGGAGTTTATTTCTGGTAAGATATAAAATGCCATACAAAATTCAATGTATATTTTTATTTTAGAAGCTATAGCACTATAGTTCTTAAAGAGAATTGTACACCACAATCATATGGAAGCTTTTTCAAAAAACTAAAGCCTAGAACCAGGATTCTGACTCAGCAGGTCTGGAATGTGGCCTGGGCACCTGTCCCTAAGAAACTGATACACGCCCGTGGTTAAGGATCTCGGTTGTAATGAGTCATTACCATCTCCAACAGATGTTTACAGGTAATACACTAAAGTGTACTTATGATTCAAATACAAGCAAGGAAGCAGATACAGACAGACACAGGCAAAGAAAGGCAGATACTAATAAAAATTTCTAATGCTCCAAAAGATTTCAGGGATAGGGCTTCCACCTTAATAAATACATGTTTCTTAAAATGTCATTATATAATCATAGTCTGTTTTCAATCACTTACTTCAAAGTAAAACCAACTTTTAGTCCATTCTATTAAAATACAGGTAATTATACCATTATATGTTAGAGTTACAACTCAAAAAAGCATAGCTAAAGGACTTCTAATTTAAACATGAGTGATTAGCACCATACGTTTTTCTTCTCTCCTTCCCATTTAAAACCAGGAAAAACAAAAACAAGAAAACCCAAAAGAACAAAGACAATAGAAAAGTAAAAATCAAGAAACAAGAAATTCACCCATGTTTTTAGAAAACTAAGTGAATGGGAGAGAGAATAACCAGAAAGAACATAAGCAGCTACAACCTCAGTCACTGCAGACTAGACACTGACCAGAAGGCAGGCTGTCCTGGGCCCACAAACACTGCATTACTACCATCAGGGTTGGAGAACATTTGGGGGAACACATGCATGGTGCCCTGGTTCCCTCTCCACACACCCACCCCAGTGTAGCCAGATTACCATCTTACCTGAGGCTAAGGCTGCACATTTTGGAGACACTAGTGAGAATCTCAGACTCCTTACTCCACTTGGCTCCCAAAACATATGCCCAGCTCCTCTCTTCCCCTGGACAGGAGTAAGAATTCTTTATTGGGGAAACTGAATGCCCTACTCAGGCCAAGCCCATACATAATTACAATAGAATTTTTTTCTTCATCCTTCTCTTAAGAACTAGTGATCTGTGAGAGCATTTACATGTCACCCACTAGGCTCATCCTATGCTGCATGAAGGTCAGCCAGCTTCCACACTCAGGACTCTTTCAGGCTCTCCAGCACTGGGTGTCCCTCACTCTTTACTGGGTATGATGTTGGACACATGACTAAGCACAAGAGCTATACCTTAAGCCTATGTACTCAGCATGGGTGCTAAGACAGACATCAAATAATGCATGCTGAATGAAAAATCAAAATTGCAAAGGTGTATACCTGCTACTTCCTAAAGCATTAAGCCTATCATCTAATACTGTGATTTCACTGTGTTACAATGACTAAACTCCAGTGGAATCACAAAAACTTTACAGAAAATATTTCCTAGTCCTTTTTTTCCCACAAATATGCAGTAAACAATGAGGTGCCGTTTGTAAGTGTAAGAAATTCTGTTGAACAAAATTTCTGTTTTAGGAGTTCATGGGTAAAAACATTTTACTAATGACTCAGTCACATAAATGAGTAGCAAGAACAGGCAAAAAGTCCCAACCAGCATACACTTGACCTACAGGCATACAAGCTGAACAGTCTATCTATCGCTACTTATTAGGAGACTTTCAGGAACTCAAATAATAATAATCCTGAAAAGTGAAATAAGGTTTAATTTAAATGATTAATGTTTTAAAATCAGTAGGCAAAAAATTAAATACAGGAGTCCCACCCCTCAAAAAGGTAGAATTTAATTGTGGCAATAAAATTAATGTTTTATATACTGACTGCTTTAAGGGATTTCTTTATCCTAATTCTTGGACTCAATTATACTTTTGACAGTCTAACTTGTAATAATTAACTAAAATAAAATTTTCACTAGTAGAAACTAACAGCAATTAACAAGTTTGTTGTGAAACACACCACCAATAAAATTCAAACTAACATACCATTCCAATAGCATCTTTTTTTTTAACTGAAGTATTCTTGATGTATAATCTTATATTGGATTCAAGTATACAACATAGTAGTTCAAGTTACCCATAATATCAAAGCCCCACCCCTACGAGTGCAGTTATTATCTGTTAACATAGGAAGATGTTAGAGAATAATTGGCTCTATTTTCCATGCTGTACTACGATCCCTGTGACTAATGTATATTATGACTGAGAATTTTTGCACCCCTTTATCCCCCTCCCCCATCCCTCTCCCCACCCACCTGAACCCCATCCCATGGAAACCACCAGTCACTTCTCAGTGTCTATGAGTCTACTGCCATTTTGTTCATTCTGTATTGTTTTGTTTTTAGATTCCATAAGTAAGTGAAATCATATGGTATTCGTCTTTCGCCACCTGGCTTATTTCACTAAGCATAATACCCTCTAGCTTCATTTATGTTGTCACAATGGCAGGATTTCTTTCTTTTTTATGGCTGAATAAATATTCCATTGTGCATATATACCACATCTTCTTTATCCATTCTATTAATGGACACTTACAGTTACTTCCATAACTTGGCTATTGTAAACAGTGTGGTGATAAACACAGGGGTGCACATATCTTTTGGAATCACAAATTTTGTTTTCTTTGGATAAATTCCTAGAGTAGAATTCCTGGGTTGTATGATATTTTTATTTTTAGTTTTTGAGGAACCTCCATACTGCTTTCTACAGTGGCTGCACCAATTAACATTCCCACCAACAGTGTAGGGGAGTTCCCTTTTCTCTAGATCCTTGCCAGCACTTGTTATGTCTTGTCTTTTGGATAGTGGCCATTCTAACTGGCATGAAGTGATATCTCATTGTGGTTTTGATTTGCATTTCCCTGATGATTAGTGATGTGGAGCATCTTTTCATGTGCCTGTTGGCCATCTGTATTTCTTCTTTGGAAAAATGTCTGTTTAGATCCTCTGCCCATTTTTTAATTGGGTTACTTAGTTTTTTGGTGTTGAATCATATGGGCTCTTTACATATTTTGGATGTTAACCCCTTATAAAATGAATCGTTTACAAATATATTCTCCCATACACCTTTTTGTCCTGCTGATGGTGTCCTTTGCTGTACAGAAGCTTTTTAATTTGATGTAGTCCAACTTGTTCATGCTGATTTTGTTTCCTTTGCCCAAGGAGATGTATCCAGGAAGAAACTGCTCAGGCTTACGTTCAAGAGATATTTGCCTATGTTTTCTTCTAAGAGTTTTATGGCTTCATATCTTACATTCAGGTCTGATCCATTTTCAGTTTACTTGTGTGTACGGAGGTGGACAGTGATTCAGTTTCATTCTCTTGCATGTACATGTCCAGTTTTCCCAACACCAGTTAGTGAAGATGCAGTCTTTTCCCTATTGTATATTCATGGCTCCTTTATCATATACTAATTTACTATATATATGGGTGAGTTTACATCTGGGCTCTCTATTCTGTTCCACTGGATCTGTAGGTTTCTTCTTGTGCCAGTACCATACTGTTTTGATTACTGTAGCTTTGTGGTACAGATTGAAGTCGGGAAGCATAAAACCCCCAGCTTTGTTCTTCTTTCTCAGTGTTGCTTTGGCTATTCGGAATCTTTTTGGTTCCATATGAATTTTAGGATTATTTGCTCTGGTTTATTGAAAAATGCCATTTGTTTTTTGATAGGGATTGCCTTGAATTGGTAAATTGTTTTGGGCAGGATGGCCATTTTGATAATATTAATTTTTCCTGTCCATGAGCATGGGATAGATTTACATTTATTTGTGTCTTCTTTAATTTCTCTCATGAGTGTCTTGTAGTTTTCAGGGTATAGGTCTTTCACCTCCTTGCTTAGGGTTATTCCCAGGTATTTTATTCTTTTTGATGCAATTGTAAACAGAGTTTTTTTTTTTCCTGGTTTCTCTTGCTGCTAGTTTGTTGTTAGGACCTAGGAATGCAACAGATTTCTATGTATTAATTTTCTATCCTGCAACTTTGCTGAATCCAGTTATTAATTCCAATAGTTTTTTGGTGGAGTCTTTAGAACTTTCTATGTATGTCATCTGAAAATAGTAACAATTTAATTTCTTCCTCACCAATCTGGATGCTTTTTATCTCTTTGTGTTGTCTGATTGCCATGGCTAGGACCTCTAGAACTATGTTGAATAAAAGTGGTGAGAGTGGACATCCTTGTCTTGTTCCTGATCTTAAAGTAAAACCTTTTAGCTTTTTGCCATTAAGTATTGATGTTAGCTTTCAGTTTGTTATATATGGCCCTTTATTATGTTGAGGTACATACACTCTAAACCCATTTTGTTGAGAGTTTTTATCTTGAATGAATGTTGAGTTTTGTTAAATGCATTTTCAGTGTCTACTGAGATGATCATGAGGCTTTTATCCCTCTTTTTGTTAATTGGTGTATGACATTGATAGATTTATGAATATTGTACCATCCTTAAATCCCTGGGATAAATGTTATGATGGATGATCCTTTTGATGTATATTTGAATTCAGTTTGATAATACTTTGTAGAGGATTTCTGGATCTATGTTCATCAGGGATATTGGCCTAAATTTATTTTATTTTTTTGCAGTGTCTTTTTCTGGATTTGGTATTAGACTAATGTTGTTGGCCTGATAGAATGAGTTCGAAAGCATTCCTTCCTCTCCTACTTCCTGGTACACTTTAAGAAGGATGGGTATTAGCTCTTCCCCAGCAGAATTTTAATGCATTGTTTTCACTACAATTCACCTGAACCACTTCTATTCATCAAGGCACCCAGATTCCCAGACCTGATTTTGTCATTCCAGAATTTGTCTAATTTATTTCAAAGGGAATCTTGTTCTCAAATGTTTTAAAGGAACAGTGGAGGTAAAATAGTAACATGTGCCAAACAAGGATGTTATCACATTGGGGAGAGATAAGGGTAGAAACTAAGGAAATGAATTAAAAATCACTAATTTAATTAGCAGTATTTATTTGGTATTCAGAAAATGTTATGTGGGCAAATTGGTCTAAGAAGTTCACTGATCCCACTGACCATTTTTTGATGAAAATCTCTAAAACGTAGTATACTGCTGTCTTTATGTACCTGTCTTTACAAACTAGGTCATTATATTAATACTGCCATTAAAATTTGAAAAATACAGACTTGCAAGATGGCATGAGAGGTGAGATGGAGAGCTCCTCCCAAAACTACAAACTGTACAAAAACACAGATAATTAATACAACTAACCTTAAAACAGCAACAAGAAAGAAGGCTGACCCAGACTGCAAACAGACCTCATGAACAGAACAGACCTCACCAAACAGAGTAACTTACGAAAGCCTTAATCTGGCGAGACAAAAGCCCTTCCCCCACCCCAGCTCACCGGCGGGAGGAAACAGAGTGGGGGAGGGGGGTGGAAGACTGGGAATGCTGAACACCTACACCTAGAGATCTGCTTTGTGAAGAGAATACTATAGTGTGTGGTGCTCTGGACGTTGGGGAGCTCGGACAGGCAGAGTGCTTGAGAAATTGACATCCCCGGCATTTCTGGAGGAGGGGATCCACATCCAGCTGCGCTGTGTCAGAGGAAAGGCAGGCAGAGAGTCTTCCTAGCAGCCAGAGGGCTGCTGGAAGGAGCGGGGTTTGCACGGAGCTTGCTCTGCGTGAGAAGGGAGAGCTGGACAAGGTTACCTGGGCGCGCTCTGCCCAGCTGGGTTGGGAACTTTGGGGAGCTTCATGTGCTCCATCCCCCTGGATGCCTACTCAGCTCCGAGGCCCCCACTGTGACAAACAGCCAGCCAAACTTTCCAACTGGCCTGCAGGCACCTGCTCCCAAACTTGCACTCACTGCGCAAGCGTCGGGCCAGCCAGAGGGAGGCCCCACATACAACAGCTAGAGAAGCAAAGCACAGAGGTTTACACCTGTGTGCTTGGCCCACTGGCTCTGACACTGGAGACAGGCACCGCAGACTGGTATCAGGAAACAGATCTTTCCTCCTAGGCACCATCTCCACTCCGCTAGGACCCCTAACCTCACTCTAGGGGCTGAGCAGCTCCAGAGACTGGAGTTTCCATGCACTACTGGGCACCACACAGAAATATAAAAGGACAAAAGAACATGGGTCAGACTAAAATCTCACAAACCCCAGAAAGAAGGCCAAATGAAACTAAACTCAACAATCTTCCTGAAAGAAAAAATAAAAACTATAAACATGCCTATGGAGGTACAGAAAAATATCCAAGAACTCAGGAACGAATTTAAGTTGGAGATTAAAAAATTAAGAAATTCCATATGTGAAATGAAACATACAATGGAAGAATTTAAAAGCAGATAAGATGTAGTAAAAGACACAGTAAATGGAATACAAATTAGAGAAGAGGAATACAAAGAAGGTGAGGCACATGGACAAAAAAAAATCTCTAAGAATGAAAGAATATTGAGAGAACTGTGTGACCAATCCAAACGCAACAATATTCACATTATAGGGGTACCACAAGAAGAAGAAAGAGAAAAAGGGATAGAAAGTGTCATTGAGGAGGTACTTGCTGAAACATTCCCCAATCTGGGGAAGGAGATAGTCTCTTAGCATGGAGGTGCACAGATCTCCCCACACAAGGGACCCAAGGAAGACATCAAGACATATAATAATTAAAATGGCAAAGATCAAGGATAAAAGACAGACTTTTAAAAGCAGCTACAGAGAAAAAAAAATCACATACAAAGGAAAACCCATCAGGCTATCATCAGACTTCTCAACAGAAACCTGACAGGCCAGAAGGGAGTGGCATGATATATTTAATGCAATGAAGCAGAAGGGCATTGAGCAAAGAAAACTTTACAGGAAACGTTATCATTTTAATTTGAAGGAGAATAATTAAACAATTTTCAGATAAGCAAAAGCAGAGAGAATTTATTTCCCACAAACCACCTCTACAGTGCATTTTGGAGGGACTCCTATAGATGGCTGTTTTCCTAAAGCTAAAAAGATGTCACCCAAGGGAAGACAAAGAGTACAGAATATGATTCATAACATACAAAGAATGGAGGAGGAAGAAAAACAACAACAAAAAAACCCTTACATTCTGTTTGTAATAGTATACAAAGTAAATTAAATTAGACTGTTAGATAGTAAGGGAATAGCCCTTGAACCTTTGGTAACCATGAATCTAAAGCCTGCAATGGCAATAAGTACATACCTATTGATAATCACCCTAAATGTAAATAGTCTGAATGCACCAATCAAAAGACATAGAGTTACTGAATGGATAAAAAAACAAGATCCATCTATATGCTGCCTACAAGAGACTCACTTCAAACCCAAGGCATACACAGACTGAAAGTGAACGGATGGAAAAAGATATTTCATGCAACGAGTAGTGGAAAAAAAGCAAGAGCTGCACTACTTTTATCAGACAAAATACACTTCAAAACAAATAAAGTCACAAGAGACAAAGAAGGACATTACATAATGATAAAGGCGACAGTCCAACAAGAGGATATAACTATTATAAATATCTATGCACCCAACACAGAATCACCTACATATGTGAAACAAATACTAACAGAATTAAAGGGGGAAATAGAATGCAATGCATTCATGTTGGGAGACTTCAACACACCACTCACTCCAAAGGACAGATCAACCAGACAGAAAATAAATAAAGGGACAGAGGCACTGAACAACATATTAGAACAGATGGACCTAACAGACATCTACAGAAAACGCCATCCAAAAGCAACAGGATACACATTCTTCTCAATACACATGGAACATTTTCAAGAATAGATCATATACTAGGCCACAAAAAGAACCTCAGTAAATTCAAAAAGACTGAAAATGTACCAACCAGGTTCTCAGATCACAAAGGTATGAAACTAGAAATAAATTACACAAAGAGAACGAAAAAGCCCACAAACACACGGAGCCTTAATAACATGCTCCTAAATAATCAATGGATCAATGACCAAATAAAAACAGAGATAAAGCAATATATGGAGACAAATGACAACAATAATTGAACACCACATAATCTGTGGGACGAAGTGAAGGCCGTGCTAAGAGGGAAAAATACTGCAATACAGGCCTACCTCACGAAAGAAGAACAATCCCAAATGAACAGTCTAAACTCACAATTAATGAAACTAGAAAAGGAAGAACAAATGAGGCCCAAAGTCAGTAGAAGGAGGGATATAATAAAAGTTAAAGCAGAAATAAATAAAATTGAGAACAATAAAACAATAGAAAGAATCAATGAAAGCAGGAGCTGGTTGTTTGAGAAAATAAAGAAAACAGATAAACCCATAGCCAGACTTATCAAAAAAAAGAGAGTCTACAGACATATACAGAATCAGAAATAAGAAAGGAAAAATCACTACAGACACCAGAGAAATATGGAGAATTACGAGAGAATACTATGAAAAATTATATGGTAACAAACTGGATAACCTAGAAGAAATGGACAACTTTCTGGAAAAATACAACCTTCCAGTGCTGACCCAGGAAGAAACTGAAAATCTGAATAGACAAATTACCAGCAAAGAAATTGAATTCATAAATAAAAACTACCTAAGAACAAAACTCCGGGTCCAGATGGTTTCACTACTAAATTTTATCAAATATTTACTGAAGACCTAACACCCATCCTCCTTAGGTTTTCCAAAAAGTAGAAGAGGAGGGAATACTCCCAAACTCATTCTATGAGGCCAACATCACTCTAGTACCAAAACCAGGCAAAGACACTACAAAAAAAGAAAATTACAGACCAATATCCCTGATGAACATAGATGCAATAATACTCAACAAAATATTAGCCAAACGAAATCAAAAGTACATCAAAAAGATCATCCATCATGTTCAAGTGGGATTCATCCCAGGGATGCAAGGATGGTACAACATTAAAAAATCCATCAACGTCATCCACTACATCAACAAAAAGAAGAACAAAAACCACATGATCATCTCCATAGATCCTGAAAAAGCATTCAACAAAATTCAACATCCATTCATGATAAAAACTCTCAAAAATATGGGTATAGAGGGCAAGTACCTCAACATAATAAAGGCCATATATGACAAACCCACAGCCAACATTATACTTAACAGCAAGAAGCTGAAAGCTTTTCTTTTAAGATCGGGAACAATACAAGGATGCCCACTCTCCCCTCTTTTATTCAACATAGTACTGGAGGTCCTAGCCATGGCAATCAGAGAACACAAAGAAATAAAAGGCATCCAGATCGGCAAGGAAGGACTCAAACTGTCCTTGTTTGCAGACGACATGATATTGTGCATTAAAAACCCTAAAGACTCTACTCCAAAACAACGAGAACTAATATCTGTATTCAGCAAAGTAGCAGCATACAAAATTAACACACAGAAATCTGTAGCATTCCTATACACTAATGATGAACTAGCATGATGAGAAATCAGGAAAAGAATTCCATTCACAATTGCATCAAAAAGAATAAAATACCTAGGAATAAACCTAACCAAGGAAGTGAAAGACCTATACCGTGAAAACTACAAGACACTCTTAAGAGAAATTAAGGAGGACACTAATAAATGGAAATTCATCCCATGCTCTTGGCTAGGAAGAACAAATATTGTCAAAATGGCCATTCTGCCTAAAGCAATCTACAGATTCAATGCAATCCCTATCAAAATACCTACAGCATTCCTCAATGAACTAGAGTAAATAGTTCTAAAATTCATATGGAACCACAAAAGACCCCGAATAGCCAAAGCAATCCTGAGAAGGAAGAATAAAGCAGGGGGAATTACACTCCCTGACCTCAAGCTCTACTACAAAGCTACAGTAATCAAGACCATTTGGTACTGGCACTAGAACAGACCCATAGACCAGTGGAACAGACTAGAGAGCCAAGATATAAACCCAAGCATATATGGTCAATTAATATACAATAAAGGGACCATGGATATACAATGGGGAAATGACAGCCTCTTCAACAGTTGGTGTTGGCAAAGGTGGACAGCTACATGTAAGAGAATGAAATTGGATTACTGTCTAACCCCATACACAAAAGTAAACTCGAAATGGATCAAAGACCTGAATGTAAGTCATGAAAACATAAAACTCTTAGAAAAGAACACAGGCAAAAATCTCTTGGACATAAACATGAGCAACTTCTTCATGAACATATCTCCCCGGGCAAGGGAAACAAAAGCAAAAATGAACAAGTGGGACTAAAAAGCTTCTGTACAGCAAAGGACATCCTACAGTATGGGAGAATATATTCATAAATGACATATCTGATAAAGGGTTGACATCCAAATTATACAAAGAGCTCACGCACCTCAACAAACAAAAAACAATTAAGCCAATTAAAAATGGGCAGAGGAGCTGAACAGACACTTGTCCAAAGAAGAAATTCAGATGGCCAATAGGCACATGAAAAGATGCCCCACATCACTAGTCATCAGAGAAATGCAAATTAAAACCACAATGAGTTATCACCTCACACCAGTTAAGATGGTCGCCATCCAAACAACAAACAACAACAAATGTTGGCGAGGATGTGGAGAAAGGGGAACCCTCCTACACTGCTGGTGGGAATGTGAACTAGTACAACCATTGTGGAAAGCAGTATGGAAGTTCCTCAAAACACTCAAAATAGAAATACCATTTGACCCAGGAATTCCACTCCTAGGAATTTGTGATAAAAATGCAGCAGCCCAGTTTGAAAAAGACATATGAACCTCTGTGTTTATCACAGCACTATTTACAATAGCCAAGAAATGGAAGCAACCTAAGTGTCCATCAGTAGATGAATGGATAAAGAAGATGTGGTATATATACACAATGGAATATTATTCAGCCATAAAAAGAAAACAAATCCTTCCATTTGCAACAACATGGATGGAGCTAGAGGGTATTATGCTCAGTGAAATAAGCCAAGCCGAAAAAGACAAGTATCAAATGATTTCACTCATATGTGGAGTATAAGAACAAAGAAAAAAACTGAAGAAGCAAAACAGCAGCAGACTCACAGAACCCAAGAATTGACTAATAGTTTCCAAAGGGAAAGGGCCTGGGGAAAAGATGTGGGAAAGGACGGATAAGGGGGAAATAGGGCTATTACAATTAGCACACATAATGTAGCGTGGGTGTGGTGGGGGGATACGGAGAAGGGAGTATAACAGAGAAGACAAGTAGTGATTCTGTAACATCCTATTACGCTGATGGACAGCGACTGCAATGGGGTATGTGGTGGGGACTTGATAATAGGGGGAGTCTATTCACCATAATGTTGCTCATGTAATTGTATATTAATAATCACAAAATAAAATAATAAATAAATAAAATAAAATAAATCGAAAAGTACAGCATAATGGTTAAAAGCACCATCTGGAGAGCTCACGGACCTTATTTATGTCCCAGCTCCACTGGGCACGACCCTGCAGCCTGAGCAAGTTGCTTCCCTCTCTGATGCCCCGCTTTCCCCAGTCTCCTTCACTACCCCTTCTACAGCAGCCCAGTTGACCTTCTCGGGAACTAGACAGGCGTCCGCACATGCCTGCTGAACAAGTGTGCTGAAACGTGTACATTTCTTCCAGGATCTGAAACCTACACAGCGCCAAGGCCTACTTTTGCCACACGCATACCTATCTACCAAGGTCTCACCGTCAGCCTTCGTGGACTACTCTCTTGCTGTTATCCCTGCATCCTGAGGCTGATCCCTGTGCTGTCCCTTATCCACCTTCCTGCCTGAAATGCCATCCTGAGTCACCAATCTCTGATGTCACTGCCATGTCCTAGTCGACCTATCTTATTTACCAGAGCCAACCTGCCAACAGGAATATAACCTCTGGTTTTCCTGCTTGAAAAGTAGTATTTATTTTTCTTCACACCACAAAAGTATTTCTCATTCATTATAAAAAAGAACTAAATCACAGAATATGAAGACACTAATGTTTTACAGTGCTAGTGTACAGAGATAAACCATAATACCTACTCCATATAATTTTTCCACAAACCATGTATTTTCTCCACATTTTACCCAGGTGTATTTTACATAATTGGAGCTTTTCATGAGCATTTTCTCATGTCAAACACTCTCTAACTGTCATTTTAATAGGAACAAACACTTTATCATATAGATCTACCAAAACTACTTAACCATTCCTTGGTTTCAAGTCTTGTTAGATTATATGTAAACTGTGGGAAACACTTCTAGTCACACATTTTTGCCTACATTTCACAAATTATTTTCTTGGAACACAGCCTGAGAAGTAAACTACCAGGTCAAAGATTACAGACACTTAGAAACCAAACTGCTCATACAAAAATCTGTACCAGTTACACTCTCATCACCAAGGAGCATTTTTTTTCGCTATTATTAATATACAATTACATGAGCAACATTATGGTTAATAGACTCCCCCTATTATCAAGTCCCCACCACATACCCCATTACACTCACTGTCCATCAGCATAGTAGGATGTTATAGAATCACTACTTGTCTTCTCTGTGTTATACTGCCTTCCCCATATCCCCCCACCCCCACCCCCACCCCCACCCCTGCTACACTATGTGTGTTAATTGTAATGGCCCTTTTTCCCCCTTAACCCTCCCTTCCCACCCGTCTTCCCCAGTCCTTTTCCCTTTGGTAACTGTTATTCCATTCTTGGGTTCTGTGAGTCTGCTGCTGTTCTGTTCCTTCAGATTTTTTTCTCTTCTTATACTCTACAGATGAGTGAAATCATTTGATACTTGTATTTCCCTGCCTGGCTTATTTCACTGAGCATAATATCCTCTAGCTCCATCCATGTTGTTGCAAATGGAAGGATTTATTTTCTTCTTATGGTTGAATCATATTCCATTGTGTATATGTACCACATCTTCTTTATCCATTCATTTACTGATGGACACTTAGGTTGCTTTCATTTCTTGGCTATTGTAAATAGTGCTGCGATAAACATAGGGGTACATGTGTCTTTTTCAAACTGGGCTGCTGCATTCTTAGGGTAAATCCTAGGAGTGGAATTCCTGGGTCAAATGGTATTTCTATTTTGAGTTTTATGAAGAACCCCCATACTGCTTTCCACAATGGTTGTACTAATTTACATTCCCACCAGCAGTGTAGGAGGGTTCCCCTTTCTCCACATCCTCGCCAACATTTGTTGTTTGTCTTTTGGATGGCGACCATCTTAACTGGTGTGAGGTGATATCTCATTGTGGTTTTAATTTGCATTTCTCTGATGACTAGTGATGTGGCGCATCTTTTCATGTAACAAGGAGCATCTTTATTGGTAGTTTATCTCCTTTAGCTGGGCTCCTGCACACACTCTGCTAATGACACCCCAGCCATGAAAGAATGGATTTTTTTCCTTACAATGGCCTCATATCTTTGCTAGTAAGTAGCATTTTTTCCTCTAAAAACAAAACGCATGACATCATCAAACTTTGAAACAGGCATTACATCAGCAAAGTAAAAATCTGAAGTAAAATTTTATCAAGCAATAATGAATACCCTAACAATGTAAGCACTTTAAGCAGGATATAGTTTTTGTTAACAGCAAAAATCACTGGTAAGTTTCAAAATGTGTTTTTTACCTACTTCAGTATCTGAGTATTGTGAACTCTTTAAACACTGTCCCCCCAGAGCATTCCTTATAAGGTTTTTGTCATTAGTTACACTTTTGAGGAATACTCTTCTGGTTTAAGCACAGAAGTTGAATCCATAATAATATGAATCTTAAAATGTACCTCTGAAAGACCTGCACTTATGTGCAACTATACCCACACTAGCCATTTACTATACAGCTCTGTGTTTTTTCATCATGAGCATGACTAATATGGCCTTTGACATCATGAAATATTTTGTTGGAGCTACAGTGGCATCAGAACAAGGGAATTTATATTTATATCGGTGGCAAAAGCCAGCTGAACTCTAATTCCTGCGGTGAACCAGACATTAAAGTAGTATCTAAATGCTTTCAATTTTTCAAATACATTTTGAAAACTAATTAAACATACAAAGAGCACAAAAGAAACTTTCACTACTGATGCAATTACTCTATGTGCAAAAAGCCCCAGGTGTTAAGATGAAGCGATGGAACCTACACTGACTGCACACTGACACCCTGAGGACTGGCCTTGCCCATGGGCTCTCAGTCCAGAAAGGCCCTCTGAGAGCATGAGATCTCACAACCTTAACCGTACTGGCCTGGAACACACTCAAGGACAGTAATTCCAAAAAAGATTTTTGCATCTCTTCAGGTAGAAAAATAAAAATCAACAACTATTCTTGCCATTCCTCTCCCAATCCTTTCCCCGTCAGAAAAAACAAACAGGCCTCTCCTAAAGAGGTTCCTGATGCGCTGAATAGTCTCAGGCTGTCTGCACATTTCAGGAATCCAGGCAGGACAGTGAAGGCCCTTCCTTCATTACTGTTCCAGCCATACCTCCTTACCCATCTCTGCTCAACTTTGTTTCTTCTGCTTTATGAAGCCATTCTTCTTTGTTCTCTTCTCCTGCCAAAGTATCCTCTCCCTGAACAATCAAGACCAGTTGGATCCAGTCCCTGTGAAGCATCTGTGTCCTCCACCGCTCTCGATGACAGCACTTCCTGCAGCCCTTCTGCATTTTAAGTAACTGCACACACACTCTGTTCTTCCAGTTGCAGGTTTTAGCACCACCTCCACACAGCCAGTTTCTGCTTTGATGACTCGCTCACTGCAAAATTTCGAAACTCTATATTCTTACTCTCTCCTGTGTTTTAGGCAGTTGAGGCAAAACCAAAAGAAGCCTGGAAAACTGAATCCTCGCTCTACAGGCATTTAAACTGTTAGGACAAGCAAACAGCAAGTGTTCATTTATCTTCTTTCATCTAAAAATATGAAGTTATTTCCTTATTTTAAAAAGTGACTACTAAATCCTTTTCTACCCTTTATTTTTAAAAATAAATAAAATGTCCAAATATAATAAATTACTTACCTTATGATTATGGATAATATATATATATCAGTTCAAACAAAATTTCATCTGGAAATTGCATCAGTACTTTATAAGCTGCCTGACCAGTGAAGGAGTCAATACAAAGTTCATGCTATCGTAAGCTGTGTTAAAGGAGCACTGCAGACCACTTGATTTAATCCTGCTCATTGAGAACCACTGAATGTTTTCTTACTCTAAATAAAAATATGCTTCCAGGAGTGATGTTTTATCTTCACAAAGTACTAACTGAACTTCAAGGGAGATTAAAAACTGGAAAATTCAAACCCTCAATATACTGGTTATGCACTTTCCCTCAACAAGTACTATTAAAGGCCAACTATGTGTCACACAGTGTGCTAGACACTGTGCTGATTTACAAACAAGGGGGCAGAATCTCCAGAGACGAGAGCCATGCTTCTTTGCGTTGACGACTAGCATATCAGCCTCTTCATATCACTAGTAAGTAGCTGCTCCAACGTATAAAGACAGGGTGGAGAAGCACAGGAGGCTACCACTCCACCAGCAAGTGCACCTCCAGCATTATCCTACAGAAAGAGTTTATATTTATGGTGTCAGCAGGAATTATCCACTTTCAAACTTCTTTTATGTGCAAAGGAAGACAATAAAGTAATAAAATAATAAATACAAAGCTGGCTTCCTGAAACCAGTTACAACTGAAACATAAATTATAAAATTATACACCTAGGAAGTAGTAGTATTACTTTAAAAATTCTTGTAATGTTTGAGAAAGCTAACTCATGCAGAAAAGGAGAAAAACCAACAACTTAACCAATACCTAATGGTATAGCTAAAAGTTCTATAAACATATAAACTGTATCATGAGGCAAAACCAATTCTCTTATTCAAGTAACTGTTACTATTCAAACAGGTACCCTGTTACATCATTAAAGAGAAAATCACCTTTTTAATCAAAACAAAACTAAAAAACAACAAAAACTCCTCTGTGAACATAAAAACAATAACTATAAAACTTCAGTTTTAGTTCTTTTAGAAATCAAGCTGAAAAGGACTAACATAATCTCTTCCTACAGAAAACTCTTGATTTATCATTATAGGCTAATCCAGCACTTCTGTGTGCCCATCTGGAGAAGTGCACCACCTCTTATGAAGAGCAGGGTAGCCTGGGAGTTACCCTCAACATCAGCCCATGCCCTTTAGCGTGATCACTGCAAAGGAACTGACCTGGCCCTCCTCCTCAATCTCTCAGGCCCTGTCCTCCCCTCTCTCGCTGCCCTACCATGCTCCGGCTACAAACACCCTTCAGGTGAATCATTAGCACATTTCTCTCAACCTCCACTCACCTAATATATTCCCACACTGTAGCAAAAGCAGTCCCTCAAAAACACAAATCTGATCTTATCGTTTCTTTCTTAAACCCTTGTTGAGAAAAAGAAAAACATTAACATAATAAACACAAGCCTGACAATCTGAGCCCTGCTTACTGCTGTGACCTCATCTTAACCCCTCTGCTCTTTTTTTTCCTCTCCCTCTTGTTTATTACATTATATTATATTCCATTATTTCAAACATACAACACAGGTGTAACTACTTAGAATGTTAACAAATCTTCATATCTAGTCATATTTGCTTCAGATCTTTTTAAATTAGGGACTAACTTAATGCAGACAGAGGTGCAACCCCCAAGTCCTTTCCCTTCCTTCTACCCCAGCAGTTAGGATCACCTGCCCTACCAACTTCCAATTTAAGACTCCTACATAAAGCCACGGGTTGTCCCACGTGTGCCATGTCCTTGGGAAGGATGGCAGGGCTTCCCTATCATCTGCCAGCCCCTCTCACAGATGACAGCCACCGCACTTCCCCAAGCCACTCTGAAGTATAACACAGCCCACATTTTTACCTTCTAAACTTGATAAATATCTGCCCTGGCATTCTTTACACTGTAATTACAGACACAGAAAAGGAAATATAATTTTATTTATCAAATTTAATAGGCTTATGTCTAGGAAACAAGCACTCTTTAAGACTGTAGAGAAAACAGGAAACAAATTCAGTAAAAATACTTACCAAAAATACATTATACTTATTTCTTAAAATATTTCTTGCAACTGAACTCATTTCTAAAAATAGTAACAGCAGATTAGTGAGGCTGCATACCTGCACTGCCCAGAACTCGCACGAGGTGGCCGCTAGCTACACTTGGCTATTTAAATTTACATCTTCATTAATCAAAAATAAATTAACCTAAAGACTCAGCAGTCTTACCAACCACATTTCAAGTGCCCAATAGCCACATGCTGGCGGTGGTTTACTGTTTTGGAGAGAACATTTCCATCATCACACAAAGTTCTATTGAGCAATGCTGCTGCAGAATTTAAAAGCTGTTAACTGTGTTAATAAACTTACCTCTAAAATACAGCTTTTTTTTTACTACCAAGTATGCACTTTTGTTGAGTCTCAGAATCTAAAGACCTCCAAAATACGTTAATGACTTTGCCAAAATATTAAATTTATTTTCAATAAAATAAATATAAAATCATATTTGCCTGTGAAGCATTTACAGGACTAGCACATTTACATATTTCCCAGTACATAAAATAGGAGGAACTTTTTTTGCTTGATATTTAAAAAACTATTGCATACATGTTCAAGGAAGAAACAAAATTCTTGCTTTAAAAAGATTTCCATGTCACCAGCAGCAAACACATACTTGTCAAAAGAAAGCTCCCCCACCCCAAGTTTAGGGTTAAAATCAAAAGAATATATGATTGAGATATAAGGATAAGAGAGCAGTGATTTCTTTCACCTGCACGTAGGAGTAAATCATTTCTCATTCTTGCTTCCTCTACCCTTCTGCACGAGATTACTGGAGAGACCTTAGCAGGGAGAAGTGGGACTATTAACTGCTGCCTGCTCCATTTTTCCCTAGAATCAAAGGCTCTGTAACACCTCCCAAACCCAGTAACTGAAAGCAAATGAAGAACTCTTATTTATAATTCAGTAATAAAAAGATGAATGACTCAATTTAAAACTGAGCAAAGGATCCTGACATTTATCCAAAGACAATAAACAAATGATCAATAAGCACATGATGATAAGTAATGATGCCCAACATCATTAGCCATCAAGGACATAAAAAGTAAAAAACCCACAATGTGATACTACTTCACACCCAGTGGAATGACTAAAGTGGGGTAATAAAAATGGTAGATAATAACAAGTGTTGCCAAGGATGTAGAGAAATTGGAAATGTCTTACACTGTAAAGTGGGAGTGTAAAAAGGTTCAGCTACTTTAGAAAACAGTTGGCAGTTTCTATAAAAAGTTAAACATAAGAGTTTACCATATAATCCAGTAACTTCACAAAGTATATACCCCATAGAGATGAAAATATATGTTCATTCAAAAGTCTGCACATGACTGTTAATACCAGCATTATTCAAAATAGCCAAAAAGTAGAAACAACCCAAATGTCAATCAACTGATGAATGGATAAACAAAATGTGTATGTACACAATGGAGTATTATTCAGCAATAAAAAGGACTGAAGTACTAATACATGCTACAATATAGATGCACCTTGAAAAATCACGGTAAAGTCAAAGAAGGCAGGGACCAATGATAACATATTGTGTGGCTCTATTTATACAAAATGTCCAAAACAAATTCATAGAGAAAAGGCAGGTTAGTGGTTGCTTAGGGCTGGGGGGCTAATGGGAAATGGGGAATGATTTCTACAGGCACAGAATTTCTTTTTGGGATAATGAAAATGTTCTAAAATTGATTGTAGTAATGGTTACACAACTCTGTGAATATACCAGAAACCACTGGTTTATGCTCTTTAAATGGGTGAATTCTATCTTAATGAAGTTGTACATATTTTTAAGTAAAATAAAAATGCACAACTTATCAATCTCCTATTAAGCTTGCATTTTCCCCCCTAGCCTTAATAAAGGGAGGGGGTGCTATTAGCCAAATCCAGTAAGTCATAACATGAGCCAGAGGGCCATAAACTGAGAAGGATCGAGCCCAGGATTCAACTGGCCATTATCCCAAGGCTTTACCAGGAGTTGAGGCTTATTTCTCACCAAATCCATGCCCCTGAGTTTGAATATGACCCTGCAGAACCCCCAGAGGAAAGCATCCCTGTTATTTTACAACCTCATCCAGGGAAATTTCAAGGTACAAAGACATCAAGTCTACAGAGAACAGCTAAAGCACTGATACACAATCAACAATTACAAGAGGAGTTTAATGGGCTTTACTGGTTGAACGGACATTAGAGATGTACAGTCCTTTTGTCTTTTCTGTTTTTCCCCCTTGGGCTCCAAATTCATACCTTAGCTTCCAGAGATAAGAAGTTTTTCAGAAGCACTTGATTATGGATTTGGAAGAACTTAAACTAACCCTCAGATTCCTCAACACCCTTGAAGATCCTAAGGTCCCTCTCCCACTGTTTAAAAATGTTTATCTCTTTCAACAATGCAACTATTCCAACTCCTGCAACTTCAAAAGTCAAATTAACTGTGCCTTAAAAATCCAGAATTTTTTTTCCTGACTCAGCACCCTTACACACCGCAGCTGTTCATCTCCTATTCAGATCTACTTTACTGTGCCCTCAGAGGCCCTCAAGAAATTTACCTACTTACCTATTAAAAATTCATGGTCATCTGCAAGAAAAAACCAAGTTCACCTATTTCTCCATTTCCTATTCCAGGCAGGTACCAGGAATAACATGAACTGCTGCGACCAAACCACCAGTATAAAAAAATAACTCAAGTATTAAATGCAATAATAACTGAGATTAACTGAGTGCTAGGCCTTGCCCTAAGCACTTAACGTATGTTCACTCATGCCATCCTCCATACAGCTCTGTGATGGAGATTATTATCCATTTTATAGAATAGAAAAGCAAGCCCTATTTGACATAAGCCTGGTAACTGGGGGCGCCAGAATCGTATCAAGGGAAAGAACGAAAGAAAATCCAACCAAAGCCTTTAACAAACCTTAAGTTACAACTAATTCTCCCTATTGCACCCTCCTGCCCACCTTTCCCTTGAATTCATTTATACTCTTTATCTCATTTGCCGCCCCAAACAAACACCACATGTCACAGCCCACAGGAAATCCTTTTACTTTTCAAGGTTAAAGGAAAATTTGTATCTAGAACCTTTATTGCCATTAATTACCAGTAACTATGACAATACTTTTTAAGTACAGAATATACTGTTAAAGAAAATACATTGTAGATTTTAATATATTTTGCCACAGTTCTTTCATCAATGAAGTAAGATATATTGAAGGCAATAAAAATATAGTGATCCAATTCCTTCTTCGATGTTGAGCATTTGGGGGGAGACCAAGTAAAAATCAAGTAATTATAGTAAACTTAAGTCTACTCACATACAGAAAATGCAGTGTCCTATACTAATACAAAGCAGTTCTGAGAAGCCACAGAAATATTTTTCTTTCCCCTTTTATTTTATAAAACATTATCAACAAAAAGCACAGCAAATATCTCACCAACGTACCCTGACCCTCAGAGAAATAGGGGGGTGGGGAGGGCAGGGTGTGATAACTGACAAAGAGTGAGTCTCCATATCTACAAACGATTTTAGTATTTTTAGTCTATTTTTTTTAAAAAGGTTTGAATAACAAAAATACAAATGGTGGCCAAAACCAATATCCTAAGTTGATACGGGAGAAGTGATACAAAGAATGGATAACACTCACTACAAGCACGTATTAACTTGGTGTTACTAGGATAGTATAGTGCCTGAATTTACATCTTCTGAACAACATTTAGAAAATTCCCATTGGAAGCTGAAAAGCATGTTAACTTTCTGTAAATATCTCCCTTCAAAAATGTTTTAAACAGATAGTTCTGACATTCCAATATCTGGATATTAAAGGGAATATGAAATATGCAATTAATGTTCCTTGGATTGAAAGAACCAAACTAACGCCATGACAGGCTTCAGGAAGCCTCAGAAACTAGAAGGCCTAAGTTTCAGTCTCCCCGAAACTATCAGGTAGTTACATATTGCCCAAAGCATGTAACCTCCCTCCTGCCATCCAATCAAGAGAAGCTGAAAGCCTCCCTACATTCTTGAGGATGGGGTCTGCGAGCAGGAGATATAGATAAGACCCTGTAAAAGTTAACCTGTTAGTCATCAGACAAGACCCTAAGTTCACTCTGTAATTGGTTAATTTCAAAGATACCTTAAATATTGTGGTTGGATCCCTCCAAAAGTAACGGATGCTCCAAATAATATGTATGGCTGGAATTGTAGTCAATAATGTTGTGTAACTATGATTGGATTGCTGTATCCATGTCCCAGTTTCCTGTAACCCCCCTCTTCCCAACGCCCATAAAAATCCTCCCCGCCTTTGTCCGGGGCTCTCAGCTCACCTCCACTACCTAGGTAGAAATGCTGGGAGTCCGAGCTTAAGCCCGTAATAAACGCCCTTTGCTCTTGCATACGTGACTCGGTCTCCCTGGTGGTCTCTGGTCTCTGAGGATACTGAAATCCGGACATAACAAGATGTATTATAAGGGGCCCAAAGTAAAGATGCAGAAAAATACCAAGACTTCTTTTTGTTTTCTTTTTCTGCAGGAATGGAACGGAGTCTGAGATGTCCCCATTTCTAAAGTTCCCACAGGACGCTGAGCTATTGGTGGAGACACCATACTTCATCCAGATTACGCTAGACCTTGTTGATCACGTTAAGGGTTTGGATTTTATCCTCAGGCTATAGGGAGTCATTGAGGAATTTTAAGCAAGGAAATGACATTACAAGACTTGAAATTTAAAAAATATCGCTATGACAGCAATATGGAGAATGGCGCTCTCACATATAATGTACTTCATTAATTCTAATATGTGTATTTTTCACATTTATAATTTCTGGTATCATTTTGCAACCACTGATACTATCATAGTTTAACAGGCAGTGAATTTTCTTTGTTAGTGGTATATAAAATAATGATGTGCATTGTAACTTGTAGGTGGCCGATTTACTGAAACACATTATCTCTTCTCATACAGTGGTGCTGTAAGGGGAAAAGCAGGTTTTATTCCCATTTTACAGATGAGGAAACAGATTTTAGGACAATATAAGAGACCCATTTCAGATCACACAGCCAGTAAACAACAGGTCCAAAATTCTGACACATGCACATCTCTCCCCTAATGTGGTACTGCTTACAATAATGACTAGAGTCTGCGGGCCACAGACAGGGAAATGAGATGAGGGCAAACCTGCCACTACAACCGATCCACAGAGGCAGCCAAGAAAAGCTTTTATGGACACCAGGTGCAAAATATCAAATTTAAGCAATTAAGATGAATTGCTTCAAGACTTTTATTGAGAGACTATAAATAAATGAAAACAGCCAAATGAACCACCTCCACAAATGTAGATACAGAATCCAAACAGCAGTTTGAGAACCCTGTTTCACCGTGCTGCTAGGTGCAGAATATGACATAATGTCTCTGAGGAGACAGACTCCGGTCTGAGGATGCACTCTAAATTATAAGAGGTGATACCCCCAACTCAGGTTTGTGCCAAGCTAGGCCCTGGGCCTGGAGAGGTGCACAATGCCAGGTTCCATCAGCTTTCTAAGAGACTACCAGAAACCCGAGATTTTTCAGCAGCAAACAGAAATGACTCTCAAAAAAACCACAAATTTTATGCATTTCATCAAATTTGGTTGCAAAAGGTGTGACTTTCTCAAATACCATTCTGTAGGCTGCCAAATGACTTTTTAATTCTAAACCTTAAAGAAAAAATTAAAATAGAAAATCTAACAAATTATTTGTCATAACATCCTCCATATTCCCACTCCCTACTGCAAGTCTATTAATAAAAGATCCACTAAATTATGCAATCTACTCAGCACATTCTGAAAAGCACACTTACACCTTCACTCCAATCAATTAAATGTTCTCTTTCCTAGGAAAAGGGTGTGCAAATATTCTTGTTCATTAAACAAATCTTCCTGGCTAAAACAACTAAAAATTTAGAGGCGCAAGCCTTTTAAAGCTGATCATTCTTTTGGGGACCAGAGAGTTTTTATTTCTGAAAGGAATTCTGAATATTACTTAAATCTTGCATTCACTTTCTGACTAAAACATGCACAACAGACTTAAAAGAGGCCACAGAGTTTGTGCTGTAGCCACCATATACATATTTAAAAACTTGAATACCTTGACTCTAATAAGCAAAGAGTTGCCACACAGACAGTGTTTGCCACCAGACATGAGACACTTGGGTGCTCTATAAAGCCGCAAACCAAATTTTAAGAGCCTAAGGAAGCACACATCCAGAGCAAATAACCGAAGATATTTCTGTTTTGCCTACTTGGTTTTAGGTTCATTATAAATGTTTCAGTCTTGGGCTGATTTAGGGAAAAGCATTTAAATGTTTATAAACAGCCAATAACAACAGTGGTACATTGTGACAATTAAAGCACAAAAACAGCTACAGTATCATTAAGTTTGACACAACTCATCAGCAAAATAACCCAGAGTTAGAGGCAAGGCATATATCTACATCAACCCCTCTGTCAAAATAGCTATTCCCTACTCCCCAACCAGACAAACCACAAGAGGGTCTAAGTAAGGGGTGAATCATGCAGGCTAAACAACAGCAACAGCAAGGTTTAAAAACAGCAAGGCTTCATTTCACGGCATTCCAACTAGAGGCAACAACTATCACTTTTAAGACAAAGCAGATTCCCTTTAAAGGCACTGTCTGCCTCATCCAGATTCCTAGTAGATGAATATGAAGATAACTAGATCATATCATCATCACCATCCCTTGGGTGTGAACAGATGGGAAGAAAAGTTCAGACAGGAGTCTCCATGAAGTACTGCCTCCCAACTCCTGGAGCAGGAGCTGTGTTCTGTCCCTGATCCCTGGAGGCCAAGGCACAGGCCCATGGCCCAGACTCAGCTTGGAACACTCACTCTGAAGGAGCGAGTCAAGGACACAGGTGGCAAAATCATGCTGGGGGGTTGGGGGGCTGGGGGTTGGGTGTCCAGCTACAGAGGCAGGACATGTCCAGTAGCCATGAGGCCCTAAGGTTGATCCAGTGGGCATGATGGTGGCTGCTGTCTCTCCGTCTGTCCCCCAGATTTTCTGCTGCTCCATCACCTACTTCAATCATTCAGATAAACTGTATTTCCAGTTACAATAGTCAAAGTCAGTTGGTATTACTTGGAACACAGAAGCCTGATTGGTAAGACTTCACTCAATAAAAAGCATATAGAGAACAAAGGGCTTTTTTCCTGAATTATCATGGCACCATTGAGGTAGTGTGTCCAGTTCTCCAGTTCTTCATGCCTCACATAATACATCTTTTTGGATTTTTTTGCTCCCTATAGATGGGTCAGAGTCCTTAAGAAGACTGGAGGGGAAAACAGCCTGAACATCAAGTTATACGGTTTCAAACATACTCCTAGTTGCTGACCAAGATGTGATGGGATGAGAAGAACAAATAAAAACCGAATTAATATCGAGTTAGAATCAGATTTAGGAATAGTGCTCTACAATATAAAAAGCAATAGAAAAACCATTGAAGTATGGAAAATTAGGGTGCAGACTTAAATACAGTGACTGTATTTAAGATACTGAGATTCAAGCCGAGGGTCCCAGTCATTAAGAAATGCATTGAGATTCTCTCCTTAGAAAGAGTATTTGGAGTGAGTAGTAGATGGTGAAAAAGACATCTGCAGTTACTTGTCTTAGCCCTCCTAGGAGGTTCTGACTGTGTGACCAGCAAATAGTTCCTGGTGAAGAGAATGAGGACTGAAGTCTACAGCAGCTGTCTGGACCTCCCTTTTTTAAAAGTGAGACCAAGACTCCCATCAGCTGGTCTCAGATGTACATCAGAACTGCTCAGGATTGATACATTTCAAGTCTGTAAATGTGAACACCAACGCCATTTAACTTAAGAACAGAGAGGACTTGAACCTTCCATGCTGAGAGCTGCACAATACAGCATTTAGATCCATGTACTGGCTACGTGGTTAACAGCTGTCGTCTTAGGCAGCACTTCTCGTGTCAACAGCACTTTGAGAGCAAGTTGGAATGGACTTGTGTAATCTACTATGAAAAAGCATTTGTACAGGGTGTTTCATTTTTTTGATGTGTGAAAATAAAGAAAATTAAAGGAAAAAATAAAAAGTAAATAAATAGTGAAACATGGTGGATAAGAATAAGCATGAGTCTCCTGAGTTTCATTTTCTCTCCCCTTCTGACCTAAGATCCTACCTGGTAACAGCTTAACTTTTGGCTTTATGCCTTAGTCAGCAATTCTCCTTACCTACAGGCTATTTCCTTACCTTTTTTTCTTAAAGTACTCATTTCTGAAGATGAATCCTGCTCACATTTCCCACCTCCACTGATCATATTTTACCTACAGTAAAGTAAGTACAAGCCTTAGATCAAATACATTGGGTGCAACCTAAGAGACCAAAAGCATATTTTCTGTAAACTTATTTTTGTCCTTTTATGGAGTGATAGTGAAGTAGTGATTTTATCAGAAAGCAGTATAGAATGAATATAGTTCAAAATGGTTCTCTAAGCTGAGTCCCGAGAGTACAGAAAAGGCATAAAAGCCATGTGAAGCACTATACTTTATGCCTGGTTCATGATGTGCGGGTCCCAGGCAGAGATCACAGTCAGGAATGAAGGGAGGGATGGGGGACAAAATTTTTTTGACTTTAAAAGCCTAAACACAGGCTATAGTTTCAGAAAGTACAGGGACAACTAACAGCTCACCCTTGACCCTCACCTGTCTCTAAAAATGGAAAGATTTCTGGGTGATGAGAGAGAATACTGCTTTGAAAAGGCAATTTAAAAAATATATTTTCCCATATGTTGTATTTTAAATATGCTCTTGATTTATTGTAGGCCTTTAATTACCACAAACGAAAGTATTTACCTGATACTTACCGAAATGTTCATTTAATCAAAATTTTTTACAATGTATTCATGTACCAAATATATTTACCTAAGTGTTTAAAATGCTTAATTAAATGAGCCATTGACAGTACTATTCCAATTTACAGTCTGTAATACTTTGCCTTTTAATGAATATTCAGAAACTATTTTGCCAAATTGGAGGGGAACCTCTTAAAGGCAAAAAGACGCAAGAACTCTAAGTGAAGTCAAGGAAACAGTGTCAGAAGACAAAATAAATTACTTTTTTAAAAAAGAGATCATATAGTAAGGAGAGATGAAACTTCTTTATATAAGTTTGCTTCTAAACTCTAATTCTTTTTTTTAATATAATTTATTTTATTATCATTAATTTACAATTACATGTGCAATATTACAAAAAACTCTAATTCTGATACCAAAATTAGACAATGACAAACTGAGGTACAGAACAGGACTCTTGGTCTAAATGTAGACACTCCTCTGCAGCGTCTACCAGTTCCCAGACCATCTACTGAATGGTTACCTTGTCCCGAACACCCTTGGTATATTATCTCAGTTAAACCTCATAGTTACCCAACTGGTACACATTATTATATTTGCTTTATACAGATACAGAAACTGGGGCCCAGAGAAGGTTACCTATTTGCCCAAGGTAAACAGAGACTAAGCTTATTAAAAAATCTGGCCCAAGTCCAAAGCATGAAGCAGTGTCACCCACCACCTCTTGGGCACCCATTTTATATACATTATCTCCTTAGATCCTCACAACTCCACGCGAGGTGGGCATTACCACCTTTAGTTAAAGACAAGGAAAACTAAGAGCTAGGTAGCTTGACAGGATTTACCTTCTAGTCCATGGCTGCGAAGCCCATGTAACATGCTGCTTTCAGTTATAAAATTCTCTAAATTTTTCATCACAAGATGATCCCTTTGTTCACAAGAAACAGTGACCCCAGCAGGCTGCACCTCCCCTCCTCCTCCCTTCACATGCCCCCACATGCCTCCCGGCAAGACGACCACCACTGCCTGTCACTCCCTCTGTCACCCATCTCAAAGAGATCACCAGACAAGCTGGAAGATATTAGAAGGAAATACTCCCTAAGAAAGGTCCTCTGGGCAACTGTCAACAGCCTGACAATCTCTGCATAATAAATAACCTTATTCTAAACCCAAGGACCAAATCGAGTTGGTACATTCTTAAAATAAAAAAATATTTCCCACTGTCATTTCAATCTTGTGTTATCATGATCTGGCTGATGACTGGCAACACTTCTAGGTCTGGTACTTCATCTATAAAATGAAAAACATGATCTCAAATGACCTTTCAATTTTAGAACTCTTAAGTTATCTGATGTACACCCCCTCTTCCTTTGCCAGCTTCTGAGGAGGAGGCTGGAAATTTAGCAGGGGTGAGGGTTGGGGTGGGGTGGGGAGTAGATAAAACCCCACAGTCAGTAAAGCAAAGTAACCATGCTTAGGTTCTACTGTCTACAAAAAGGTCTACTCACAGGCACACACACAAAGTCCAATCTGAAACACGGGCAAAAAACATCCAGAACTTGTGCTCGGGCAACCCAAAATGAATCATCTATTTTTAGTTCAAATCTACTCAAGAGAGGGCCTAGGCCGGTCTGTAGCAGCCAACGGGGCTCACCCAGGATTCTTAAGGCTAGCCAGATCTCCAACTCCAATCCACAATAGTCCACCTTTGGCCTAGCTGCAGCTATTAATTGAATATAAGAACGGAAAGCTACGAAGGCTTAAGGCTTGCCAAGGAAGTAGCATCTCAAATATATAACTCTACTTCAGTATTTTATTTATTCTGGTAGAAGGCATGGCCAAGGTTCAAAAGGCCTGCACATCTTTACATTCTAATCTTAATTCTCTAAGTGTAGATGAGTCATTTACAGTTGAGGAACCTGAGAAGGAACAAAGGTGGCAAAGATTAAAATTAAAATCTAAAGTCACCTGCAAAATAACCTTTAAAAAAAATGGTGAATTCAGGGTTGTGAACAACGTTGAGGATTTTAATAAATATGAACTTGAGGAAAGGTACAAATGTTTAAAATCTCAGTTATAAAGATTATATTATCTGTAAATTAGGGCTTATTAAATACGTGTAGTACAGCAGATCACCTCAACTTAAATGTGGGAACAGACATACACAAGATTTTCCCAGTGCAGTCCAGGGCGCTCTGTCCGGTGCTCTGGCTGCTGGCCTCAGTCTGAGGCGAAGTGAGGGGCTCACATACCTCAAAAGTCCCCACTCTGCCCTTAATTAACTGGATATGTGCCCGGGCCTGTGGCTCACAGGCACCTCAGACATCAGGTACGCATTTCCAGAAAAAAAAAGAGTATGACCACAGAGAGGCCGCTGGAGACCCCACTGAAAGTAATGGGAGTCCCTGTAGGTTTCTGACCACAGGGAGCTTAGATAGAACAGCTGCAGAAGGAAACATTTAGCAAAGCTTTTCAGAAGAGAGTAAAACAAGAAGATACTTGTCTAATAAAAAAAAGACAAAAATAATTTTTTCTTAGAGAAAATGTCCTTACTCATTTGGAAGGAAATTTAAAACTTCATTCAAATAAACATTTGTGCCTATGACATGGGCTAGAAGATGTGCGACGCACCAGGAACACAAAGACAGAACTTGGTCGCTCATGGTCCTTTGGGCTGACAGGTAACTTCTCAGCCCAGATGCATAAATAGCACACTAGAGGACAAAAATGGGGAGAAGGGTCTCGGCCGGGGCAGTTCCAAGCACAGATGGCATCTGAACAGTGAGGTCCAGGCCAAGACACAGGCCTATTCAGAGGACTACAAGGGTAGAAGGACCAAGAGGCAGATCAGTAGGGACCCCAGGTGAGGATCACCAGACAATGAAAGACCTCCACAAGTAACAGGAACGAGCCTCTTTTAGGAATGTAATCCTGGGCAGTGGAAGGGCAAAGGGGCAACACTAATGGCAGTCAGGAAAGAGACTGAGCAGCATGGAGGCCAGAGGTGAGGGGTGACTGCATAAAAGCGCACTAAGGTGACAGGAGAGCAGATGAAGCTGGGAAGGGCTCCTGCAAAGGAATCCATGCGACCTAGGGACCACCCAGATGTGCACTGTAAGGAAAAATTAGAAGATAAGGTAATGCTGAAGCTTCTGAGTATACAGAAAGTTATAAATATTCACTTTTTTAAATTAAAATGGGCAAAGTGACAATCTCAGAGACAGAACGGCCATTCCCAGTCACAGTGGGCCCCAAGGTTCAGAGCCTGGCAGTGAAGAAGTAACATAAGCGAGAAGTCTGGCAGAGATGACAGGGGCTCCAGCAGCTGCAACAGAGAGAAGCTTGGGGGAGGGCTCAAGATGGCGGTGTGAGCAGGGCGGCAGAAATCTCCTCCCAAAACCATATATATTTTTGAAAATACAACAAATACAACTATTCCTAAAAGAGAGACTAGAAGATACAATACAACAGCAAGGACACATCCACATCTGCGAGAACTCAGCATCTCACAAAAAGTGTAAGATACAAAGCCGCGACCCGGCGGGACCTGAGCACACCCCCCACCCCAGCTCAGCGGCGGGAGGAAAAGAATCAGAAGGGGAGGGAGTGGAAGTACAGGACTGATAAATAACCAGCCCTAGTAATCTGCACTGAGAGCACAGACACACATCGCATGGTGTACTGGAGATTAGAGGAACGGAAAAGTAAAATCCAAGATGGAGACTGTGAGCAGGTCCCCACACTGGGCTCCCCTGGGACAAAAGAAAAGCAAGCACTTTTTAAAAGTCTTAAAAGGAAAGGGCTTAACAGCTGGACAAAATCTTCCCGGCACACTCAGCCCAGCAGACTGGGAATCTTAAGGAACTTTACACACCCTAACCCCCTGGGGGGTAACGCAGCCCAGAAGCCCCTCACAGTGATGAGCACCCTGCGATTCGTTCCCCCTGGCCAGCGCTGCAAGCAAACTGGCTGACCTGCCACAGCTGCGGAGCAGCCAGGGACCAGCCCTGCCCACAGCATCCACACAGAGTCTTCACCCAGCGTGCAGCTAACGGGACGGAACCAGAGCCTACCACTGGCGCGCAGCTGCCCAGCACAGACAGAGGAAGCCAGAGCAAGGTCCGGAAGGCATGAAGGGGTGCCGTTCTCGCAGGAGAACACACCCAGCATGTCTGCAACCCCCTCAATGCCCTAGGCTATCCCAAGGGCCACCCCACCCACAGCAGCTTAGGGGATTAACCCAGAGACTGCTCCCTGTGTGCGGGTAACCAGCACAGGCAGTGGGGAAGGGCAAGGCAACCAGCAAGCAGGAAGGGACTTTGTTCTCCCAGCTGACACACGTGCCCTCTGCCAGCAATGACTTCTATTGCCATGAAAAAGCAGAATAATCTGATTCAGTCAAAAATCACTCAGACAACCCCAGAGAGAGGGCCTGGTGAGACACATATAACCAATTTTCCTGAAAAAAAAACTCAAAATAAAACTCATAAGCATGCTGACGGACCTGCAGAAAAATATGCAAGAGCTAAGGGATGGAGTCCGGAGGGAGATAACAGAAATGAAACAATCAATAGAAAGACTTAAGAGCAGACTGGACGAGGTGCAAGAGACTGTTAATGGAATAGAAATCAGAGAACAGGAATATAGAGAAGCTCAGGCAGAAAGAGATAAAAGGATCTCTAGGAATGAAAGAATATTAAGAGAACTGTGTGACCAATCCAAACGGAACAATATTCGCATTATAGGAGTACCAGAAGAAGAAGAGAGAGAAAAAGGGATAGAGAGTGTCTTTGAAGACAGAATTGAGGAGAACTTCCCCAAGCTGGAAAAGGAAATAGTTTCTCAGACCATGGAAGCCCACAGATCTCCCAACACAAGGGACCCAAGGAGGACAACACTAAGATATATAATTATTAAAATGGCAAAGATCAAAGACAAGGACAGAGTATTAAAGGCAGCCAGAGAGAGAAAAAAAGATCACCTACAAAGGAAAACCCACCAGGTGTTCATCAGACTTCTCAACAGAAACCTTACAGGCCAGAAGAGAGTGGCATGATATATTTAATGCAATGAAACAGAAGGGCCTTGAACCAAGAATACTGTATCCAGCACGATTATCATTTAAATTTGCAGGATGGATTAAACAATTTCCAGAGAAGTGAAAGTTAAGGGAATTTGCCTCCCACAAACTACCTCTACAGGCTATTTTAAAGGGACTCCTCTAGATGGAAGCACTCCTAAGGCTAAATAGATGTCACCAGAGAAAAGAAAATCACAGAAAAGAAAGCAGACCATCCAAATACTAACTAAAGGCAAAAAATAAAATCAACTATCCACAAAAGCAGTCAAAGAAAACACAAAAGAGTACAGACTAAAACACCTAACATACAAAGAATGGAGGAAAAGAATAAGAAGGGAGAGAAATAAAGAATCATCAGACTGTGTATATAATAGCTTAACAAGAGAGTTAAGTTAAACAGATAGTAAAGAAGCTACCCTTGAACCTTTGGTAACCATGAATCCAAAGCCTGCAACGGCAATAAGTACATATCTATCAATAATCACCCTAAATGTAAATGGACTGAATGCACCAATCAAAAGACACAGAGTAATAGAATGAATAAAAAAGCAAGACCCATCTATATGCTGCTTACAAGAGACTCACCTCAAACCCAAAGACATACACAGACTAAAAGTGAAGGGATGGAAAAAGATATTTCATGCAAACAGTAGGGAGAAAAAAGCAGGTGTTGCAGTACTTGTATCAGACAAAATAGACTTCAAAACAAAGAAAGTAGCAAAAGATAAAGAAGGACATTACATAATGATAAAGGGGTCAGTCCAACAAGAGGATATAACCATTATAAATATCTATGCACCCAACACAGGAGCGCCAGCATATGTGAAACAAATACTAACAGAATTAAAGGAGGAAATAGAGTGCAATGCATTCGTTCTAGGAGACTTCAACACACCACTCACTCCAAAGGACAGGTCAATCAGACAGAAAATAAGTAAAGACACAGAGGCACTGAACAACACACTAGAACAGATGGACCTAACAGACATCTACAGAACTCTACACCCAAAAGCAGCAGGATACACATTCTTTTCAAGTGCACATTTAACATTTTCCAGAATATACCATATACTAGGCCACAAAAAAGAGCCTCAGTAAATTCAAAAGACTGAAATTCTACCAACCAACTTCTCAGATCACAAAAGTATAAAACTAGAAATAAATTGTACAGAGAAAACAAAAAGGCTCACAAACACAGGGTGGCTTAACAACATGCTCCTAAGGAATCAACGGATCAATGACCAAATTAAAACAGAGATCAAGCAATATGTGGAAACAAATGACAACAAAAGCACAATGCCCCAAATCCTGTGGGACACAGTGAAGGCAGTTCTGAGAGAAAAGTATAGAGCAATCCAGGCCTATTTAAAGAAGGAAGACCAATCCCAAATGAATAGTCTAAAGTCAAAATTATTGAAACTAGAAAAAGAAGAGCAAATAAGGCCCAAAGTCAGCAGAAGGAAGGACATAACAAAGATAAGAGAAGGAATAAATAAAATTGGGAAGAATAAAACAATAGAAAAAAAATCAGTGAAACCAAGAGCTGATTCTTGGAGAAAATAAACAAAATAGATAAACCCCTAGCCAGACTTATTAAGAGAAAAAGAGAATCTACACACATAAACACAATCAGAAATGAGAAAGGAATAATCACAACAGGCCTCACAGAAATACAAAGATTTATTAGAGAATACTATGAAAATCTATATGCTAACAAGCTGGAAAACCTAGAAGAAATGGACAACTTCCTAGAAAAATACAACCTTCCAAGACGGACCAAGGAAGAAACAGAAAATCTAAAGAGACCAATTACCAGCAATGAAATTGAATCAGTAATCAAAAAACTACCCAAGAACAAAATCCCCAGGCCAGATGGATTCATCGCTAATTTTATCAGACATAGAGAAGACATAAATAATACCCATTCTCCTTAAAGTTTTCCAAAAAACAGAAGAGGAGGGAATACTTTCAAACTCATTCTATGAGACCAACATCACTCTAATACCAAAATCAGGCAAAGACCCCACAAAAAAGAAAATTACAGACCAATATCCCTGATGAACATAGATGCAAAAATACTCAACAAAATATTAGCAAACCAAATTCAAAAATACATCAAGAGGATCATACACCATGATCAAGTGGGATTCATCTCAGGGATGCAAGGAAAGAAAAGCTTGAAGGTTACATACATACATCAGCAAAAAAATCCTACTTGCTGGGCTAGGATTGTGAAACTTTCTTCTATCCTTGTACAGAACTCATAGTTTCCTATTGCCTTCTGCTTTCTTTCAAAGGTACTTATGATGTTCATTTAAACCCTTAGAGGCAAGATACGCACAGGGTAATTTTTGTCACTGACCTCAGAGCCCCTAAGGTCAGCCATAAACCAAAAGGTTATTTATTCTCTCTCCCTCCCCCTACAACTACATTTTATAAAGCATAAAAGTGAAGCACAGATTGGCCATATAACCCAACTATCAGCATGGTCAGGAAGGATTAAACAAGATAATGAGTTTGGTTTAGGGCCAGTTAAATGTGAGACTCCACAAACATTAAGGTACTGATGCAAGGTGGGCAGCTGGATATGTATGTCTGTAGCTCAGAATAGAGAGCTGGAGATAGACATTTGGAAGTCAGCACACAGACGGTGTTCAACACCATGCAAACAGATGAGATCATCTTCAGAGAGAATGCAGACGAGAGGAGCAGCAGAACCAAGACAGAGACCCTGGGGAAGGGCCGTCATTCTGATAAAGGAGAAACCAATGAAGAAACTGAGAAGGATCACTTTTAGTTCTTCATCTTCCATCCCAATGTTTTCCCTAACCACAGATAGAAACCTTTTATATTAAGCTTATCTGTATATTTCAGTGCCAGATATTTTGAATAGCGAAGACAATCAACTGTAATTTTACCATTTTTAATAGGCAGCCTGTTAGTGACAGCCATCTTCCATTTGTCTAGAACTGTCAGGAGAAAAGGGATTTTGCACATGAGTGAAATCTACTGAGGAGAGACTTACAGATAAGGAAAACTTTCCCTTTGCATGAATGGTTCATAGCTCAAATTCCTTCAAGAATCAGGTAGGTGAGAGTGAAGCACTTGAATACACAATATGATGGGACCTGGCTCTACAGGAGTGGGCCTAGCCTCCCCTACAAGTATTCAAATTCAGTGTCCTGTGGAGAAAAACAGAGGGTCCTGGTACTTGCAGTACCACGTGAACTAGGAATCAAAACCATGTCTCCATGAGCTAGTAACTATAGCACAAGGCTGCATGTGAACAAATTTTTCTTTTATTTATGATCACTGAAATCTTTCTACCTGCCATTAACCATTCTTTTTCTATAGATAAAGCATGAATACACACTCTGTTGTCAAATGAAGCACTTTTTAAACTGATTAGCTCTGTGACTTGAGTAAGTTAACTCCAATCCATCTGAACAAAAATAATGTCTCTATGAGAACTGAAAGAGTGTGTGAAAAAGGGTCCAGGCTCAGTGAGCATTACCCGTTAAGGATGAGGAAGATGAGGACAAGGAGACTAAGACCGAGCACATGATAATGACCTTCTGGAAGTACTGGCACACCTTGTTTTACTGCACTTCACAGATACTCCATTTTTTACAGATTGAAGGTTTATGGCAACCCTGCCTTAAGTTAGTCTGTCCATGACATTTCTCTAACAGCATCTGCTCAATTCATGTCTCTGTGTCACACTTCAGTAATTTTCCCAAACATTTCAAACTTTTTCATTATTATATTTGTTAGGGTGATCTGTGATCATTGATTACAACTCACTAAAAGCTCAGGTGATGCTCACTATTTTTTAGCAATAAAGTATTTTTAAATTAAGGTGCCCTCATTTGTTTTTAAGACATAATATTACTGCACACTTAACAGACTACATCATATTTGCAAACATAACTTATATGCACCAGGAAACCAAAAAATCAATTTGTCTCGCGTTACTGTGATATATGCTCAATTGCAGTGGTCTGGAACCAAACCCACAATATCTTTGACATATGCCCGGTTCATCACTGAATATCAAAGTACTAACAATGCCTACATACGCTGTAAGAATCATCAAAGTGCCAAACGCACACACAAAAAATTGTTTTTTAAGAAGCTAAACTTTTGTTGGCTTCTCATTTTATTGTTCAAAGTTTTTAATTATTAACTGAACAAAATATAATCTGCCAATTTAGTGGTGCCTGAGAAAATGTATGAAACAGCAACTAAAATGAAGTTTAATTCTTGGCCTCTGAACTGACCATGACTGATGACTTTTATCACCATCTCCTGGAAAGGCTGCTAGCAGATTCTGTAATACCAGAGGGTTAGTCACATATAAACAGTGGCCGTCTGGCATAAGAAATTGTAAAGTTCTCCTCAGACAGAAAAGACCTGGGGTTAAAAATCCATATGTCAAACCAGGGTGGGCAGTAAAAGGGTAGAAGATAGCAAAATGTGAATTTTTGTCCACATGTGCTAATTAATTAGATTTCTCTGTTTCATGGCCAAGGTCAGCACTCCTGATCTGTGTTCTTGATTGGAACTATTGGAGAGAGACATGAAGAATACACACTCTTGTTAAATGCATGCAACCTGACTCAGGACACCTCGTACATAAAAACACTTGAAATCTTTGTTATTCAAGGAATGTGCCCTGAGGTACAGGGGTTGGCACTCCAAAGCATGGCTTTGAGAGTACCTTGACCACTAACTGGTAGTGACATTGTTGAATTATAAACAAACTGGTTTTCTTACCTATAGAGCAGAAATACAATCATCTACATTATATATGTACAAGGATTTTTGAAAGACTAAACTAATAGAGAATAGGAGAGTATGTACTGAAACAAATGGCATTTAAGTCACTTCTTCCATGCTCTGGTTGGGGCACAGCTAAAAACAACAGTACTAATACAGCTAAAAATAACCATTCTTGGCTTCTTCAAGAAGGGAACTGGTCAAACCATTTCCTTTGTGCAATGTTCTAAGACTCTAAATCTCTAAACTTTAAATGCTGAAAGTTATTGGTTTATATGAATCCCATCGGGAACCTCAGACAAATCACTTCACCATTATGGGCATTAGTTCTCCTCATGCAGAAAATGAGAGTGGAGGTGAAGCTGGATCTCCAAGTTCCCTTCCTGTTACGTCTGTTCATTCTATTCACCTATATATGCCTGGTCAAAACAATTTGCTAAATATTTTTGATTTGTTAATAAAAATGAATTATGATAGCCGAGTTACATGATTCACAAAGTCACTTTTACCTTCCACCTTCTCAGCTATATTAAAGTTAAGAGTGAAAATAATAATTTTGATAATGTGGTGGTTCCTCCCAACATTCCTTTCAGTAAGTGCATGACCTGGAATGACATGAGACATGACGTGTAAATCTTCAGTTTCTTCATATGAGCTCTTGGTGCCTATGGTGCCTCTCAAAGAATGCTCATATCATTGTGCTAAATGTTATTCTACTGTTTAAATTCTACTACATTATTTTGTACCATACACCCTTAAATGCAAACAATGCAAGAAAAGAAGCACTGATGGGCTGCATCACTGGAGAAAAGACTGGCCTTCTGGACTTACTGGGGTATATGATATTATCAGTCACTACATGGCAATTTCACATTTGTAGATAGATATACAGGTTTTACCTTACAAACATGCAAAGTGTGATGTTACTGAACCCCTAATGGGAATTTTACAGTTCAAACTATAAAAAGAACCAAGCCACATCAGGTAACTAGACAGAGCCTCATCTGTAATCTGACTTTAGCAGACCCCCTTTTAAAACATTAAATTGGAAGAAATTTCTTGGAAAATGTATGATCTGCATTTATCTAAAAGTATTTCTACAAACAGAACTGTCAGAGTATCAGAGGCCTTCCATGTTCTCCATAAAATCTGTGATTCCATTAAGCAACCAGGGGGTGAACAGCAGATTATCATTTCCGCTTTTCTCACTAGCCATTAAATGCTTTACAGCAACTCTGTGAGAAGCAAGGGACAGTAACTGTACTTTTCCTAGGAGCCAGGCAGACCACCAAGCCGGGCCTAAGCAAACTCAGGGAACACGACTGACCTAAGAGCACTGACAGCAGAAAAGCCCCCCAGGGACACATGGCAGCACAGAGACAGTGAGGATGAGCTGGGCACTGCACAGTTCATGTCACCCAAACACAAGTTCCCAATTTGTCTACCTTGAAATAAATGCTTGCATCTATGCTGAAATGGAAGATTGCCAAGACACCACCACAGCAATAAATCCATCAACACCCTGTGTGGCTACAAGTACAACAGCCCTACACTGAGGAGAAAATACATGTAACAGACCAAGGTGTTTATTACATCAGCAGCAGCCAAAGATTCCTCCAGAGAAGTCTTTCATTCATTCAAACAGACTGTCAAATAATAATTGATAAATACCCAGTAAGAAAGAAGGCAAGTATTTTTTTTAATCTCTTAAGAAAATGAAAAAGATCGAATTGAACAAAAACTTTTCACAATTCTATGTTTAATGCCATCAGAACTCCTTTTCAATAAATATAATACTACTCAACATAACTGTAAATCTTTCTTCTTCAGCACTGCAGTAAACAGGTTCCTCAAGATACAGAAGCAACCTAAGTGTACAACAGATAAGCGGATAAAGATGTGGTACATACACACAGCGAAATATTACTGAGCCATAAAAAGAAAGAAACCCTTACACTGATGGACAGTGACTGTAATGGGGTATGTGGTGAGGACTTGATAATGGGGGGAATCTAGTAACCACAATGTTGCTCATGTAACTGTATATTGATGATAACAAAATTAAAAATTAAAAAATAATAAAAATAAAAACTATTTCAGAGACCAAAAAAGGCACAGCTCCTTAAACTCAGTTTATCAGACTGCCATAACCTTGACAACAAATCTAGGAAAAGATAACACAAGAATGGAAAATTAAGGGCTAACCTCCCCTCCCTTCTAAAAAAAAGAAAGAAATCCTGCCATTTGCAACACCATGGCTGGAGCTAGGTGGAGAAAGAAAAACAAAGCAAAACGGAAGGAAGAAAACAGCAGTAAACTCATGGGCCATGGGAAGTGACTAGCGGTTACCAAGGGGGAAGGGTGAGGGAGATAAAGGGGAAGGTGGCAGTACAGCATGGACAATACAGTCAATGATTCTGTTACATCTTTCCACATTGATAGATAGTAACCACACTAGAGGGGGTGAGAATTTAATAATATGGGTAATGGGTGAACCACTGTGTCGTACACTTGAAACCAATATAAAATTGTATATCAATAATACTTTAATAAAAAAAAAAACAGAGGCTCCTCCTGCAGGCTAAAGGATTATCCTGGCCCAAGAAAAGGACATCCTGTTTTATTCTGGGACCAAAGACTACTATGATCACCATCCATGAACTCTGTAAGAAGGAAAGGAAGTCTGGTGAAGGGAACTGATTTTCAAGTCAATATTTTGGGTTTTGTTTTTAAACTCTAGCTAAAACAGAAAAACAAACAGAATAATTGTGTGTGTGCATGTGTTTTGGTGTGCACCCCATGTGTCCGTAAGTGTGGAATACCACAAACTGTAGTCTATCGACTCATCTGTTTCTTTTTTTATCAGACAGACTTGGAAATCTGTCTATATCATTTTATCTTTCCCTTTAAAGCCAAACATTTAGGGAACTAAATAGCTCTTATGACTAACAGACTCTGTTAACTTAGTAGAACATTTAAAAGAGGACTTAACATTCAGTTAAGAAGTATGATGGTAGATGATTAAGTGATATTTTTCTTCCTTAAAAGACAAAGGGGGATTAAACGTTGTCTAAGAAAACTAAAAATAACTTTATCAAAGGACAAATTTATCAAAGTGAATGCAATGTCCTTTGTATTACATATTTGAGTTAAATGAAATGCACTGCGTTACCCATACAGTACTAACACCATCACAACAGAAAGGACAAAATAATAAGAAAATGAAGTAGGGTGGAGCTTAGGAAAGAGAAAGAACAATAAAGAAAACAATATTCTTGTCCAATGAAAAAGGAAAGGTTAAAATAACAGGCCATTGGCATTCTCGTGTGAAAGTAAATTTCACTGACTTTTTAATTTTAAATTAAAATTAAACCAAATTTAAATTTTAGTTCTTCTGTTATGGTAGCTACATCTCAAATGCTCCATACGCCATGTCTGTATTACAGAAGTTTCTGTTGTCACAGAAAGTCTACTGTACCACACTGGCTTAGAATATTTTAAAACAATTTACAGTCATTATACTTTATATAGCCACTGACCAAAGGCTTCAGTCACAAATTGTTGACAGAAAATTTTGAGACAAACGTTTCAAATTATTAACTATAGATCAGGAGCCAAATAATCATGACCAACCATAACCAAAAAAATATTTAGGTTCGAACAGGCCAACCACCTGTCTTTAGAGCATATCTACTCATCCAAACAAACAAGCAACATGTTTGTTTAAAGCCTTGTAGACAATTTATTTATATCCTCTCTTGGCAATCCATTTCAATGTTTAATACTCCCAGCATCCAGAAATTCATCCACCCTCTGTCACTGCCATAATTTTTCAACCCATTTCCAGAGCAAATGAGCAAGATTTTGCCACCAGCTCTACAGCATATACTGCAATCTTCAATTCTACAGTGAAAATTTTGCATTTTTTAAGATTTTCTTAAAATACCTTATGTTAGACTCCCAGGAAGATGGCAGCGTGAGCAGGGTGGCGGAAACCTCCTCCCAAAACCATATATATATTTAAAGTACAGCAAATACAACTATTCCTAAAAGAGAGACCAGAAGATACAATACAACAGCCAGGCTACATCTACATATACAAGAACTCAGCGCCTCACGAAGCGGGTAAGATACGAAGCAGCGACCCGGCGGGACCCAAGCACTCCCCCACCCCAGCTCACTGGCGGGAGGAAAGAATCAGAGTGCGGAGGGAGTGGAAGTACAGGACTGCTAAATAACCCGCCCTAGTAATCTGCACCAGGAGCACAGACACACATCACATGGTGTATCAGAGATTAGAGAAATGGAAGGGCAGGATCTGAGATGGAGACTGCAAGCGGGTCCCCACAGCCGGCTCCCCTGCGACAAAAGAAAGGTGGGCACTTTCTTAAAAGCCTTGAAGAGCCAAGGGCCCAACAGCGGAACAAAATCGTCGCAGTGCACTCAGCCCAGCAGGCTGGGAATCTTGAGGAACTTCCGGCCCCCTAACCGGCTGCTGGGTAAAGCCCCTCAAAGCGACTCACAGGGATAAGCAACCTGTCATTCGTTTCCCCTGGCTGGTGTTGCACCAGATCCGCCAAACCTGCGGAAGAGCAGGAGAGAGGCCCCGCCCACAACAACCACACAGAATCTCCTCCCAACGGGCGCCAAAGAAGGCAGAGCAAGAGCCAAAAGGCACCAAGGGTGCAGAACACACCTGGGATGGCTGCAAACCCCCGAAATGCGCTAAGCTAGCCTGAGGGCGGCCCCGTCCAAGGCACATTAGGGGATTATCCCAGAGACTGCCTCCTAGCGTGCGGGTAACCGGCACAGGCTGCAGAGAAGGGTAAGAGATCAACAAGCAGGAAGGGACTATGTTCTCCCAGATGACACACGTGGCACCTGCCTGCGACCATTTCATGGTAATGAAAAGACAGAACAATATGGTCCAGTCAAGACTCACCCAGACAACCCCAGAGAGAGGGCCAGGTGGGATAGATTTAAACAATCTTCCTGAAAAAGAATTCAGAATAAAAGTCATAACCATGCTGATGGACCTACAGAGAAATATGCAAGAGCTAAGGGAGGAACTCAGGAGAGATATTACAGACATAAAACAATCGATTGACGGGCTGAAGAGCAGACTGGATGAGGTGCAAGACCCTGTTAATGGAATAGAAATCAGACAACAGGAGTACAGAGAAGCTCAGGCAAAGAGAGATAAAAGGATCTCTAGGAATGAAACAATATTAAGAGAACTGTGTGACCAATCCAAATGGAACAATATTTGCATTATAGGGGAAGCAGCAGAAGAAGAGAGAGAAAAAGGGATAAAAGTGTCTTTGAAGAAATAATTGCTGAAAACTTCCCCATGCTGGGGAAGGAAAGTCTCGCAGTCCATGGAAGCCCACAGATCTCCTAACACAAAGGACCCCAGGAAGACAACACCAAGACACATAATAATTAAAATGGCAAAGATCAAAGATAAGGACAGAGTATTAAAGGCAGCTAGAGAAAGAAAAAAGATCACCTTCAAAGGAAAACCCATCAGACTAACATCAGACTTCTCAACAGAAACCTTACAGGCCAGAAGACAATGGCATGATATATTTAATACAATGAAATGAAACAGAAGGGCCTTGAACCAAGAATACTGTATCCAGTACGATTATCATTTAAATTTGAAAGAGGGATAAAACAACTTCCAGATAAGCAAAAGCTGAGAGAATTTACCTCCCACAAACCACCCCTACACTGCATTCTGAAGGGACTCCTATACATGGAAGTATTCCTAAAGCTAAATAGATGTCACCAAAGGGATAGACAAAGAGGACAGAATATGACTCATAACATACAAAGAATGGAGGAGGAAGAAAAAGGAGGAACAAAAAAGCTACAGGTTGTGTTTGTAATAGTATACAAAGTGAGTTAAATTAGATAGTAAGGGAATTACCCTTGAACCTTTGGTAACCACAAATCTAAAGCCTGCAATGGCTATAAGTACATAACTATCGATAATCACCCTAAATGTAAATGGTCTGAATGCACCAATCAAAAGACGTAGAGTCACTGAATGGATAAAAAAAAATCTATATGCTGCCTACAAGAGACTCACCTCAAACCCAAAGGCATACACAGACTGAAAGTGAAGGGATGGGAAAAGATATTTAATGCAACTAATAGAAAAAAGCAGGAGTTGCAGTAATTCTATCAGACGAAATAGACTTCAAAACAAAGAAAGTCACAAGAGACAAAGAAGGACTTACATAATGATAAAGGCGACAGTCCAACAAGAGGATATAACTATTATAAACATCTATGCACCCAACACAGAATCACCTACATATGTGAAACAAATACTAACAGAATTAAAGGGGGAAATAGAATGCAATGCATTCATGTTGGGAGACTTCAACACACCACTCACTCCAAAGGACAGATCAACCAGACAGAAAATAAATAAAGGGACAGAGGCACTGAACAACATATTAGAACAGATGGACCTAACAGACATCTACAGAAAACGCCATCCAAAAGCAACAGGATACACATTCTTCTCAAGTGCACATGGAACATTTTCAAGAATAGATCATATACTAGGCCACAAAAAGAACCTCAGTAAATTCAAAAAGACTGAAAATGTACCAACCAGGTTCTCAGATCACAAAGGTATGAAACTAGAAATAAATTACACAAAGAGAACGAAAAAGCCCACAAACACACGGAGCCTTAATAACATGCTCCTAAATAATCAATGGATCGATGACCAAATAAAAACAGAGATCAAGCAATATATGGAGACAAATGACAACAAAAATTGAACACCACATAATCTGTGGGACGAAGTGAAGGCCGTGCTAAGAGGGAAAAATACTGCAATACAGGCCTACCTCACGAAAGAAGAACAATCCCAAATGAACAGTCTAAACTCACAATTAATGAAACTAGAAAAGGAAGAACAAATGAGGCCCAAAGTCAGTAGAAGGAGGGACATAATAAAAGTTAAAGCAAAAATAAATAAAATTGAGAAAAATGAATACAAATAGAAAGAATCAATGAAAGCAGAAGCGGGTTCTTCAAGAAAATAAACAAAACAGATAAACCCCTAGCCAGTCTTATCAAGAAAAAAAGAGAGTCTACACACATAAACAGAATCAGAAATGAGAAAGGAAAAATCACTACGGACACCACAGAAATAAAAGAACTATTAGAGAATACTATGAAAAATTATATGCTAACAAACTGCATAACCAAGAAAAAATGGGACAACTTTCTAGAAAAATACAACCTTCCAAGGTTAACCCAGGAAGAAACAGAAAATCTGAATAGACCAATTACCAGCAAAGAAATTGAATTGGTAAACCAAAAACTACCCAAGAACAAACCCCCTGGACAAGATGATTTCACTGCTGAATTTTATCCAACATTTAGTGAAGACCTAATACCCATCCTCATTAAAGTTTTCCAAAAAGTAGAAGAGGAGGGAATACTCCCAAGCTCAATCTACGAGGCCAACATCACTCTAATACCCAAACCTGGCAAGGACACAACAAAAAAAGAAAATTACAGACCAATATCCCTGATGAACATAGATGCAAAAATACTCAACAAAATATTAGCAAACAGAATTCAAAAATACATCAAAAAGATCATCCATTATGATCAAGTGGGATTCATCCCAGGCATGCAACGATGGTACAGCATTCGAAAATCCATCAACACCATCCACCACATCAACAAAGAGAAGGACAAAAACCACATGATCACCTCCACAGATGCTGAAAAAGCATTTGACAAAATTCAACATCCATTCATGATAAAAAAAACTCTCAACAAAATAGGTATAGAGGGCAAGGACCTCAACATAATAAAGGCCACACACGACAAACCCACAGCCAACATTATACTTAACGGTGAAAAGCTGAAAGCTTTTCCTTTAAGATCGGGAACAAGACAAGGATGCCCACTCCCCCCACTTTTATTCAACATAGTTCTGGAGGTCCTAGCCATGGCAATCAGACAACACAAAGAAATAAAAGGCATCCAGATTGGTAAGGAAGAAGTCAAACTCTCCCTGTTTGCCAATGACATGGTATTGTACAGGAAAAACCCTAAAGGATCCACTCCAAAACTACTAGATCTAATATCTGAATTCATTAAAGTTGCAGGATACAAAAATTAATACACAGAAATCTGTTGTATTTCTAAACACTAATGGTGAACTAGCAGAAAGAGAATCGGGAAAACAATTCCATTCACAAATGCATCAGAAAGAATAAAATACCTATGAATAAACCTAAGCAAGGAAGTGAAAGACTTATACTCTGAAAACTACGAGATACTCATGAGAGAAATTAAAGAAGATACCAATAAATGGAAATACATCCTGTGCTTATGGATAGGAAGAATTAATATTGTCAAAATGGCCATGCTGCCTAAAGCAATCTACAGATTCAATGAAATCCCTATCAAAATATCAACAGCATTCTTCAATGAACTGGAACAAATAGTTCTAAATTTCATATGGAACCACAAAAGACCCCGAATAGCCAAAGCAATCCTGAGAAGGAGGAATAAAACGGGGGATTATGCTCCCCGACTTCAAGCTCTACTACAAAGTCACAGTAATCAAGACAATTTGGTACTGGCACAAGAACAGACCCACAGATCAATGAAACAGAATAGTGAGCCCACATATAAACCCAAGCATATATGGTCAATTAATATACAATAAAGGAGCCATGGATATACAATGGGGAAATGACAGCCTCTTCAACAACTGGTGTTGGCAAAACTGGACAGCTACATGTAAGAGAATGAAACTGGATTACTGTCTAACACCATACACAAAAGGAAACTCAACATGGATCAAAGACCTGAATGTAAGTCATGAAACCATAAAACTCTTAGAAGAAAACATAGGCAAAAATCTCTTGGACGTAAACATAAGCATCTTCTTCATGAACATACCTTTCTGGGCAAGGGAAACAAAAGCAAAAATGAACAAGTGGGACTATATCAAACTAAAAAGTTTCTGTACAGCAAAGGACACCATCAATAGAACAAAAAGGCATCCTACTGTATGGGAGAATATATTCATAAATGACATATTTGATAAGGGGTTGACATCCAAATTATATAAAGAGCTCATGCATCTCAACAAACAAAAAGCAAATAGGCCAATTAAAAAATGGAGAGAGGAGCTGAACAGAAACTTCTCCAAAGAAGAAATTCAGATGGCCAACAGGTACATGAAAAGATTAGAGAAATGCAAATTAAAACGACAATGAGATATCACCTCACACCAGACAGGATGGCCACCATCCAAAAGACAAACAACAACAAATGTTGGCGAGGATGTGGAGAAAGGGGAACCCTTCTACACTGCTGGTGGGAATGTAAATTAGTTCAACCATTGTGGAAAGCAATATGGAGGTTCCTCAAAAAACTCAAAATAGAAATACCATTTGACCCAGGAATTCCACTCCTAGGAATTTACCCTATGAATGCAGTACCCCATTTTCAAAAAGACATATGCACCCCTATGTTTATCGCAGCACTATTTACAATAGCCAAGAAATGGAAGCAACCTAAGTGTCCAACAGTAGATGAATGGATAAAGAAGATGTGGTACATATACACAATGGAATATTATTCAGCCATAAGAAGAAAACAAATCCTACCATTTGGAACAACATGGATGGAGCTATAGGGTATTATGCTCAGTGAAATAAGCCAGGCAGAGAAAGACAAGTATCAAATGATTTCACTCATCTGTGGAGTATAAGAACAAAGAGAAAATTGAAGGAACAAAACAACAGCAGACTCACAGAACCCAAGAATGGACTAACAGTTACCAAAGGGAAAGGAACTGGGGGAGATGTTTGGGAAGGGAGGGATAAGGGGGACAAAGGGGTATTACGATTAGCACACATAATGAACCGGGGGGAGGGGGGGCGTATACGGGGAAGGCTGCATAACACATAGAAGACAAGTAGTGATTCTATAGCATCTTACTATGCTGATGAACAGTGACTGTAATGGGGTATGTGGGGGGGACTTGATAATAGGGGGAGCCTAGTAACCATAATATTGCTAATGTAATTGTACATTAATAATAGCACAAATAAATAACACAGTATGTCTCCCCCCCCAAAAAAAAACCCCTACAAGAGTCCTTGCCACCAAGGCATAGCACATCTCTCTCACCTATCTTCCCATCCTTTCCCCTACTTTTCCCAGCTTTATGGACTCACTTAAGGGTTCCTAGATGGCACCACAATGTTTCCTTTCCCTTGTACTGCTCATGTGCTGTTTCCTCAGTCTGCAAAGCTAACTTGAGGTTTTCGACCTTAGGTGCCAGGCCTGCTGTAGAAAGCACATTCCCTGTCCCCCAAAAGATTAAAATTTCAGCAAGAAAAATGCATTTTTCCAACAGGAATATCTTGACTAAAAAGGTGATTAATTTTTGTGATAAAGTCAGTAAATATTCATTCAACATCTACAAGGCCCTGGTTTCACAAGGAAGGTTGGAGAATCTTCATACAGATCTTTAAAAAAGAAAGCCGACCATCCGTGTAGAATTTTTTCCATATGTCTGGATGGAGTGAGAAGCTTGGATCACATTAACTTCTTGAAATCTCTTAGAAAATTAAGTTCATTAGTATAAAAACTAAGTACACCTTAGGTGTTTCATAAATGCTTGACTGAACACAAGAATCTACTGTGTCATATGTCTTGTAAACGTTGATTATACTGACGTCACCTTCGTTTATGTACAGCCAATAAAACACTGAAGGTACCACATTTGGCTTTACTAGAGGGAAGAGCTAAGGAGCAGAGGGACTGATAAGTGTACACTGTCTAGCACACTGGCCAATGTCATCTATGCAACACTCAAAAAAAGACGATTTTGAGAATACCAAATGAGGGTGTAAACAAAAAGGTCCTTTATTATACTGCCAATGAGAGTGTAAAGCTGTACCTTTCTGGAGGCAACTTTAATACTCCCTTATCAACAGCCTTACAAGTTGGCTTTACAAGTGATTCCACTTCGAAGATTCAATAAATAAAATTATAGTATTTTCATCCATATCATGGACTCAGTTCTATGCAGCCTTTAAAAATTATACTATAAAGAAATGATGCTACAGAAAATTATTTAATAACACAAGAAAAGTTGCATGCAAGTTTTAAAAGCCAGTTCCAAAATAATTTGTCAGTATGATACTGGGCCTTCTTGTTGGTGATTATGTTATTGTTAAAGTATGTCTGCTTGATTTTTATTGACTTTCTTACACTAAAACAAAAAATTAATTATGATAACTGCCCTTTAATAATGAAAGCACAGTTGCTGTGTCTTTTTTATCTGAATTTTCTAAAATGAAGCAGAGTATCTTTCATGTGTCTTCTGAGATATGTGAAAAAGGTTATGTTAAATAGTAGCAATCATAATTAAGTTACAGAATAGGTTTTTTTCTCCTGTAGAAACGAGTATATTTTCTCCTTGTAGGTAATAAGAGCAATGTTACTTTTGTTCTTTAGTTTGACCATCAGGAAACTTAGAGCCAAACAGATCAGTCACCTTTGGTAAATGCATGGCAAACGCCACATATCTGGGTGTGCATCTGACTCCTCCACCATAACCTTCTACTCTCTGACCTGCATTTTCTACAAACCTTTTCCCACTGCATTGTAGATATCCTACCTAGCCCCCAAATCTTTCATGTGGCGAAGGTTGTGGGTAAAGGGGGAATTAAAATGAAAAAGGGGAAAGGAGAAGGATGAGGTGGGAGTAGCGCAAACAGAACACTGTTCTACCTCTGTAATTTTCAGATTATTCACTTTCTTAAAGTTCCACCAGAGTGGGTACTTAAAAAACTATTTGTAGAATAAATGAATGAACAGAACTTCTCAGTATGAGAAATGCTTATCTTTCAAAGGACCTTCCTATAGTTGATATGTTGTGGAATTTTTTAATCCCAGTATGTGGTTATAGAGCAGTGATCACCAGTGTTTTCTGACTATTTCAAACACCAGAAAAACCTGCAGACACTGCCGACAGCATGACAACAGTTTGACTTGTACGCCTTCAATCAACAGCTAATACTCAGTACTCAGAGCATCTGAAAATCCTCTACAGGCAGTGTGCACAGGTCTGTGACTCACGAATCACAAATCAGTGTGCCACAGCATATGAGAAGAATGACCAGGAACTGAATTTAGATAGAAACTTTCCTTTTTAGGGCTCGTACAAGTATTTGTTTTGTTTTTTAATTTGCACCATCATTTAAAATGAGTGATCTAATACAAAAAAAAAACAAATTTTCAACTTCTCCTGAAAATCACAAGAGCTGGCAAAACTTGGCCTGTATTTCACATGGCGGGAATCAGCAAGAGCTGATCAGTAGCCACCTCTGCAGATGGGGTGTGGTCTCCAGTCATCCAGAAACCCCACCTTGCCCCCATTACTTATCTACCTCACCTTAGACAGGCGGCTATGTTTGTAACCCCTTCACTGCAGCTCTAATATTAATATAAGTTCCCCAAAGCAATTTTGGGTATTCCTAATTCTTTCAGGAGGGCCAAGGACCTCCCACTGCTGAGCTGTCTGTGATACAGTGCCCAGCACTGCAAGCCCAAGAAACTGACCAAGTTACGGCAGGGGTGGGCCACCTGCCCAAGCCTCTACTGAAAACATCCTGCGTTTTTGTGCTGTCTGTGCTGTTCCCTAACTTCCAAACCACTGAGTACCTAGCACACAGCAGGTGCCAATAAATGCTGGGAGGATGGATGGATGGATGATGGATAGGTGACAAATGTAATCTACCTTAAAGTTAGTCTTAATTTCTGCCAGCTACCCCCACATAAATTCTGCTGCAAAGGGAATGTACAATATGACTGCTAAAAGTAGTTACTTTTTAGTGTTGCCATTGTTATTCTTATACTAGCTGCTCACATTTGTTCAAAACTTCCCTGAACTACCATTTAGGTGGGAGGCAAGTTCCTATTTCAAGAGGAAGTAACCTGCTGGTATACGAAATGATCTTGGGTAATACTTGGAACTTGGTATTGAATTACAAGGAGTTAACATGCTGAGAAAGTTAACTTCTTTCTCAAGGTTCTTTCAACCTACCTGAGTATATCAAACAGTAAGTCTCACGTTGGTTGCTAACACATAGTTAAGCCCCTTTATGACAGTAGCCAATTCAATATCCCTCATAAACAGGGAGCATATGGCTCAGGCCTGAAGCCTTTATCAGACAAAAGAATGAGACAGGATTTACTAGTAACTGTCTTTAAAGGCAAATGAAACTGGTTCTCCAGTTCTGGTAAAGATACAAAGACTCCTTTTTTTTAAAAAATAACTTTTTTAAAAAGCGTAAAATTTTATGTTGTATGTATTTTGCCATAATTAAAAATAAACAAGAATGTATTATATTAAATAAATAACAGCAGAGGGTGAAGTACAACCATGACAAAAAGCACCAAGGGAATGGACAAATACTGATATTTGGGAAATAAATGGCTATGTTTGATTTGACACAGATATGGGAAGTGTTCAGGTTTACTCTAATTTCCATTTTACATTTTTAAAATGTAGAAAATATATGTAATAAAACCTGTTCATTTTTATGGTGATAGAAACACCTAGAATTTGTAACCTTGACACTTTATAAGAACTAAATTAGCTGTTGACTATAACTGACTATATGCAGCTATAATTTTTTATTCTATGACGGTATCATAAAAATAAATGACTCCCTATACTAAAAAGTCTTTCCATAAAGTTCATTATTTGGAAGCTGAAAATGATGATATCAAATAAAAATATTTTGTGATGAAAGCACTCTATATTTAAGGTAAGTTGGGACTAATAGTAAATAAACCAGGAAGGAGACCAAAAGTTACTGATACTCCCCACTGTCAAACAGCAGCTGTGACAAATGCCACAAAGGAGAGGTACACCATTTTGTAAGGGCTTCTAACAGGCGTAATTTGACACCTAGAAAGGGCTTCCTTGAGATGGGAGGGATAGAAGTAGAAAAACAAGGCAGGAGGGGCATGACCAAAATCAGAGGCATCTGAGACTAGGCTGGTGGGGGGGTGCTCACTGGCCCAGATAGAGCGTCTACCTTTATGTCGAGAACAATAAGACAGCTGAAGGGTGTTTGGAGAGGAGCGACCTCCCTGAGCAGATATACTCTAACAGGTTTGCTCTGGCTGTAACGTGGCGACCCTCTAAAAAGGCATCAGGAAACAGAATCAAGGTTTAAACTGATAAACATAGTAATTTAGAAAGTACTGCATCTAGACCAAATAAATAATGATCAGCAGGAAAGAAGCCCAGATAATTGTCCAGGTGTTCTTGTGTTTTTTTTAAAGAAATTGAAAGATAACACTGGACTTTTATTTAGGCATATGATATAGAAATTTTAGAGATGCTAGACAACATAAAAAACTTAACACTTGGCACCATAACAAAATGTCATAATTTCCTGGTCAGACCTAAAGTGGCCTGCCTACCTACCTCAAGGGTTTTAAAGTAAAGAAGACTGGATGGGGATCTGTGGTGAGGATCTCAAGGGCAACAGGGCTCACTGCCAAGATCTGAGGCTCTGATTACTTCTCTGGGTCCCCAGCCCAAGCTTTTCTTTGTATGGTTTATAAGAAGGCATCTGATACAGTTTAAATGAAGAGATGGCTTTGCTATAGAAACCAAGTCTGAAAACTAATGGCAACACTTGTGGCCTCTAGATCCCAGTTCAAGATCAGAATCAGTCGGTGGGAGAGCAGTGCCTCAAGATGACTATGGCCCGTGCTTCCTGTTCGCGGCCTACTCTAATTGTACTCAGAAATAATCCAACCCTTATCTCCTTCCAATCCTCCTCGAAAAGGTTCAAACTCTGGGTCCCATGGACATACCCATCAGAAAGCTACGTGAGAGAAAAGAGGAAAGTAGGAAAGGGAAAGAAGAGAAAGAACAGACAGCACCAAGCTGGCAAGGACTGGAGCACAGCTGGTGAGAGGACAGACTGGCATGTTCGCTTTAGAAAACTGATAAATCCACTTTAGCTCATCAGCAACTGCACTCCTAGTAAGATACGCAACAGAAATGCATGCACACAGGCCCATTCATCAAAAGACATGTATACAAATGCTCATAGCAGCACTGTTCCCAAGAGCCACAAACTGTAAACATCCCACATGCTCATCAGTAATAATATGGTGAATAGAGATATGTTCATATGAATACTGTACAGCGATCAGACTCAATCAACCATCACTACACACAAAAATATGAATGAATCTTACATTGGTAATGTTGGAAGAAGACAGACCAAGAGAAGGATAATGAGGGTTTCTATTTACAGCTGACCCCTTGGCAACACAGGTTTGAACTGCATGAGTCCACTTATATGTGGATTTTTTTTTCAATAAATACACTGGAAAATTTTTTGGAGATTTGCAAGAATTTGAAAAAACATTTTCTTTTCTCTAGTTTATTTAAGAATACAGATTATAATATATATAACAAAATACGTGTTAATCAGCTGTTTATGTTTTAAGGATTTCAGTCGACAGTAGGTTATTAAAGTTTTGGGGGAGTCAAAAGTTATACATGGAATTTCAACCGCACAGGGGTCAGAGCTCCTAACCCTTGCATTATTCAATGGTCAACTGTATATGTAATGTTCAAAAACAGATACCACAACTCAAGTCATATGCAGAAATCATCTTTATGTTAATACTAAAACCCAAAATGAATCACAGTCATATTGAGAGCAGAAAACTTCTGTAAGTAAACCTAGCAGAAAATCTTAGTCATCTTAGGTGTGGCAAAGATTTCTCAGACACAACACATAAACTATGAAAAAAAATTCAATAAATTGGATTTCATAATAATCTGTGATCTGTGCACTTTCTCAAATATATTTCCAATAAAAAAATTACTAAAAATTAAATAAAAACAAAAGAAAGTGTAATGATTAAGCAGAGGGAAGACAACAAGACAACACACTGAGCCACTGTCATCTCATCTCACCACTCAGGGAAAAATAGATCTCAAATAGATCTCTATCCTACAGATACAAAAACAAAGCCAACAGCGGCAGAGTGAGCGGCAGAAAAGGGAAAAGCAGTTATCAGGAACTGTGTTGTACCCTTTGAGTTGGAATGGGCAGAGCATCATTTATAAAATTTGGCTCTCCTCCCATGACTACTCTTAGCTCACCACAGAGACATGGAGTAAAATATATCCCACATCAGAGCAAATAAAAGACATCTGGTCCTGGATGTTTTCCACCAAAAATACTTTACTTCCTTCTCTCTTCATCTGGTTTCATCCTTATTTTTTTTTCCCCCATCTACTCTCCTGCCAGGCTTCTCTTTTTGCTTTCTGCAACCACGCATCATTGTCATATGCCCTTTTTCCCTTCACTTAAGAGGCTCCAAAATAAGAAAAGGAATTAAAATATGCAAACAAAAATAGCACAGGTTCTTTATGTATTTCAAATGCCTTTCTAATGGGGGAGGGACAACGTGAAATCTCTACCTTTCCTCTCCAATACTGTTTATACAGCATTGGTAGAATATAGGCCACAGCATATTTTTATGATACTTTCTCCCTCTCCTTTGCTCTCTTCCCCTGAAAAAGGAAGAACGGTAACTAGCAATTTGAATTCAAGTGTGTGCTAGCTATGTGGGATGCTAAACGGATCCAGGCAGTACTGCTATCTACACCACTCTAAGGACCCCTTTCAACACCAAAAACTCTCTCACACACACAAACATGCAAGCGTGCACATGCATACACATGTGCATGTGCACACACACACACACAAATTATTCTTTTAGTATTTGTTCCCTGAGAAAATGCAAACCTAGTAGGCACTGCTATTTAGTTAACTTTTGACTGAGTGTGAACTTTATTGACTACAACATCATCTATTTACATTTAACACAACAGCAGATATGGGCAATGCTTAGCATACATGGCATATGTAGATTCTCAGCTTCTCAGGCCCCTCACCTTACCAGCTCCTCAGTCCTCCCTGGAGTCAGCCTGGTAGGACTGGGAATTATAGCTCTGAGCATTCTGGGCTCAACTCTTCTTTACTGATTAAGAATTGTCCAATTTGTTCATGAATTCACCAAAGTAGCAGCAATACAAAAAGTTTGACAAAAATTTTAGTAGAGCAAAGTGCCTTCTGTTCATTCAGGATCTTTCAGATGATTTGTTAAAGAATCATCCCAAGAGCCATTCCTTGCATATACACACATGCACATACGCTTTCTCGCAAACTTTTTCCTCACTTAGAACTGATATCTGAAAATGTTTAGGAAGTGATTACTACCTTTTTTCTAGCTATTATATTATTACTACTCCTCTTCCTCCACTTCCTCACCCACTCCACCCGAGAGATTTCCAAATCGTAAGAATGTTCTAACTAGGAAAAGGCAAGAAGAAACAAAAATCTAAGAACCTTGTTTTGCATCAGATACAGGTTTGTTTTTTTTTAAACATTAAATGGGGTACATGAGTAAACTGCGTAAAAGTGTGGCTGGCCCTGTTCCTACCATGTTTAAAATGAATATATTCATTTATTCAACAGGGACTTAATGGAAAATAAAGACCTTGTAGTAAGATTTACTCCAAAATTCTGCAGAACAGGATTCTTGGCAACAGATTACGTCTTCTTCTCAACTGGTAATAATACACAAATCAGACATCAGTTTTTTTATTCACTCAACAATGTTCTCTGTCCTTAACTTAAAAATTGCATAAGCAGATAATTTTCACTCTCTCCAAAATATACAACCAGAAAATAAACCCGTATCACCCATGGGTTTTTGCCCTATGTATGAGTCAGCCATTCTGAACAGAAGAACTCCATGCCTCCCCTACATAATGACATTCGATGGCCTTCCACAATTCTGTTAAAGATGAAAATATAATCCTAAATTTCAAGGTGGTATTAAGATCTGTTAAGAAAACACATTTTCTAAGTTAGGCCCCCCAAAAAACTTCAAAATTCCATTAGAGTTTTACTTCAAATCTTATATATTTTCCAAAGAAGAGTCCTTCAGAATGTACAAAAATAAATTAGGTTTATTTTTTGTTTTGCTTTTCCCATTTTACAAAATAGAACAAAAATTAATTCAACCAAGAGGAGCTCTCGTATGAATAGCAATTCCCATTAAGTGGATTAAAAATATGGAATGGAAAAATTATTAGAACCATCACACCACTGTTTATACACCTATTATATTTTGTACTTAACGTTTTCCTTCTTGACAAGTAGTGACTCTATAGCATCTTACTACACTGCTGGACAGTGACTGTAATGGGGTAGGTGGTGGGAACTTGATGATGGAGGGAGTCTAGTAACCACAGTGTTGCTCATGTGATTGTATATTAATGATATCAAAATTTTAAAAATCTAGAGAACTATAAAAAAAAGTGTTCCTTCTCCACTCAGTTCCCTGAAATATCAAAAACTATTCTATATTGCAGACAATGAACAAAGTCAGTTATAGCAAATGATAACCTTTGGTTTCTTGCAAACAATCAGACTCTCCTCTCTTAAAGAAAAAAGGATTTCCTCGTCCTTTCTACCAATAACATGGGAATAGCGACCATATCCAAATTCCAAATATCTTTAACCCTCAGGATGTGCCTCAAATAACTAACTTAGAAAAATAAGTCAAAGACTTACATTTTAAGTGACTGATGAACAAGGAATTAAGAATGTGATGGTAATGTAATGACTACTGTAAGCTATTAAATTTTGGGGCAGGGTATAGTGTTATTAGGCCATAAATTTTTTTTAACTTCAGATTGTTTTTCCAAGTCCTTCCAAACACATTAAAAAGACAAATGCTTTGACAATTCATTATTGTATTCCTTTTAAAAAGAGGAAGAAAAAATTATATTTTCATAAGTTACATTAATGAAACAACTTCTATGTTTGCAAAGTATCGATTGACCCATAACCACATTTATTACCCATTAAGTCAGCATCTCACAACTGCCAAATGTCTAAGCACCCCCCAAAAGAGTAACAAAGCAAGGAAGCCCTGGTAAAACTGTGCACAAAGCTATCATAAACGTAGTGACCAATTTCTGAACTTTAAAATCATGACCACATGCATCTCCCCTTCCTATCAAATGTAACCACAGGAGCTTAGGTAAAAATTATACCAATATGAATAAATAAATCTAATCACCAAAATATCTTAGAATTAACCAGAAAAACCTCACCCATCCCTAACTTGTTTCATCCATTCTATTCAACCCCCAATTTATTAATAGAGAATCCATGCTGCTCAGAAAAGCTACCATCATTACTGCTGGTCATCCCATTAAGATGCTCTTCTTAGTGACAAAACTCCTCAACCTTAGAGCTGTCACCCAGACCACTCACTGTTTACATCACCACCCTCTCCTCTTCCCATCACCACTGTTTTACTGGCAGGCAGAACGAGATTGTTTTGCATCTCAGCAAACAGCATGTTTAAAATCAGATGGCTAGCCACAAACCAGAAGTTAGTACACACACAAAAATAAACACAAATGTGAATACATTTTTCTATTTTCAAAGAAAGCGGTAACATCCTCCTTATTTGTAATGCCCTAAATTATATCCAGGAGACTTTCACCTAATTATACTAATAAATTGATTTAATGTCATCATCATGTCCCCCATACACTAGTGTACTTTAATTAAGTCCCTTTTACCACACTAGGTTCTTTACCTCATTTTTTTTTCAGTGTTTTTCCCATATCATTCCTTAACTACTAAAATAATCCCTCTATAATATTTTCCTAAATATTAAATCCATGAACAAGAAAGATAATCCTGAAAATTAACCATGGAAGAGATATATCAACACACCTTAAACACAAGATATCAACATTAAGTATAAACTATTAGGTAACCTAATAGTTAAAGGTAAAGATGAACAACAACTGTATGCCCCAAAACTTCAATTTAAAACATTATATAGTATATATAATTTTGGTAAATAGAAGTGAGCACAATATTTACATATCAAGACAGACAACTATAGCCTCATTTCCAACTTGGGATAAAAACATTTTAATTCCATTTATTAAGTAAAATATCCAGTTTAAGGAAATATCTCCTTACACATAAAATCATTTGATTGACAGATAAAATAACTGCTTTAAAAATACTTCTGAGTCATTTTGTCCTTACCTGCAGGCATGAACCATTACTGCATGCAGTGACTGTTCCATCTCCTAGCACAGACTTGAAGAAGCATCATATCTCTCTTTCAGAATGTGACTAATCTGTGGGTTTGCAATTCCTAAGCTATTTACAAATGGCACTCCCTTTTCACATAAGAAAATATTTATTACAACCAAAAGCTAAGTATTTTAAACCTCAATCTTACCAATAATGTTGGTAATTTTGTATAGCAACAACCTCAAAATAGAGGAAGAAAATCTAATACTAGTGTTCGCTTAAAGAAAGCAAGATTTTTGCTTGCTTTCTAGCTAAGTAAATTATTTTTTAAAGCCTTTAACAGCTGTCACACGTGACCCGGCGGTGGTGTGCATGCTGCAGCTGATCAGGCTTCACTATTTTTTTAAAAATCAATTACTCGTTGGAAAAGCAGGACAGCTTGCCCAAATACACATCTTTAATACAGCACAATGACCAGCATGCAATACAGTATGCTATACAGCAAATTTGACAAGAAAAAAAAATACATCCTGGTTTGTTTCTTAGCAATGCTACACCATTTAATTGTTCATGCAAGAGATGTAGCTGTACCTTTCTGAAGAGGACGACTTCTCAGAGTTAACTGACATCAGCAGCTCAATCTTCTGCTTGATTTCTGGAAAAATCAGAAAATATTCACAACCAAGATTGCCTGCCCTTGCTTTCAAGCCTTATATCAAGAGATTTCTCTTCTGTAATCCCTTTTGTTCAAAAAGAGGCCACAAGATTTGCAGTACTTCTGTTAGGACTGGGATTCAATGGAGCTGTAAAGGGAAAAGGCCCCAGAGTCATCAGCCTTGCTGAACGACGCACATGACTGTTTCTGAAAGCAGGAAGTACCATTTCTTTTAAGCAGAGGGGTGTTTTCCTTTTTAAGGTAGAACTAGCGTGGCTCTACAAGAAGATTTTAAACGCAGCAAGTTAACATACAAACAAGAAACGCTAACAACTGGATTCAATATACTAGATAATTTAAGAAGCCTGGGTAATAAAATTACATGTTGTAATAAACAGATATGCAACCCTTAGCTACTCCTATTTCAACAGTCCTGAAAAATATGGCTCAGTGAATCATTTTTGTCACTTAAGAATGAAACGTTAAACCAGAACCCCAATTTATAGATTAAAAAATTTTTAACCTTTGTTATAATTTCTTCATTGTTCTTAATTAAAGATATATGTAATATTTAGTCCATAATTCCTTTAGAAAAGGACTTCTATTTTACACCTTAATTTTCCCCTCCTCCTTCGCAATACAGCAGAAGTGAACAGCAACACCCAGTTACCGAGCAGATGATACACTTGTCCTTTTCGGAAAGGACTGACAATGCCATCTATAACAAAAATGCAAGTGCCACTTCAATTTAATTAAACAATCATTGCTGATACTGATTTGGAAAAAAAGATAGTAAACTAAAAGGGAAGGATATAAAAATAAGAGGGAGAGGGGAAAGAGAAGGAAAAAAACACCCTAACACATTTCCTTTAAAATACTAAGGACTAACCCAAAGCACATAATTTTATGTGAATAAAACTGATGTGGTCACGTTACCCAGACTATTTAACATGTAAAGATGTTTTTCCCTGTTCATAATAAAAAGTTCACATACCAAAAAATAAAACATAGTGTCGCTGAAATGCTATAGGTAGTCTCAAGACCCCAAAGAAGACTTCAGTAGTTTTTTTTTAGAGTAAAACAAATTAAAATTTTTAAGAATCTTGAGCATAGAAATCAAAGGAATATGAAGATGTAAAAGAAAAAGAGACAAAAATGAGTTGCATAAAATACAATGGACCAGTATAGAAATATCCTCTCAATGTTGTTGAAATAAGGGTTTTTCAAAATTGTTTAAATTTACAACTTCATCCAATGGGCATTATACGAATCTTACCTAGGCTGTGGCCAAACTACCTAACCACTGGAGAGAGCACATCACACAGCGGTTCAACTGAGCTGATGATAATGAAACTTACCTGAGCATTCTTCAGCGATTTACAGAGCCCAGCATGGGTGCCATAGTGAGTGCTCGGCCATGCTCCTCCTGCAGGTTCAAACAGAGCCCCACATCTAACCTCAGGCACCGCTGCCCAGCAGCCTTTGATCTGAAAGCAGGCTCCTCCAACATTTTTAATAGCCATATGACCTTGGGGAAATTACTTAAACTCTAAGCCTCTCTCTCTTGTCCTATAAAATGGGGATAAGAATTTCTGTATAAAGGGCAGTTGTGAAGATTTAATGAAATAATCCATCAGTCATGTAGGGTCGTCCTTGGCATGTAGTAAGCAGTCTCTGCCCAACCCACAGTAGTGCCTAGCAAAGGACAATAATCCTAAATGCGCATTTGGTGAGTTAATGAGGATACTAGGTCTGTCCTCTTGTTAAACAGCTTCTCCATAGTTTTAATCCACCTTCTCCTTCTTACTACCAACCCCAACACCCACCTTTTTTTTTTATCACTATAGTGCTATTATACACAGAAATTCAACTGTAATCTTTGTCAGCCCCCATAGCTAGAGAATTATTCTCAGTTTATCTAGCCACTTCACAAATGACATTACACTTGAATCCTTCTTTATCATGGCAATTTTTCTTTCCAAAATGACAAAAAGTTCACACTTAAGTATCCATATAAAATCTGTGCACTGAGCTGAAAGACACCAAGACTAAATGACACAGCCCCAATGATATTTATGCCCATCTTAAAAACACTAGAAAAATTACAGTTCTTAAACCATTTTCTAATGCAGTGATTTTTTTTTCTAAAAGCTGGTGACTTTGGGATGTCTAAACCAGAAAGGTCTCAGATAATACATGAAAAGGTTTCCAACATCATTTTCATATTTCCTTCAAACCTTCAGATTTGTTTATAGCTCCAGCAGGACTGAAAGGTTCAGGAATGTTCACAAATACTATGTTGATAGTGTATCCTATGAGCCCATGAATTCCATAGATGCCCTCTGCTCCTCCCTCCAACACCGACCATAGGGTCTGATGACTCCAACACTCACTAAGAACTCCAGAAGCCTTGTCATTGAGTTTCATTTCACCACAATTCCTGCCATTATCCTGGGGGGCTTTGATATTCATTTGATATGACTTCCAACAAATCCTTGGCTAAGGACCTCGCCTCCTTAAAGACTCTTGAACCTATCTATGAGGCTGGTTGTTAAATTAGTTATTTTTCTGTTTTATTCACAGTATCCAGTACCCTATACTTAATTTTTCTGCCATTAAGTGCACCAATCTTTTCTCTATGAATTATGGTCTTCCTGTTAAATTTAGACTTTACCCAGACAAAAATTTTTTGAATTGTCATTTTATTTTCCTCTAATATGCTTTATGACTTTATTTTGCATGGAAATCTTGGACCCTTCTAGAAATTATTTTGTTCTGTGAATTGATATAGAGATCCAGTCTGCTTTTAGATGTCACGTTTTAAAACCCTACACCCCACACCCTTGGTTTTTCCAAAGCAGCAAACTTACAACCTTGTAAATACATATTTACTCAACCATCCACTGAATCCATTCAGGCAGTGAATACAAAAAAAAAAGCCACACTCCCTTATTTTATGAAGAAAATAAGTGAGTGGTTCCTATGTATTTTGAACAAGCACATTTAAAATCAGTTAATTTGATTTTTTTAGTCACACATTTGTTATAATTTCTAAATAACATTATAGAACAACATAAGTTTGTTTCTTTAATGCTTTTGTGCTTTTATGATTCTCCTAACTCTGGGTTCTTTACACTGGGTCATCTTTTTCACCCGGACCTCAAATCACCAGTGGTGATACTTAATTGACCCTCTTTTCATTCATGGACTCTTCTACCTACACCCTTGACACCCACAACATTAAGCATGTCTGAATTTCTAGCCCAATGCTCTCTCTAGCTACCTGCATGTCCTTCAACTCCTATTGCACATTTCCAACTAGATAGATGGTCCCTATTTACCTTTCCCTATTTACCTTGAACACAATGTCTAAAACTAACCTCGTCAGCCTTTCAATCTCTCCTTTTACAATCTTTCATTGCCCCTCTGAGCCAGAAACTTTTGAGGGAGCCCAGACTACCCATGTCTCATTTGGGATGCCATTAACCATCACTGCCCTTTCTCATATATTTTATTCTCTGGAACTACCGAGCTCCACTCTGCAATTCCCCAAACATGCATGCCCTGCTGTTCTCACACCCATCTTTTCTCACAGCTTCCTCTCCCTGGAGTGCTACTGTCCCGTCTCTTTCCCTCTCACAGCGAGCTCACTCTTCAAATCTCAGTCCAGTCATTACCTCCTCCCTGATATCTTCCCAAATATGGTTCACCTCCTTTTTCTGTCTACATATTACATACATGTGCATTACGGAATTGCTACGATATATAAATTATTTATTTGACGGGGCATGGGACCACAGCTTCTTTAAAGATAGGCACCTGAACTTTCAGTTGTTTGTTGATACTTTTATGGTCTTCTTAGCCTGTTCTAGTCTAGTTACTGTTAACGTTACAATCTAAGTTAGAGTTTCTTTATTCTTAAATAAAACTTCCCAGATATAATTACTTGATCAGAGATTCAAACAACTGTAGAACTAGAAGGAGCCGCACAGATCATCACCCAGCTGAACCACATGAATTTATAAAAGAGGAAAAAAGATAAACAACTGGTGGCAATAACATTCACCTTCTCAAAAAGATTACTATCTCTGAGACTTACAGCAAAATTCCCAAGGACCTAGCAGCCCAAGCAAGAACATTTCATCCTTCTTTTACATCAGCTCCTAAATGCTATTTTCTCATATCTCCAACCAATTACAATCATCCCTATTAGCTGGCATTCTTGATTAAAACAACTGGTTGGAATGATTCTATAACATCTTCCTATGTTGACAAATAGTAACCATACTAGTGAGGGTGAGAATTTAACAATATGGATAACTGCTGAACCACTGTGTTGTATACCTGAAACCAGTATGAGATTGTATATCAAGTATACTCCAATTTAAATAAATAAATAAATAAAAACAACTGGTTGGGCTGTGACATCATAGTCTTCTTATTCATCATCTTATGTTCCAAAAAAGAGAAACCAATGCCCTGGGATTTCCCCACTCATTCTCTTCTATCAAACCTACAGACCTTTGTGATACCCTTGTATCCTCATTATACTCCCACTTTAAAAGGTACTCAAATGCCTTGTAAAAATGAGTAGTTTAACTCTTCAGTTAATGGCCTTCTACTCTAATATTCATTTTCTCACTCAGTAACGTTGAGTTTGAAGACCCCTCGAACACTTCGGACTACGAATCCAGAGCTGAGCAAATCCCTAAGAAACCTGATCAGGAATAGCTGTTAACTGATGGCTAGTATCAAAAAAAGTCCAGTAAAGGAGGTAGTTCAAAGATTCAGACAGCCTAGGAGACAGACTGGGCAGCCCTGAATGCACTTAGAATGCTAAAAACAGCAACACCTAAGATTAACACCCAGGTGCCATAGAGACCATATGCTCCCGCATCCATTAGATCACTAAACACCAAGCATGAGTTCAGACAGGACCCTCACTCTTATATTATAACACAATAATTGTGCAAATACTTTTACCTAAATTCTTAGGCCCACATCCTCTTTCCATGGATGTTATTCTGACAGACTTACTAAACTGCTTCCCACTTGCCAAATTCTTTACATTTTATCCACAAACCTGACCTTATTTTGGGTACGCTTAAGGAGGATTTCTATTTTTCAATTACTGCCTTAAATATATGGAGTCATTTCAGGCTACAAGAAACAGGTATGTGCTCAGGTTACCCTCAAATGATAGGAAAAGTCTGCAAGAATATATCTAGAAGTTAAGATAAGGAAAATACCTCAGCAGTCCTCAGAACCAGAATCTTGTTCAGAAGGCATGGCAGCTCTTAAAACTCAGTTTATATTACCAAGTACTCAGAGGAACTGTTCTCCACCTTACTGCCTCACCACTCTGACAGTTCAACACCTCTCTGACCCTAATTCCATTTCTCCCGTCACTACCAATTCATTGCCTCTCTCCATTTCACATGTTCACAGATTCTACTGCCTCAGGATGCATGCTTACAGACTTTTCTCTTGGTGTCTACAACTTAAGCCTACAGTATCTTTAAGGGGCTCCCATTTACACACAAAAGAGGGCCTGCATGAGCTTTTCTGGCTCAGGTGTTGATTCCTGACATTATCATCTAGAATCAAGTATTGAGGTCCTGACTCAAAACCCAATCGACTGATACATAAGAGACCCTTCATAAAAGGGCAATAATAAAGCAAGCTCTCTCAGACATCAAGAAAGTTCAATGACTACAGACCAAGACCCTGAAGATCAATCTAGACTAAAAGAGAGTCCTTGATATCCCAACATTCATTATTCAGGTCTTCTCTGTTATGAGAACACATAGAAAAGCAAAAATTATGCAAACAGAAATAATCATTAATGAACTCACCATTCAAAGAACTGTTGCTGATTATCACTAGCCTCTATCCCCACCTACCAAACCCCTTCTTTGTCAGTCTCTCACATATGGTCATACAGTCCAACAATTCAAACTAAATGCAAATCGACAGGAAAGTGAAACTTAAAATCTGCAAGAAAAGATGCAACATTTGGCAAAGCTGATGGAAGATACTACAGAAATGTTAGAATCGCAGGAAAACCCACTGACAAAAAAAGGGCATAGGATGAGTTGGGGAAGTTACTAACTGATGAGAAAAAGCAACAAGGACAACAATATGTTGAATGTCTCAAGAGTGATAATTATTTGATTATCAGAGACCAATGGGGGGGGGGGGGGATAAAACCGTCAAGTAGTCTGTAAAAAAAAAGTCCTTCATTACAATTCATTATAACTTAAAAGATATCCAGACAGCTCAATATCAGCAAATCAATCAACATGATACACCACACTAACAAAAGGAAGGATAAAAACCGTATGATCACCTCAACAGATGCAGAAAAAACATCTGACAAAATTCAAGATCCATTCATGATAAAAATTCTCAACAAAGTGGGTAAAGAAGAAATACCTCATTATAATAAATTCCTCAATATAATAAAGGCCATATATGACAAACCCCCAGCTAACATATTCAATGGTGAAAAGCTGAAAGCTTTTCCTCTAAGAGCAGAAACAAGACAAGGATGCCCACTTTCATCACTTTTATTCAACATAGTACTGGAGGTCCTAGCCACAGCAATCAGACAAGAAAAATAAATAAAAGGCATCCAAATTTGTATGGAAGAAGTAAAACTGTCACTATTTGTGGATGACAGAATATTATATACAGAAAACTCTAAACACTCCATCAAAACACTATTAGAATAAATAACTTTGATACACTTGCAGAATACAAAATTCTATTGCATTTCTACATACAAATAACAAACTAGCAGGAAGAGAAATCAAGAAATCCAATTTACAACTCCATTAAAAAAAAATCCTAGGGGGTGAAAAACCTGTACACTGAAAATGGTTAAGACATTTGATGAAAGAAACTTAAGACAACACAAATAAATGAAAAGCTATTCCATGCTAATGGATTGGAAGAATTAATATTGTTAAAATGGTCATACTATTCAAAGCAATATAGAGACTCAATGCAATCCCTATCAAAAAAGGAATGGCATTTTTCACAGAACGAGAGCAAATAATCATAAAATTTGTATGGAACCACAAAAGACCCCAAAGAGCCAAAGCAATTTTGAGTAAGAAAAACAAAGCCAGAGGTATCACACTCGCTGGTTTCAAACTGTATCGCAAAGCTATAATAATTAAAACAGTATGGTACTGGCACAAAAAACAGACACATAGATAAATAGAACTGAATTTAGACTCCAGAAATAAAACCACACTTATACTCAATCAATATATGACAAAGAAGGCAAGAATATACAATGAGAAAAGACAAGTCTCTTCAATAAATGGTGCTGGGAAAACTGGACAGCTAGATGTGAAAGAATGAAATTGGACCACATATACAAAAGTAAACTTGAAATGAATTAAAGACCTAAATGTAAGTCCTGAAACCACCAATCTACTAGAAGGAAACAAAGATGATAAACTCTTGAACATAAGTATTAGTAATTTTTCTCTGGATATGTCTCCCCAGACAAGAGAAACAAAAGCAAAAATAAATAAACATCAAAATAAAAACTTCTGCACAGCAAAGGAAACCATCAACAAAATGAAAAGACAACCTACTGAATGGGAGAAAATATTTGCAAATGATATATCTGATAAGGGGCTAATATCCAAAATACATGAAGAACTCATAATAGCTCTAATACCGTAACACCAAACAACAATAATTGGATTTAAAAATGGGCAGAGGACCTGAATAGGTATTTTTACAAAGAAGACATACAGACAGCCATGTAGAGATGCTCTACCATCACTAATCTTCAAGGAATCCAAATCAAAACCATAATGAGATACACGTCACACCAGTCTGAATGGCTAGTATCAAAAAGACAAGAAATAGTTAAGTGTTGGTGATGACATAGAGAAATGGGAACCCTCATGCACTGTTAGTGGGAAGGCAAATTCGTGCAACCACTATGGAAAACAGTATGGAGATTCCTCAAAAATTAACAAATAGAAATATCGTACACCCCAGTAATTCCACTTCTGGGAATTTACTTGAGGAAAACAAAATCACTAATTCAAAAAGATATATACACCCTTATGTTTACTGCAGCTTTCTTCACAATAGGAAAAATATGGAAGCAACCTAGGTGTCCGTTGATATATGAGTGGATAAAGATAACTGCGACATATATACAAAGGAGTATCACTTAGCCATAAAAAAATGAAATGTTGCCATTTGCAACAATAGGGATGGACCTAGAGGATATTATGCTGAGTGAAATAAATCAGACAGAGAAGGGTGAATACCCTATGATTTCATTTATATGTGGACTCTAAAACATGAATTAAACAAACAAAACAAAAATAGACTCATAAACATGGAAAACAAACTGGTTCTTGCCATGGAAGAGGGAAGTGAGGACATAGGCAAACAGGTCAAGAGGATTAAAAATATATATCCAATAGTGTTCTTATGTAAAACTTAGTATGAAAATATATGTCAAAAACAATCAGCACGATATATTCTTTGTTCATTCTGAAATTCAGTACATATTTTTCAATTACAATTTGAATTTTGTTAAATAAAATAAGCCTACTTTCAGAATCTGATTTTATTTTTCAAAATAAAGTCCCAGTTTCACCCCCCCCTTCCTTAAAAGCAGTCTTTTTCCAGTATCCGATTTTCTCTTGCTCTAATTCCTAAATAGGATCACTTGTGTTTCTGAATATGGTCCCATACCAACCTACCATGTGTGATGTGTTCACTCCAAACTCCACAATGGCTGGGGGGGGGGGGGGGCACTGAAGGAAGAGGAAGAGGTGGTCTCAGGCTGGTTACATTTCAATTTAGGGCTTTCCAGGTAGCTGCTGCTGCCACTTACCAAAAACTTCGTTACTGGAGGAAATGTTTTCCTCTATCACTTTTTAAATTATTATTCTGAGTGTAATTTATAACCCAAAAGAAATACTAGTTTAAAAGGAAAGGTTATTGATTTTAAGTTCTAGCAAGAAATGTGGGTCAAGTATATGAACTATACACTTCAATAAAATAGTAAAAAAAGAAAGAAGAAAGAAGGAAAGGGAAAGGGAAAGGGAGGAAGGGAGGGAGGGAGGAAGGGAGGAAGGGAGGAAGGGAGGAAGGGAGGAAGGAAGGAAGGAAGGAAGGAAGGAAGGAAGGAAGGAAGGAAGGAAGGAAGGAAGAAAAGTAGGTCAATCCCCTCAAATTGGGACCCCCACCTGCACCTACCACTGGAAGCCAGCAAAGAAGAAGGCAAAGTGAAGAGACTGCTGCTCGGGCTGTGGCTGCACCAGTACAGGACCCCAAGTCCAGAACACTGTATGGAGCACGTAAGATTTTACAGTCCATCTTTACATGTTACCATTGCTTTACTATTTTGATGTTGCAGAATTTCAGGAACAAATAAACACAAAAATGCATTTAAGTGTGAAAAGAAGAAGGTCTGAATAAATTCCAACTCTTATTAAATGCCTTACCATCATTGCCCTGATTAGCAATGCAATGAAATGAAACTCATCCCTGGAAACTGTCTGCAGGTTTCTCACCACAGCAGAGCATCATGAATAGTTAATTCAGCCACTAAACAGAACAAAGGGGCTCTTACCCTGACTCTGCTGGGGAAACAGAAGTAACACAATTTCTTAGGTAACTAAGCTGTTACACTCAGGGTGAGATCCCATGCCTTGTTCACCATGAGGTCAGGTTTTAAAGCTGTCTCTGTTCTACACTTACAAAATAAATATTATTTATATGTTTTTTTCTGATACAATATATGAATTTTTGAAATTATATCAAAGATTAATACTCAGAAAAAGGAAGTATTTTTATAATCCTAACTAAAAGATAGTTTTTCATACCAGATTTTAACATATAACTGAAACTACTTGGTTCTCTAATTTGGGACTTATAATGTCATAAAATTAAAACACTTTAATCTCATTTACAATTCTGGCATAAAAAGGACTGAGTTCACCAAGGCAATGAATTCCTGCTTTCCAACTCCTTTAGTAAGCCATGGCCCATTCAGCCATCTTAAAAAGAAATTTCACTATGTTAAGAGATGGCAAAATTATTTTGCAAGGCTTATTTACATGTATAATCATATCAAAATATGAGGGGATATGGAGGAATTTTATTCCTGTCAATCCACATTAATTTTCAAACTTAAGAACTGAAATTGATATAATACTTAGGATTATAATTGATATATAGTACAATTTTTCCACCCATCTACATTTCTCAGCACCAATAGGTACTGAATTAGGTGCTATGTGAGTGGTGGTGGGTCAGGGTGTTGGGGGGGGGCACAGATTGTCACAAAAATATGCAAGGCAAAATTCCTTCCTTCAATGAGTTCACAATCTAATATTTAGCATTTGGTTTGAACAGTCAGGCTTATGTAAGCCCTTTATATGAGCAAACTCATTTAATCCTCACAACAATTGGAGATGGTAGGTAATAAATATAACTTTCATTTCATATGCATGAAAACTTAAGCTTTGATAATTTAAGAAATTTGCTCAAAATTCCAGAGCTAAACAATTCCATTTAAAGCTGAAGCAAAAATAATAAAATATTTAGGAATAAATTTAACCAAGGACGTGAGAGATTTGTACACTGAAAACTACAAAACATTTTTGAAAGAAATTATTGACCTGGAAACACATCCTCTGTTCATGGATTAGAAGACTTAACTATTGTTAAGATGGCAATACTCCCTAAACTGATCTACAGATTCACACCTCTCTCATCAAAATTCCAACCGCCTTTTTTACAGAAATGGACAAGCTGGACCTAAAATTCACACAGAAATGCAAGGGACTCTGAATACCAAACAGTCTTAACCAACAAAGTTGGAGGACTAACACATTTCAATTTCAAAACTTATTCTAAAGCTATATTAAGTAAAACTGCAGAATTGGCATAAAGATAGACATATAGATCAATGGAATAAAATGAAAGTCCAAGGTATAAACCCTCACATTAATTCATTTTTTCTTAAGCACTGAATTTTTTATGGGCTTTTTTACAACTATATTGAGGTACATATACTGAAATGCACAAATCTTAGTGTATAATATGATGTATTTTTAACATGTGTATACACTCATGTAACCATCACTTGGATCAAGATATCAAATGTTCTCACTAATTATTTTTTCCCTTCAACTGTTTCACCCAACTGATTCTTAGCAAGAGTGACAAGGACATTCAATGGGAAAAGGACAGTCTCTTCAAAAGATGGTGCTAGACAACTGAATATCCACATACAAAAGAATAAAGTTAGACTCTTACCTCAAACCATATACAACAATTAACTTAAAATGGATCAAAAACCTAAATATAAAGGCCAAAACTATAGAACTCTGAAAAGGAAATAAATGTGTAGATCTCACGATTTTGGATTAGGCTAGTGTTTGTAACAAAGGCACAAGGAACAAAGGAATAAATAAACTGAGTATCTTAGCAGTTGAAAACCTTTGTGCATCAAAGGATACTATAAGGAAAACAAAAAGAAAATTCATAGAATGGGAGTAAATATTTGCAAGTCGTATGTGTGATAAGGGACTAGCAGCCACAATATATAAAGAATATATAAACAACTTAATTAAAAAAAATAAAACAATTAAAAAATGGGCAAAGGATTTAAATATTTCTCCAAAGAAGAAATCCAAATGGCCAAGAAGCCCATGAAAAGATGCTCAGCATCACTCATCATTAGGGACATGCCCATCAGAACCACAGTGAGATGTCACTTTATACCTACCAGGGTGGGAATAAGAAAGGCAGTAACAGTGTTGACAAGGACATGGAGAATCTGGCGCCTTCATGCATTGCTGGTGGGTATAAAATGATACAACTGCTTTGGATAACATTCTGGCAGCTCTTCACAAAGTTAAACAAAGAGTTACGATTTCACCCCACAATTCCAATCCTCTGTATATGCACAATTGAAAACATATGTTCAGGCTATTTACATAAAAACTTGTAAATATATGTTTATAACAGTATGGTTCACAATAACGAAAAAATGGAAACAACCTATATGTCTGTCAACTGATTCATGGATAAATAAAATGGGGAATATTGTTCATACATAAAAGGGATGGAGTACTGATACATGCTACATGCTACCACATACATGAATCTTAAAAACACAGAAAGTGAAACAAGCCAGACACAAAGCACATACTGCATGATTTCATTTATATGAATGTCCAAAATAGGGAAATCTACAGTGATATAAAGTAGATCTAGGGGGTGAGCAGAGGCAGAATGGGGAGTGCTTGTTTACACACATCCGTTTCTTTTTAGGGGGATGAAATTGTTCTGTAATTAGATAATGGTAATGTTCTTACAACATTATAAATATGCTAAAAGCCACTGAGTTGTACACTTTAAAAATGGTTAGAGGTAACAGATGCAAATTTACCTCAAAAAAAAAAAAGATTCCAAAGCTCATACATGTGGCTGAGCCCCACAGCTGAGCCGCAGAGCCTGCAAGGAGGAGATGATCAGTCTGTCTGGGGAAAGGGAATGATCAAAGAGGGCATCTGGGATTGGTTTCCAGGGTCGGGAGGGCCTCGCCAGGTGAAGAAAAGCCCAGTCCAAACAGGAAAGTGGCCCAGCAAAGCTACAGAGAACCCTATCATGTGGGCCATTGCGCTGTTTAGTGACTGACACAAGCGAGGTAAGTACTAGTTACGAAATGAAGCCAGCAACACTGGCAGGGCTGTTCCTAGAGCATCATGTATGTCATACAAAGAAGTCCTGGTTTTATGCAAGGTGGAACATAACCAACTATAAAGCCAAAACTAAAAGATTCATCAGGTGAATGAGATTTAAAATCACATGTAAAAAAAATTATGTCATGCTGAGGAGAAAATATTAAGCTCACGGAGCTATTTATAAGGTTTGTCGATTCTCCACAATTCATTTTGTGTCTGTACACCCACACAGTACCCCTCAGGCACTTTGCCAATTATCACTTCTCTCATCTGTAAATTCTAAAATTCTCACCTCAACCATCAGTCATCCCTTATTTCTATAAAAATATTTAGCACAGCAGGCAATAGTAAAGTCTACTTCCAAGGCTTTGTTGCTTTACAAAACGTCATGAAGTACCAAACACACTTAAGCAGAACAGGCTGAGACTATTTTATTCTTGTCTTGCTGTCTGTGGGATTTCCTACCAATTACATGAACACAAAATCTAAACTAGTTCTCCATTTTAATATGCAAGAATCAACACACTAGTCCTTAAACATATCAAGGAGACACAAAAAAATCTTTGTTATATCAAAGAAACCTGGAATCAGTATTTCACAGTACAAGTTCTTCATTATTACCATTGTTAAACACGTATTATTGAGTTGCTCGTTTCTGGTAACTTAGAACACATTTTAAGCATGAAATGATGCCTGAAGATTAAGACATTAGGATTAATAATTTGTAATACCAACAACAGTAACAGCTACGATTTCATACCAGTTACAATGTGTCAGGCACTCCTCTATCTGCTTTACATGTAACAACTCTTTAATCTTATCCCTGTAAGATAAATACTATAATTATTCCCATTTTACAGATAGCAAAACTGAGGTACAGAGGGCTAACTTGCCACAATTCACAGAGCTAGCATGGCAGAGGGTGGATCTGAACCCAGGTGCCTATGCTGTATGCACGTCTAATTTAGAATGCCCTCAAATTTTTCTATAATAAAAAAGTTTAAATACACATTTATATTAATAATATTTATGTTATAACACAATCCTACAGATTCAGTCCTAAAGACTTCTTTTTATAATCTTACTGCTCTCCCTCCTCTGAAAATAATCTCTTTCTTCCTTCCTGACAATCTTAAAACAATCATTTATTATACCTATATACTATGCTGAGCGCATGGGAGGATAAAAGTCATTTATTTACATTAAGAGTCCAAAGAAAATCAAAATTTTCTGCTATATTTGACTGCACTTTATGGGGTAAGTTAAGTACTGGACTGGTACTGGGTAATATGGATATTCTAAGAAAATATAAGGAGGTATATTTTGCATTTAATTTCCCTTTCATGCCAAGGGCCACTTGCACTGAATTACAGACTCCGTAAATCACTCTCAGAGTGGTGATACCCAGAGTCCTAGAGATGATCGTGAGTGGACAGTCTTGGGTTTTATACTTGGCCCTGTCCTCCCTATCTAACTAAAATGACAATATTGCAAATACACAATTCATTTCACCAGCAGAATTAGCCAATCATGCCAAACAATATTCCATTTATTGACTTCAGTATAGAGAACGCTAGATAGTTATAATCTAGCAATTCTACTTCTTCCAAATCTAAGCTAGAAAAACATTCACATGTGTCCTAGGATAATCACACAAAGACATTCACCACAATGCTGAATGCAACATCACGTGATGGATAAAAACCCAACTGTTAAATGAACTATGGTACATTCACAACACACAGCATTTGAAATGAATGAGGTAGATCTACATGTACCGAGAACAAAAACTAAGAGGAAATTGCAGCTTGCAGAATACACACAATATGACAACTTTTTTTATAGATATTTATTTTCATAGGTGCATATACATGTAAGTAAATGAAAAAGTTAGGAAATAATATATTGCAAAATAATTGAAAAAGGTCTTACTTTAAGAGATGGGATGTGAAATGAGGAGGAATGGTGGTCAAGAGAGGATTTTACCTTTATCTGAGCTTGAATTTCTTACAGGAACTATTCGTGTAATTAAAAGTTATTTACTTAAATAATGGTAAGTGTTGCCAAAGGACACTCCATCTAAATAAATCCCTTTTGTGGTTACACAGCTTTCAAACAGATACTCAGCAGAAAGACGGCCACCACACCATTATACAAAGCCTCCAAAATGCCAATTTTCACTTTCATATAAAATCACAGTTTAATCAACGTCAAAGCAATGTTCTGCAGGAATTTTGAGAGTGTTATACTGAAAGGAAAAAGCAACTATAGTCGGACACGGTTCTATCATAAGAAAGGGAGTTTCTCCTATAGCACCTTACTATGCTGATGGACAGTGATTGCAATGGGGTTGGGGAGGGACTTGATAATATGAGTGAATGTTGAAAACACAATGTTGCTCATGTGAAACCTTCGTAAGATTGTATATCAATGATACCTTAATTTAAAAAAAGAAAGAAAGAAAGGGAATCTCTCAAGGAGGTTGTACAAGCAGCATTAAAACTAGCTTTAAAGACTAAATTCAGTCTGTCCCTTCTAATTCCTTCATGGGCAGACTCCTAAAATAAAATTAAATGGCAGAAATAAATCGGGAACTAAAAAAAAAAAAAAAGAAAAACATTTGAAAATATACGTACGAATTTAGCAGCCCAAAAATGATCAAGTCTCCAGCTAATGGATGGAGTGTGCTTATCAAAGATACGCTACTGCTGTGGAAACAGAGAATCCCACAATTGAGAGTTGAAGATAAAAACTAAATGTTGTGAGTAGGGCCATGCAAACCATAGGGATCTTTTGTCAGACTATGCAGGTAGAAGGCATGTGCTCAAGGAGCTAGAGTCAAATGTCAGGGCAATTATAGTAAGAAACACTTTCCACAAAAGCACCAAAGCAATAGAAAGGTAAATGTAAAATGGCTCAAGAAAAGAGCTCTAATTCTAGTGTTTTTAAAAAAAATAACTTCCTTCCAGTCTTATCATTATTTATTTTAATAACAAAACGGTCCCTCAATTTACACTGAAATATACTAGCCCATGTCTTTTAACTCATCTGAAGTACCCAACATTTTCCTTTTTCTAAACCTACCTCTATCTGCAATTTGGACTGAGACTACAAGAAAGGAGTGGGGTGGAAAGAAGAGGGATATTATCTGGGCTAAGAGCATTCTATTTCCTGAGCTGAGATGTGGGGCTTTTCAGATATTGTATTATTCTTTAAACTTACACATTCATATTTCATATATCATATGCATGAAAGATCTCAATTTTAATATATGTTTTTAACCAGAAGAATAACTGAAAGATATGCCAGGGCAAAAGTGGAACACTGCTTATCCTAAAAGGATTGCCTAGCCACATTCTAGTTTTCCACTGCTCCCACAGCATAGTGTCCTCTGTATCTCTCCTCTGAAATACAGGTAAACTTCAGCCACCAGGGCTTTGAGGAATGAGTGGTATGTGGACATGTGTTCATGACAGTTGAAAGATTATCTATCTTATTTAAGCCATTCTGAATTGAAACATTCATGTTTGATTCAGGTAAACAAAACATAATACAAAGTTTCTTGGCTACTTCAAAACCTTTCATTGCAGGCACTACTCCAATATTTTCAGGGCCTCTGAGAGGTAGCTGAAGGTCTGCTCCTGAGGCACGAAGGACTCCACATTGGAACACTGCTTTTTACTTATTATTGCTTTTCTATGTTGCCCTTACAGCCAACCATCTGTCACTACAGGTGTGTCCTTCTAAACTGGCTCATTCTGGCCTGCTGAGAAAACTATGGACAGGTAGTGTCCCACATGAACATAAAGTTTTCCTTAAACTATCTATAACACTTGAATGTTTATGAGTTCTACATCAAGGCTCCTATTAGGAAAGTTCTAGTCCTGCTCCCTTTCCAGAGTCCCATTGCCACAGTACATTTGCTTCTCTCTGAGCACCTGCTTCACTCTTTCCAAGTGATTAGCTCTGTATCGGCAGCTTGCACGTGGAATATAAAAGTATGCCGTGCTCCTCTGAATGACAGCAGCTACAATAACCCTTGCATTGCATTAGGATAACAACAATAACTCTTGAATTTGGCAAGGATACATACATATATTTATCTTCAAAATGGCACTATGAAGTAGATACAAATGTCATCCCTGTTTTATAGATAACTAAAAGGGGGAAAACCTAAAGGGTAAGGTAACATGTCCAAAGTCTCCCAGCTATTAAGTGGCAGACACAGAACTTGGCCCCAGGTCTATTAAATTCTAAAATCAATGTTATTATCACCTACAATGACATACCAGCCCTACCGAACTGACCTAGTCTCTCCATTTCAGAAATTCAAATTCCTGAGGCAGGAGTTGCACTTCTAATTCATCTTTCCAGCCAAGCTACTCCATCCACCAGATGCTGGCCCGCCTGCACTGGCAGGTGCACACCTACTCCAAGCCCTTCGGGGAATGCAGCACACAGCAAGCCACATCCCAAAGGGCAGACGGTGGGCATCTCCAGGATATAACCTGTCAGTGTGAACCTAGTTCCTGATAGTCCGTGGACTTAGAAGAGTGCTTGACATAAATCAGGCATGCTCCCCAAAGCTCAAGGAATGGGATTGAAAAGGAAAAATTCCACAGCTTGGGCAAGAGTTTCTGTTCCAGTTCTACTCTTTCAAATTCTCAAATTCTTCTACTCAAAAATGTAAACTACCTACTCTTGACCAGCACTGTATCTAGGACAGTGTGAATCAAATTTAAAAACCCTGTTAAAGGTAGTAACCGCACTAGTGGGGTAAGGATTAAATAATGAGGGTAATTGGTGAACCTCTGTGTTGTATATGTGAAACCAATATAAGATTGTGTATCAGTGATACTTCAATTAAAAAAAAAATCCTGCCACAAGCGTTCCTTAGCTCTTCTCATCAAGAGCTCTGGTGGAAAGAACTTCACGGAACTGTTTCTTCCTCTACAGACTCTCAGCCCTTCGGGAGTTTGAAACAAAAGAAAATGAAAAGCTTTGCTCGGCTCTTTGTCACTTTTTTAATCCTCTTTTTCTGTGCCTGATGACTACAATTTTCTCTAATATTATCTTTCAGAAAATGTTGTTTTTCTTAAAAAAAAAAAAAGGTTGTGCTGCTTAATAGTCTTAAGTAAGCCTTCCCTCATTCTAGACCAGCTATGAAGCACATGAACTGTGGCTAGTACAAAAGAGATGTGCTTAGTACAAAGCAGAATGAAAATATTTCATTAATATTTGTATACAGTTTGCATCTTTATGTGAGACTATTTCAGACATACTACATTAAATATATTATTAAATTATACTGGATTTATGGAGTATTATTCCGTTGTAAAAAGCAATGAAATTCTGACACATGCTACAACATGGTTGTAACTCCGGGCGGGAAATCCCAGGGCAAAATACCTTTGAAACAGAAATCAGTCAAAGGGAGAAATAAAGTAGGGGAAGCCCATTTATTGCTTACAAGCAGTCTCTCTCTCACAACCCGGATGCAGAAAAAGGGACCCCATCCACGTATGCTCTAGCTCCCACTTATAATTAGTTATTGATATGGAGATTGCCTACCTCTCTCCACCCACTAGAAACACCTATTGATACGGAGATGCAATAAGGCCAGGTAAGAAATTCTGGAAATGTTGCAATTTTACCCACAGTGGTTGAATCTTGAAAATGTGTTCAATGAAATAAGACAAGCACAAAAAGATAAATATTGTATAATTCCACTTATATAAAGTACCTAGAATAAGCAAATTAAGAGACAGAAAACAGAAGGGAGGTTACCAGGGGCTGGAGAGGGGAAGTGAGTGGTTAGGTTCAGGTCCACAGTGAAGGCATCTTTCTCAGGTGGACGAGGCTGCAAAAGTTACCTCAAATTCTCAGGATAGAGGATATGAACTGCTAGCATATCAGTTCATGGTTTCTGACAACACCTCTAATGAACATTATCCAATTTAATCCCACAAGGAGAAAACTCTAGTAAGCTGGTTTACTACCATCAGGCTTAGAGAACAAATCTTATTTTTTCCTACTAAAGAATGGATCTTAAGAGGACATGAATATCCTATGAAACTTCACAGCCATTTCCACAAACCACTCCACGAGTGCTTTCTAACAAGCATTTTCAAAATACTCCGACACAAACACAGTAAGCTTTGTGCCGAGAGCCCTTCTCTGCATAAAAGACACAATTTTACAAAAGTAACAGTACACAGGGAAGCAAATAGTTGATGTTTTCTTGATTTATAGTATCAGTCCTCAAAATCTACCATGGTTACCAAATCTCAACTTATGACCACATTCCCTGGTTTCTAACTTTAGAGATACCTTTAGTTTTGTCTAAGGCAATTAAAAAGTTTTGCATGTCTCAGCTGAAAAAGACAAGTACCAAATGATTTCACTCATATGTGGAGTATAAGAACTAAGGAAAAAAAAAACTGAAGGAACAAAACAGCAGGAGACTCACAGAACCCAAGAACGGACTAATAGTTACCAAAGGGAAAGGGACTGGGGAGGATGGGTGGGAAGGGAGGGATAAGGGGGAACAAGGGGTATTATTATTAGCAGATGTAATGTTGGGGGGGCACGGGGAGGGCTGTACAACCCAGAGAGGACAAGTAGTGACTCTATGGCATCTCACTATGCTGATGGACAGTGACTGCAATGGGGTTGGGGGTGGGGGGAACCTGATGAAGGGGGTAGTGTAATCACCATAATATTACTCATTAAATTGTAGATTAATGATATCAAAATAAACTAAAAAATAAAAATAAAAATAGTAACAATCTGAAAAAAAAAAGTTTTGCATGTGGGAAAAATTGCAGTGTTTCCAGAATCTCTCACCTGACTTTAGTTCATCTCCATTTCAATAGGTGTTTCCAAGGGGTGGAGAGGAGTAGCCCATCTCCACAGCAAAAGGTAATTACATAGGTGAGCCAGGGCTTATCTGGACCAGAGAGGCCGGGTGGAGATCTCTCTTGTTCTACAGCCCAGATTGAGAGAGAGAGATGGGACGATTGCTTATAAGAAATGGGTTTCTCCCACTTTATTTCTCCCTTTATCAATTTCGGTTTCAAAGGTATTCTGCCCTGGGATTTTCTCCCTGGAGTTACATCTGGCAGTAGTCAGCAGGACCTCTGAACCCAAAAATCTCTCTACATGGGTGCAACCCTTGGGTGGGCTGCCTCTATGGATGATAGGGAGGCCCCAGGGGCTGCAGCAGTAGAGGGTGGAGCTTCACCCTGGAGCCCCCTACATGTGAGGTTTCCGATTGCAGAGCCCCTGGTGGGGAGCCGGCCTAGGGTAAAGGACCTCCTAGAGGGGTGGGGCCTTCCCCAGAACTGGGGAAGGGTGGAGACATCGGAAGCTGCAGAATTAGCCCTCCATCATATAGAAGACTGCTTAGAGGCCCTGAATGGCCGTGTAGCAGCTGGCATTGTAGGATCTCTTTTCCTCAAAGTAGTAGAAAGTGTTATCGAGGAGAGAGAGAGGGTTATTGGGGAGAGAGAGAAACTTTGGCAGGAGAGAGACACACTTTAGAATCACTTGGAGGAGCTGGGTGATGACCTACGGGATGCCCTTGAGGGAGAGAGACAGTTATTGAGAAGGCAGGTCATGCTTCTGGAAGATAAGTTAGCAGCAGCAAGGGAGGAGGCATCCAGAGAATCCGCATTGTAGGAGGCCATGAGGGAGGGGGAGGAAAAAGCAGTGCCTTCAGTTATGGAGATGGTGGAGGAGGTGTCGGGAGAGGATGACAGGGTGGGGCCAAGGGCTGACCTGCTATGGAGGCCATGGCCCGAGGCACCAGCCTCTCCCGTATTAAAGGCCGGCCTGGTTTTAAGTAAGAAAGTAAAAACGCAACTGTGGGATCCTGAGGGGGAAGAGCTGTCCCCCTTCCCAGGTTGGAGCACTCCATGCTCCACCCCTATACCCAGGATGGACATGAGCGTCCGGTATCAGCAAAAGCCATCAGAACCTCTGCCTACATGGCTTTTGTGTCTCTGGGATATGGGGGTGGAAAACTTTGTTACATCGGATTCTGAAATGAATAGACCAGCTACCCTGATGACTCACCCTTCTCGCCAGCAGCAGTTGCAAAGTGCCCGTCACACATCAGGAAACCAGGTGCTTCTGGATTGGCTGACAGCAGCCATAAGGGCAGTTTGGCCTAATTAGGGTGATTTACCATTCTAACCCATTAGCTGGAAAACAAATGCAGAGCTCGAGCAGGTGTTACGGGAGCTGGGCATAAAAAATATCATCTGTAATACAGACCCCCAGGACCCCAATGAGGAGTTGTTGACCATAGGAATGAGAAATCTGGTGCTCCATATAGGTCCCCCATCTCTACTTGGTTCCCTAGGGACTGTTCCTGCCCCCCACATAGCAGATCTGGGGGGATGTTGAAACAATAAGAGCAATGAAGGAAGCAAAGACTACAATTGAAAGGAGAGGTGCAAAGGGCCCCCCCATGAAGGTCTCGAGGACCCAGATGTGGGTTGATTCGATAAAGGCCGGAGTAGTGAAAGAAAAACTTGATGGGCAGCCCAGTAGGATCTTGTTAGAACTGTGGCAACAACTGAAGCCAGAGCTGCAATTCCAGCCCCGCTGAAGTCCATAACACGGAAGCTGGAAGCAAAGTCCCATGTCTGGCCTTTACCCCTGCAAGACTTCTTGGGAGACAGTACTCAGGCTCCACCTGGGCCCTCACCCCCACAGGAGGACGACTGGGCATCACAGTTCAACTGAGGGGATGTGGTGGGACCGGAGGCCACATATAGAATTAGCAATTCATTGGTCCCCTGTGAATGTACAACATGTCCTGGCACTAGTGGACACAGGAGCTAAATGTTCTCTGATTTATGGCAACACTGAGCATTTTCCTGGGACCCTTGCTGTGATAGATGGCTATGGGGGTAAGGCAATTAGAGTGAAGAAAGTCCAAATCCCATTGGGAATAGGGTGTTTACTCCCAAAGGAGTATACCGTGTACATTTCTCCCATCCCTGAATATATTTTGGGGGTAGATATCCTGCAGGGCCTGTGGTTACAGACCACTGCAGGTGACGAGTGACAAATACTAAGCAGCATAAATTGCCTGGGGGGCAAAAGGAAATTGGAAAAACTCTACAGGAGTTGGAGACGGTGGGCATCATAAAGCCCACTCATAGTCCTTTTAATTCCCCATTAAAGTGGCCCGTGAAAAACCCAGCTGGCTCCTGACATATGACTGTAGACTACAGGGAATTGAATAAAGTCACACCCTCTTTGCATGCTGCTCTCTCCTATAGCAGCCCTTATGGACACATTAAGTCATGAATTAGGGAAGTATCATTATGTAGCAGACCTTGCTAATGCTTTCTTCTCTACTGACATAACACAGGGAAGTCAGGAACAGTTTGCCTTCACGTGGGAAGGCTGGCAGTGGACATTCACTGTCCTTCCACAGGGATACTTCCACAGTCCCACCATTTGTCACAAACTTGTAGCCCAGGACTTGGCCACTTGGAAGCAACTGCAAATGGTGCTGTTGTATCACTACATTGACGATATTATGCTCACATCTGATTCTCTTGCAGATTTAGAAGGGGCAGTTCCTGGACTGCTGCAACATCTACAGGAGAAAGGATGGGCTGTGAACAGCACCAAGGTTCAGGGACTGGCTTTGTCTGTAAAATTCTTGGGGGCTTGTCTGGTCGGATAAAACTAAAGTTACTCCTGAAGCGATCACAGACAAGATCCAGGCTCTCCCTACCCCTACCACTGTGGCAGTATTACAAGAGTTTCTGGGTCTTTTGGGCTACTGGAGAGTGTTTATCCCATACTTGACACAAATTCTGAAGCCCTTATACTGGTTGGTATGAAAGGGCATCAGGTGGGACTGGGATGAGACATGTGAAGCTGCTTTTACTGCTGCTGAGTGAGCAGTCCAGGTTGTGTGGGCTTTGAGTGTAATGGACTCATCAAGGCCCTATGAGCTAGATGTTCATGTAACCAAAGATGGTTATGAATGGGGTCTTGGGCAGCAGCTTGAACGGACACACCAACCCACTGGATTCTGGTCACAACTCTGGAAAGGAGCAGAGGTCCGGTACACCTTGATAGAGAGGCAACAGGCTGCTGTGTACCAAGCCTTGCTGGCTACAGAGCCCATCACTGGAACAGCTCCGACCAAGGTAATAACCACGTATCCCATTGTGGGATGGGTGCGAGACTGGACCCAAAGGCCATGGACAGGCATGGCACAGAGGCCTACACTGGCCAAATGGGGCACATGTTTACAGCAGCATAGGCCCCTCTCTATTAGCTGCTTAAGTGGAGAACTCCAACACTTAATAGGGCCAGTGACATACACCAGTGGAAAGCAGGAAGAACTTGTTTTTGATCCATTCATAGGTGAGAGTCCTTATCAGGAGGGAAAAGACCCTGTACCTGAAGATGTTTGGTATACAGACGACTCCAGTCATGTACAGCCCCTGAAGTGGAGGGCTGTGGCTTTCCATCCTAAGACTGAGACAATATGGATGGAGGACGGAGAGGGGAAGAGCAGCCAGTGAACTGAGTTGCAGGCAGTATGGCTCATGATCACCCAGGAGCCTTCCCCCATAGTTGTCTGCACTGACAGCTAGGCCGTCGATCGGGGCTTGACCCTGTGGCTAGCAACATGGTATGATGTCAACTGGATGTTTGGTCAATAGTTGTGGCAAGACCTATGGGCCTCTGGTCAGACTAAGACTGTTACTGTATAGCATGTGACTGGCCATTTGCCTTTGGCATCCCCAGGGAATGATGAAGCAGACACACTGGCCCAGGTGCACTGGCTACAAGGAAAGCCTGACTCTGATGTAGCCCAATGGTTACATCAGCATTTGTTGCACACGGGGCAAAAGACAATGTGGGCTGTAGCCCGTCAGTGGGGCTTGTCACTGACCTTTGAAGAGTCAGCCGAGCCTGAAAAGAGTGCCTTGTGTGCTCTAAGGGGGACTTACAGCGAGTCCCACAGCAACAGGGGACAATAGTAAGGGGCCGATTCCCCTTGTCAGGTGGCAGAGAGACTATATTGGGCCTCTGCCCATATCAGAAGGATATCAGTATGCCATGACTTGTGTGGACACAGCTACTGGACTGTAGGTTGCTTTTCCTGCACATCATGCAGATCAGCAAACCAGAGGGGCCTAGAGCATCTCTTTGCAGCCTATGGCTGGCCACAGGTGTTTGAGAGCAATCAAGGCACCCACTTGACTGGACATGCATTACAAGAATGGGTGCAGCAATCAGGGATAAAGTGGAAGTTTCATGTACTATATAACCTGGGGCAGGCATGATAGAGAGTTACAATGGTTTGCTTAAATCTGGCCTGAAGTTGGACACCAATAGTCTACGAGGCTGGTCAATTCACTTATGGACTGTGCTACGGCGTTTGAATGAGAAGCCCGAAAAGGAGCCTTGAGCCCTGTGGACAGGCTAACACACATTGCTGCCTCTCCTATACAGCTGTATGTGCAAACTAAAGAGGAGTTATTGAAGCCAGGATATGGCCAGCAGAGCAACATCCTGCTGCCCGCCCTACTTCATTAAACCCTGGAGACACTGTTGAGTGGACGTGGCCCTGGACATTTTGACACATGGACCAGTGATGGCTGGCCCTTCTGGCACCTTGGGGGAACGGCCTGGAAGCTGTCCTCCTGTGTATTCCTGCAGTAACAGCACAGTGGCCCCCAAAGATCACAGTAGTGTAACCAAAATGTCCAGGAGGTAAGAGCATCTTACAGGTAAGTTTTGTTTTACCTTTATGGCCGTGCATGCACCCCCCATAGTCCTATATATTGACCCACCTGTAACTCCCACAGGGAGGGGGGTGAAAGTCTGGTATACTAGACCAGGACGAGATCCCATTCCTGCCACTGTCCTATCACAGGACCACTCTCTTGCATGTATCCTACCTGGTGGACAAGATTTGCCTATGCTGGTGTCTTTAAAACATCTATATTATCAAGGTTATTTTCTTCTACAGTCCCTGTGGCCTGGATGCACCACCTGGCTGCAGCTGCCACGTGATGACTGCTGTGAACTCCCTGCCTGTTCAGCTCCTGACCGCCTGTGGAAATGGGTGAGCTATGCACTTCATCTACCTAGAACATTAAACCTAGCTGAAGCCTCCAGCTTAAGGATTATCATGATTTTATTGCTGTTATTGTTTTATTAGTCTGGTTACAATGCTCCAGTTTTCTCGCACAGGGGCCATTGTGGAAGATGGGGAACATGTAGATTGTGAGGTGAGATTTCTGGAGGGGTGGCCTGTGGGTAAAACTGTAATATTTTCTGAATCTCTCACCTGGCTTTAGTACATCTGCATATCAACAGGTGTTTCAAGGGGTGGGGAGAAGTGACCATCTACATATCAATAGGCAATTACAAGGGCACGCAAGAGTGCATCCGGACCAGCGAGGTTAGGTGGAGTGCCCTTCTGCTGCAGCCTGGTCAAGGTAGAGACAGGAGGGCTGCCTGTAAGAAATAAATAGGTTTCTTAACTTTATTTCTTCCTTTGACTAATTTCAGTTTCAAAGGTATTTTGCCCGGGACATTCCCCCTAGAGTTACAGGTGTCTTTTCTTATTATTGAGTTTACAAAGTTTTTATATATCTTGGATCAAAGTCCTTTATCAGACATGTGATTTGCAAATATTTTTGATCAGTTTATGGCTTCTCTTTTTATTATCTTCAATAGTGTCTTTCAAAGAACAGAAGACAGACTTTGATGGAAGTCCAATTTATCTTTTTTTTAACTAATCATAATTTTTGTGTATCTGAGAAATCCGCCAAATTCAGATAATAAGATTTTCTCCTAATGCTTTTTTCCTCGTAGTTTGTAGTTTTACATTTAAGACTACAATCCATCTTGAGTTAATTTTTGTATATTGTATATCGATTACTTTTTTGTTTTTTTCTGTTTGATCCAAAATCTGGTCCTTACCACAGTACTTACTTGACAAATGTTTTTTGGCCACCTATATTTGGCCTAGGCATGTAAGAGTAAATAAGGTACAGACTAATACAAGAAAGAGCAACATAATCAGCCCACTAAAATACAAGGTGAGCAATGTTAAAAACAGGTAAGTCCAAGTACAGTGGCAGGAGAAGGGACTCAGCAAACAGCTAGAAGGGGTGGTATTTAGGCTGAACAGTTCACCAGGTAGAGAACAACATTCTGGGAAGAGGAAGTACCATACGCAATATACAAAGATGTGAAAGAACAGGGCTTGTTCAGGAAATAGCTTTGGGGAGTCGGGGGGGGTGCAGAATTCTCACTGCTCTGCATTCATGACAGACTCTTCTGCATGCTACCATTTTTGGCAGCACACTTTAGAGGGCTAAAAAGCTAAAAACCCCACTAAACATGTAAGCAACAAAATTCAATCCAATCGTTACTACAGTATAATTATTATTTCTGAGTCTATAAAAGCAAACAAAATTATCAAATAAATGGGCTTCAGGACAGTGTGGCTCAGAATATGCTCCAACCGCCAGCCTAGAGGTCACCCTCAGCTCTCCCCCAACCAACTCCATACCAGCCCAGCAGAGAGAGGGGAGGCCCAGGGGCCCACCTCCAGCAAAGCCTGCCTCCTGGGAGGCCTTCATTTGGCTTCCGACACAGGGATCCCATCACCACCAAGAGAACCAGCAACAGCACAGGGTAGCTTGCCCACCTTCCCATATCCCTTTCAGCTCAGCGAGCCTAAACTATCCATTATGACTAGCAGCGCTAATCGCTAATCTGCCCTAATTACCCAGCCCCTGGCTCCATTGACCCTCAGAGACACCCCCTAACCCCAGTTTCCTCCTGGAATTTAAGAATCATCAGCAAGACCCAATGCCAAATCTCTAAAGGCTGCCCCTCAGGTCACAACTTCTCCTGCAGGCCCTAGAAACAGAAACCCGAGATTCTCTAATGCCCCCCATTTTGTAGGGCCTGGATAGAGGTCAGCTGCTAGTCTCACTGTCCCCCTAGTCTCACCTTCCCATTCTTGATACTGATAAGTGGGTCCAGGCGGGAGAGCCTGATACCTCCAAGTGAAGTTCAAGGTCCCCAAAACTCTTTCAACTAAAGGCTTTTTCTCATCTCAATGTTTTAAACAACATTTTTTCCATCTACGTAATTTTTTTTTAAAAAGTAAGTTTCCATAGAGCCCAAGATAGGATGACAGATAAACTTGTTTTAAGAATTTCACATATTATTCATCTTCTTGAAAAAGATATCGGTGAGCTAACTTTTCAGAAATTAAGAATAAAGAATAATGAATCTTGTAAATATAGAGTCAATTGTTGCCTGAATAAAAAACTACCTATATTACATAATGAAGCAGGGCGGCGGGGATACGGGGAAGGCAGTATAACACAGAGAAGACAAGTAGTGATTCTATAGCATCTCACTATGCTGATGGACAGTGACTGTAATGGGGTATGTGGTGGGGACTTGATAATAGGGGGAGTCTAGTAACCATAATATTGCTCATGTAATTGTACATTTATAATAGCAAAAAAAAACTACCTATATTAATAACAGTAAAGCTTTACATTTATTTGCAGAGCACAGTTTTTTTTTAACTAAAACACCAACACTTTCTTCTTCTTTCATACCCCTAATTTTGAAAAAGTACCTCACCTATGCCACATGCCCCATGCAATAAAATGCACTCCCACAGTTTCTACCCTGGGGGAGAAGTCCAATAAATGGCAGCTTGCGAAAGAGTCACAGATTCTTAAAGTTGAAGGAGGCCTCAGAGGTCATCTGATCATGTCTATCACTTCTAAGGTTTGCAAAGGCTCACCTTACCTTATCCCTCACACCTTGGCCATAAGCCCTTGATGGCAAGGTCCTCCTCCCTCTACTCCTAAGAACTCAAAACACAACACCCTTAATACAGCAGGCACTCAAAAGGATTGCCAATGATGATGACCAAATTAACAGGTAATGCTCAGTGGTCATTCTTCCCAACTTCTGTAACACCTGACACAGAGCACAGCCTGCTTCCCTGGCTCTTATCATCCTGCCACAACCTAAGTATCAGCATGTGCTCCCAGTAACCTCAGTAATCCCAAAAACTTCAAGGGAGGTGTGAGATACTGCGACGAGCACTGGACTTAAGAGTCATAAAACAGGGACGATCCCAAGCCCTTCTTAGTTTTATAAACATTAGGAAAGATGCTGAAATTTGTTAGGCCTTGGTTTTTTATCTTTAAGGTTTAAGACTTGGTGCTATGATATTCTGTACTTTTTTCTATTTAACTATAATCTTAATGCCCCTTTTTGATATTACCCTTCATCTTTTACATCTTAAAGCCTACCAAAAAAACTGGAACCTAAAAGCACTACAGCTAACATATCTACGTCTAGTTAAGGAAAATAAGTATATTTTGATTACCTGAAAGAGGAACTTTTAAAACTTTTAAGGAACTTTAAAAAATTAGAAATAGTAACCTTATGTTGTACGACGGGCACAGGAAAGATATAATGGTCCCTTCGTCCCACAAGGAACATAACCCATTTTGATACAATGCTTCCAGGAATGTGGGTCACCAAAATTGCTTAGCTGAATACAATCATAAAAATTTAGACTATGACAGCAGGATGGATGGATTTCACGTCCTTCACATAATCTTTCATATAAATATCTCTTTCCACTGAGTTTTTGAGAGTTTGTGTGTGGCAGGGTGCTTAATGTGACACTTGTGGACAAAAACTGAGAACACAGTTGCTAAATGTTTGCCGATCAATAGGCAGTGAAGGGCCACAGCAAACTCTTGGGGACAATGCACCCTTTCCCACAAGACCTAATAATTCCTGGGGCTCTTCTCAGAGTAAATTTATGGTTGCTCTAAAGTTAAAAGAGGAAACGAGGGGACCATTAAAGCCCAGAATGAGGGGACATTTTTTAAAATATCCATCTGTATCGAACAAGAGTGTTAGAAGAATCCTCTATATGTGTGAAGAGCTGGAGGTGACTGTATTTGAGCTGAATATTTAACTGTCACTATAGAAGAATAAGGAGGCAAGTCTACCATCTCCTAAGTCAAGATGATCATATAATGGATTTCTGGTGAACATGTGCTAGTTCTGGCATGGTCTCATCCAATCTTCTCGCCTGCAGTAGGGTATTCTGGTTTTTATTTGGGGACCCACCCTTCAACACTCAGACCCCCGATGAAGCTGCCACCCATGCAGGTGTCTCATCCCCAGGGGATGGATGCAGTGGCAGGTGACAGGAGCTACTCCTATCCAAGTAAATATATCTTAGTCTACAACACAAACATTTACACCAGTCTAAAATATTTCCAAAATAAAAACGATCACTTCTTTAAGTTAGAAGCACATGAGATACCATAAAAAATGAAACATTATATTTAACAAATCTTCAACCTAACTTAAATGCACAAATTAACTAAAAAGAAATTCTAGAACACAAAATATACATCATGACTAGGCCAAACTAATGTTTAGGCACAAACACAGATGCGACTAAAATGTAAATGATTTTCTGACATGATTTACGGAAACAAAAGGAACAGACACGGGAGGAATGTACTGTAACTCTTTCCTGTGGCACAACTATTTTCAAGGCCAAACACAAGTCATTTGAGATAATGCATGTCTAAGCTCCCTGTCAATATGAAAATGAACTTACTGAGAAGAAAAATTAACATTTAATTTTGTGTGGCATTAAATCCACAAGTAAAATACATGGAAATACAAGGGGAAAGTGCTTAACTTTCACATTACTATAAGAAAATTGAAGACTGATTCCATCATGGCAGGACTATGCACTGCAAAAAAACCCTCAAAATTAGAGTCAGAAAATTGAGATTTACATTTTGACTCCTTAGGTATCTCTGATTCCTTAAATTAAATATGTCTCATCTACCATAAGTCTGTTTCCTCATATATAAAATGCTATCAAATAATGTGATTGATCCAATTGAATGATTACACAGGAAAATCAGAACACAAGAAAAGTTGGAGTGGGCGGTGGTGAGGGGGGAGTGACAAATAAATATATGGAAATTGGTTAAGATGGTTCCAAACATTTTCACTAAGCGATGAAAAGCAGTTAGAACCTGTTCTCTGTTGTGGGTCTTTCATTAATAGCTAAATAAATAAATAACATTTTGAGAAAATTAGTAAAACTAATGATAAAAGTTTTGAGACCTGAAAATAAGAAATTTGCAATGAAAAACTTTGCTGCAGTCCAAAACAAGAAAACATCTGTATCAAAATCACAAGTAAGGACAATGTTAACTTGTGTATTTGATTTCAGTGGCACTGCTAAGGCAGAAGAAGCATTCTACAAAGAGCAAGGGTCAATGGAACTCATTGTTCAGGACTGCTGGACGAAACAAGGAGTTAACTGTGGCTCAGAGACTGGTTTCATCATCCTGAAAACGTTCTGGCTCATAGTCCACGAGTCCAAAACAATAAACCAAAAGCTCTTAACAACCCAGACTGCCTATCCAGGTTATTCACCAGACATGGCGCTCAATAACTTTTGGCCAATGTCAAAACTGATTCTAACCACAAAGAGTAAAGATTTATGACCAGTAAACATATTCGAACCCTAAAAGTGTAACAAGACCTAGAGATACAATGGCAGCTTTGTTGGAGTAACTACACACACCATCTGGAGCCAGATTCATTTTAACTTGAGACTGCGAAGGGTATTTACAAATAAGTCTTACTCAGACCATAAAAACTGAGAAGTGCCACCTTAAGTTCTTTTTGAAACAAGGCAGCAGTGTACACACACTGTAAATAGAAATGCCTTACCCAAGGACTTGAGACTGTGTTTTGTCTTAACCCTTCGTTTCCCATTAGGTAATACCCCAAGCCTTAGATGACTAACGGTAAGAAAAAATAACAAACTGAAAAACCAAAATATTTGTTCTAGCTTTTCATTTAGTATTGTGACTACAGGAATCAGAGACTAATGAAATACAAAGTGATCCGCTCTGCGCACCTCAGGACTGTGCTGGCCCCAGCTTGCTATTAGTAATTGCCACCCAATGCCTACAGATCCCCTCAGAAAGACACCTCCTTAGTAAAAGAAAAACTAAAGACTTTCTAGACTAGAGATAAATCAGAAAGTATATGGTTTAAAACCAGACTTCCACATAGCTAAAGAAGATCCCTAACCTAATTGACCCAACTGACCTAATTGAAAAATATAAACTATCACTCCAGTCTAGACTCTAGAAGAGTCTAGACTATGGCAATAAATTACTATTGCTCAAAATGCTTCAGGTCAAGTACCTTTTTTAATGGATTTCTGTGCTCTCAAAGCCTTAGGTGGTGAAAATATAGGATGTTTACTTAACAAAAATCCTGCTGCATGTTATTTTATCATAGCAGCATACATAGGACCATAAAAAAGAACTAATATTTGGTTTATTCTAGAGAAATAACTTTGAAAAACAAAAAACTTCTTTCTGAAAAACTATGCTCTCTTCATTCTTGTTTTGTTAACTTTTGTATAATCTGGGAGAGAGTCAGTGCCGAATTACACAAAAGGAAGAAGTTAAAGGACAACGCAGAGGAGAAAAAAATTTCTCTATCCTCCTTAGGTTCAGTGCCTGGGACCCACAAATCATATGGATAAAAGATTAACAGGGGAAAAAAAGTTTATTTACACACACAACATGCATACTTAAAGGAAAACTAAGTGATGAGTAAACTCAAGGGGATCGGTTTATACACCATTTTAATAAAGGGTGGTGACAAAGTATGGAGAGGCTAAACAAAAGACAAGGGGTTTGGGGCTTTTGCAAGGGTGTGGAGTGACTAGGATACATATAGTAAATGAGGGCTGTTTAGTAAGGCTTGTTAATGTAGATAGTCATTCCCCTCTTCCTGGTATTAGAAATGGAAATTTATGTCCTGCTTTTAGACAGAAAGTAGAGGAAGGCAGAGAGCTAATTGCCTTCAGCTCAAAACTATCTTTTTGCCAGAATGGCTCATTTTGGGTGGCATACTCAGTTTCCCTTCTATATGTTTAGGGATCCAACAAAAGAGGAGTACCAAACAATTAAGAGTGCTTTGTTCTTTAAGACTGATATTTTATGTATTTTTTAAAGTCATGGATAACAATGAGAATTCTGCTGGGCTTCTTTAGTATGCCTTTCAGTATTGTCATTTTTCATTTGGCAAGGAGAGAAAAGAGGCACAGAGCTTTCAGCTTTTAAAGGACTTAATCAGGCCCTGGAGGGTCATCTGTTTCTGTACTCTCACTCCATACTTTTAAATATATTTACCAAAAGTACCATAGTTTCAGAATATTAAGAAAAGTCTTAACTGTGAATTATTATTGCAAAGGACATATTGCTAAAACCAAATTGTTTAAGAGAAATTTCTTAACTTTAGAGACCACACCACAATCATCTCCTGGTCAATTCTTTTCAGACAGGCAAACAACATTCTTTTAAAGTCTCACAAAGGAAAGAGGAGAGACGTTTTCTACCCTTAAAGTAGCAGGCTGTTACTCTGCCTGAGCAAAGAGAAAAACGGTCATGGAGAAAGACATGTTGGCTGACTACTGCCCCCTTGTTGACAAGATGCCACCTTCAGTTGGAAAACCATTTAACCAAAACATTCACTTACAAATGTCTTAATGTCTGCAATCCATTTTAATGTTGTGTACATCTCTAACTTAAGTAGAGAGTAACTTTTAAGAAGAAAATGAGGGACACATCATAAATTTCTCAGAATTTGAACAAAAACACCATCACAGGAGCATTCACATAAAAGAAAATAATACCAAGAATGGGGAGTTGTAACTACAATACTGAAAAAAGGAATGACTAGACACAACTTACATGTTGATTACGGAAATGCAAACTCACATTTATGGTCAGGCATCAAACATCATGTCACCTAGTTCTGAGAAAGGAATACAACCCCTTCCCTCGTACTTCACAACTCTGCTTAGTGGAGAAAGGGACCACCTATCACGCAGGTGCAACTGAACATGGCCTGGAAACACAAAGGCCTCAGCTCAAAAGGAGGTTTTAGTCCAAGGGTCAGACTGTATAATCCAAGAGATAATGAACTACCTTAACCATGACTTCCCCAACAGGGATGGGGGAGGGGTTATTAATTAAAGTAATTAATTTTTTAATGCTATTTTAGCAGAGCCTGACTAGAAAAATTTGTAAGTACAAATGCCATTCCACCTGCTACAGTGGATACATGTGAGAAAACTTCATTATTAAAGAATTCCGCTTCTCTAAAGAAGAAATTCAGATGGCCAACAGGCACATGAAAAGATGCTCCACATCGCTAATTATCAGAGAAATGCAGATTAAAACCACAATGAGATATCACCTCACACCAGTGAGGATGGCCAACATCCAAAACACAAACAACAACAAATGTTGGCGAGGATGTGGAGAAAAGGGAACCCTCCTACACTGCTGGTGGGACTGCAAATTAGTTCAACCATTGTGGAAAGCAGTATGGAGGTTCCTCAAAAAACTCAAAATAGAAATACCATTTGACCCAGGAATTCCACTCCTAGGAATTTACCCTAAGAATGCAGCAGCCCAATTTGAAAAGGACAGATGCACCCCTAGGTTTATTGCAGCACTATTTACAATAGCCAAGAAATGAAAGCAACCTAAGTGTCCATCAGTAGATGAATGGATAAAGAAGATGTGGTACATATACACAATGGAATATTATGTAGCCATAAGAAGAAAACAAATCCTACCATTTGCAACAACATGGATGGAGCTAGAGGGTATTATGCTCAGTGAAATAAGCCAAGCCGAAAAAGGCAAGTATCAAATGATATCACTCATATTTGGAGTATAAGAACAAAGAAAAAAAACTGAAGGAACAAAACAGCAGCAGACTCACAAAACCCAAGAACGGACTAATAGTTACCAAAGGGAAAGGGACTGGGAAAAAGGGGCGGGAAGGGAGGGATAAGAGGGAAAAAGGGGCATTACGATTAGCAGATGTAATGTTGGGGGGGCACGGGGAGGGCAGTACAACTCAGAGAAGACAAGTAGTGATTCTATAGCATCTCACTACGCTGATGGACAGTGACTGTAATGGGATTGGTGGGGGGGACCTGATGAAGGGGTAGTTTAATAACCGTAATATTGCACATGTAATTGTAGATTAATGATAATAAAATAAATTATATTAAAAAAATTATGATGTAAAAAAGCCAATAAATAAATAAATAAAGAATTCCGTGGTCTTTTAAAAAGGATAAACAAATGATAAACCAAAAAAGGGATATAGAATCGAATGATTTCCAGTATGTAAGTGGTTTACTCCAGACCTGGGACCCTGATGAATCGTAGCAGGAACGGGCAGGTGAGAAAAGCCTCTGCCCCGCTCGGCACTCACCGGCAGCGAACATGCACTCAGGGCTACCCTCTCCTGTGGTTCCCAAGTATTGTGTAAATCTTACTTTTTATACTATACTTTTACACAGAAAAATATTCCTTTGAGGGAAAGTACCAAAGGTATACACCTCTATGAACATGACTTGCACAAGTCTTTCATAAATATAAGTATGATATAAAACCCAGATGAATTTATATTCCAAATGGTTGTGTGAGTGGT
>JAVSCE010004199.1:0-274853 GCA_032199065.1 Smutsia gigantea | reverse complement strand
CCCTTAATTTCAAGGGTTATTCAGAAACAGAACCCGACAGGCGTGGAGTGGATGGTCCCTGGCTAATTGATTAGCACAGTCTCATGAGGGGATAATATTGGTTCTTGATCATTAGTTTGAGCAGGACTAGAGTAGTCACAAGTCACAGGTAGACAGCCACACTCCAAGACTTCCTTCAGGAAGAGTATTTCTAAAAGCCAATCAAACATTTAAAAAAATCTACACAAATCACCTGAGATAGAACTGTAGGTCTTCCAGCTCTACAAGGCAAAAAACAGCTCCTCTCACAGCTTCTCTCTGTCCCCAGCCAGCAGATCTCCCTGGACAAAGTGGGACATTTTCAAAATTTGTCTTCTTCCAACCTCCGGGAGAATAAGCTTCTCCTTATCGAAAACCATTTTTGGAGTGGTTATAAATCTACAATGGATGCTGTCCACAGGCCATCGTAATGTAGGCCTGAGTAAAATGTCTCTACTGGTGGGAATTTCTGGCCTGTAGAGAAGGTTTTTCTGGTTTGCGTCTTTACAACTCCTCCAATCATGGCTGTAGGCAATTATCCATGCAGGCCGTGGTCGGTGGATGAGATGCTATACTATGAATGCCAGGCAAGATCAGAGAGTCGGAACTGCGGATGGTGAGGGAGGGCAAAAGGCTCAGGGTGTGAGAAGACTGATGATGATTCCTAGGGTTTTCCTCCGGGAGATGGGTAACTGGTGGTCACCAGGAGAGGGAGGTCCCTGGAAGAGGAACAGGTGCAGGGAGACCCAATCAGTTCCATTTTGGACCCAGGGCATTGGAGGAGTGCGTTGTGTACCATGATGCAGTTCTCCTTGGAGCAAATTCCTCACTTCTTTGTGCAGTTATTTACTGTTTTTCTCCTCACTGGGCTCCCCTCACAGGGGTTTTGTCTCATAGAACTCATCACTGCAATTTTTTGTGTCTAGCACCTTGCCTAGCACTTGGCATAATGCCCGATAAACATCAATTTGATGAGTGAGTGAGTGAGTGCCACTGGCAGATAAATTCAACTTCCACAATATATTCAGTAAATATACACCCGGTCCCTGATATATGCCTGGCATTGCATTAGATTCTCATTTCCGCCTCACCTCAGTCGCGCGCACTCTGTGAGTACTGAGCTAGCAGGGCCTTGACCTAGGAGCTAGTAAGTGGGAGAGCTTGACACAAACACCCAGCTCTGCTGACAAGGCTCTCTCCATATCCACCAGCCACCGCCAACATCAACGCCACAACGGTGGCTTGGCCCCACCAACGAAGTAAGCACATTGGATTCACACAGGCTGTTGCGTGGGTCAGACGGGTACACGCGCAGGTTCCGCCACCTGCCATCTGCCCATTCCTTGTCACCTTGGGAAAGTTACCTCTCCTCCATGTGTCTCAGTTTCCTTGTTTTTAACAGCACCTACCTCCCAGGAAAGGAGGAGTTTTAAAAGTTAAAAACAATCGGGAACAAGACAGGGATGCCCACTCTCTCCACTGTTATTCAACATAGTACTGGAGATCCTAGCTACAGCAATCAGACAAAACAAAGACATACAAGGCATCCAGATTGGTAAAGAAGAAGTCAAATTGTCACTATCTGCAGATGACATGATACTGTACATAAAAAACCCTAAAGATTCCATTCCAAAACTACTAGAACTAATATCTGAATTCAGCAAAGTTGCAGGATACAAAATTAACACACAGAAATCTGTTGCTTTCCTACACACTAATGATGAACTAACAGAAAGAGAAATCAGAAAAACAATTCCATTCACAATTGCATCAAAAAGAATAAAATACCTAGGAATAAACCTAACGAAGGAAGTGAAAGACCTGTACTCTGAAAACTACAAGACACTCCTAAGAGAAATTAAAGAGGACACTAACAAATGGAAATGCATCCCATGCTCTTGGCTAGGAAGAATAAATATTGTCAAAATGGCTATACTACCTAAAGCAATCTACAGATTCAATGCAATCCCTATCAAACTACCAACAGCTTTCTTCAATGAACTGGAACAAATAATTCTAAAATTCATATGGAACCACAAAAGACCCCGAATAGCCAAAGCAATCCTGAGAAGGAGGAATAAAACAGGGGAATTACACTCCCTGACTTCAAGCTCTACTACAAAGCCACAGTAATCAAGACAATTTGGTATTGGCACAAAAACAGACCCACAGACCAGTGGAACAGAATAGAAAATCCAAACATTAACCCAAACATATACAGTCAATTAATATTTGATAAAAGTGCCTCGGATATACAATGGGGAGATGACAGCCTCTTCAGCAGCTGGTGTTGGAAAACTGGACAGCTACATGTAAGAGAATGAAACTGGACTACTGTCTAGCCCCATACACAAAGGTAAACTCAAGGTGGATCAAAGACTTGAATGCAAGTCATGAAACCATAAAACTCTTAGAAAAAAACATAGGCAAAAATCTCTTGGACATAAACATGAGCAACTTCTTCATGAACATATGTCCCCGGGCAAGGGAAACAAAAGCAAAAATGAACAAGTGGGACTATATCAAGCTGAAAAGCTTCTGTACAGCAAAGGACACCATCAGTAGAACAAAAGACATCCTACAGTATGGGAGAATATATTCATAAAAAACGTATCTGATAAAGGGTTGACATCCAAAATATATAAAGAACTCATGCACCTTAACAAACAGAAAGCAAATAATCCAATTAAGAAATGGGCAGAGGACATGAATAGACACTTCTCCAAAGAAGAAATTCAGATGGCCAACAGGCACATGAAAAGATGCTCCACATCGCTAATCATCAGAGAAATGCAGATTAAAACCACAATGAGATATCACCTCACACCAGTGAGGATGGCCAACATCCAAAACACAAACAACAACAAATGTTGGCGAGGATGTGGAGAAAAGGGAACCCTCCTACACTGCTGGTGGGACTGCAAAGTAGTTCAACCATTGTGGAAAGCAGTATGGAGGTTCCTCAAAAAACTCAAAACAGAAATACCATTTGACCCAGGAATTCCACTCCTAGGAATTTACCCTAAGAATGCAGCAGCCCAATTTGAAAAGGACAGATGCACCCCTATGTTTATTGCAGCACTATTTACAATAGCCAAGAAATGGAAGCAACCTAAGTGTCCATCAGTAGATGAATGGATAAAGAAGATGTGGTACATATACACAATGGAATATTATTCAGCCATAAGAAGAAAACAAATCCTACCATTTGCAACAACATGGATGGAGCTAGAGGGTATTATGCTCAGTGAAATAAGCCAAGCCGAAAAAGACAAGTATCAAATGATTTCACTCATATGTGGAGTATAAGAACAAAGAAAAAATACTGAAGGAACAAAACAGCAGCAGACTCACAGAACCCAAGAACGGACTAATAGTTACCAAAGGGAAAGGGACTGGGGAAAATGGGTGGGAAGGGAGGGATAAGAGGGAAAAAGGGGCATTACGATTAGCAGATGTAATGTTGGTGGGGGGGGCACGGGGAGGGCAGTACAAGTCAGAGAAGACAAGTAGTGATTCTATAGCATCTCACTACGCTGATGGACAGTGACTGTAATGGGGTTGGTGGGGGGACCTGATGAAGGGGTAGTTTAATAATCGTAATATTGCACATGTAATTGTAAATTAATGATAATAAAATAAATTATATTAAAAAAAAAAGTTAAAAACACTGCTGGGCCCATGGCAAGGGCTCAAAAAATGGTACTTAACCATCATCATCATCATTCCCCTCGGCTTATTTGGCCTTTTCCTCCTGAAACCAGCCGACCTTCGGAGTCTGTTAAGTCAAATGAATGCTCTCCTTGCTCACTGAACTGGGGGGACTCGGCATCTCTGGGGCTGCCTAGGTCAGGAGACGTAAGGCCCGGCATGCAGGTATACTGCGCCCAGGCCCTGGCCCAGCAAGCCCTGCTCCGTCTCACTGCTTTGCCAGAGGAAGCTGTCTTGGGCCAAGCAAGGACGACTCCATGTTTGCTCTGCTCTTTCTGCGGGAGTTTCCTCTCTGGTGAAGGGGGGCCGTGACTTACTCCTTGCCGGGATTAATAACAGGAGCAAGAACTGGAGAAGGAGAGCAAGCTCGCAGGCCTCCAAAGCCGGCAGCCTCCCCCTGCGGCCCGCACCCCCCGGCTCCCCGAGCCCGTAAGAAGCTGTGTGCGGAGCAGGATCACCGGCGCGGCTCACCACACAAGTGGAAATGTTCCTGAGCAAAGTGTGTGCCAATCAAATATTTATAAATCAAACCACATCCTAAAGGCTCAAGGGGACTTTGCGGGTCAAAAGAATCCTACCGTCCGGCCCCGGATAAAGGGCCGCTCCTCCTCGCCAGGGACACCCCTCCCGCCCCATGGTTTGGGGGCGCTCCAGACTTGCCTGCCCTGGTTTGCCATGGCTCAGCTCCTCACGGTACAGGCGCTCCTGGGAACCCAGAGAGGTGTCCCCGCCTCGGATGTGATACTCCCCGCCCTTCCTCCCCATGCACCCCTCATCTGCTTACACAGAAGGGATTTTCCTAGATAAACTCTTCTTTTTTAAAAATATCACACAGTCCATAGACTATATGAAAAATTTCCAGGCACCTTTTTCAGACCCTAAAGGAGAAGCAGGCAACCTTTACACATTCTAAGAAAAGTCTTTTTCACATATACGAATTCCAAACCGCTGGAATTTTCTTTCCATAAACTCATTTTTTTTTTCTGCTTCTCCATCTTTCTCTAATGTTTTACGGATACTGGTTTGTGGCTACATTGTAATTATAAATGCCACCGACATAAAACATCCTTGCTAAGTTCTGAATGAGTCTGACCTCACTTTGGGTAAACACGGCAAAGGACGGGAAGTCTCCAACCCAGAATAAACCAGGCACGTAATCTCTTTTGGCCTCTCTTAGGAGAGCAGAGGTGGAAAGCAGGCTTCAAGGCCATGGACGTGCGAAGCAGAGTCTCCTGCTGCACATTTGTCCTGCTGAATGCACCAATTGTATTCTTATCTTTAAAAATTCCTAGGGTAGGACAGGAAGATGCTAGGACAGTTTGGGACTTGGGAACACTGTGCAGCGCTGTGAAGCTCACTTCTCTTGGCACTGGCAGGCTCAAAACACCTCTTCCTTCTTTCCTTCCTTGGAAAGTAGGAATCACATATATAAACTACTGCTAAAATCTAATGGAAGGTTCTGGGGAGAAGAGAAAACCGGAGATACAGACTTGTAGGTCGGCAGAAAAAAGGGAGAATGCCTAGTTAGGGGCTAGCCATATACCACTTGAAAGCTCTGGGTTCCCTTTTATGTAGTTTCCCCCAAGTACAGACCCAGGAAGGGGCCCAAAGGATGAGCATGGATGGGACGGGGAGATGCACGATCCACAAAGGTGATCTTGTACATTTCAGTGTCTTGACATTTATTTTTGATACATAGGCCGCTCTCAAGCCAGTACATCCTAATGCACTCCTGGTAAAGGAGCAGGATTCTGGATTCTATTAGGGGCACTTAGTGTCACAGATCTACTAAGCAAATACTTTCTAACATGCTTATAACGCATTTTTACAATGTTTTGCAAATTTGAATTTCTCTAAGAAATTTATGTTTATCACTAGAGTCCTTCTGAAAATTTGCTGGCCATAGGCAGAGAGGAACATGGTGGGAGGGAGGAGGGGGCCCAAGGCAGGGGCCTGCAAGAGCAGATCTAGGCTCCCTGCCATTCTCTGGGGCCATGACAAGGAATTTAAAAATGATAAATAAATAAATAAACAAGTAAACACATACTTTCTATTTCTTCTGCTAAATAAAAAGTTGCAATCCCCATCTCAGAACTGCAGGGCAATAAGTACCCTACAGACTAAATGACTTGTCTCACTTTTCAGAAAGTACTTGCCACTTCATCCTTGGGATGCTTTAGAGCCACTGACCTTCCTGATCACGGACGGCAAGTCCTAAATTCCCCCTATGGGATAAAGAAGAGGTACTCCTTCCCCTTTGCTCTGGGTGTGAACCTGGTGGAAGGTGCTGGAAAAGGGACCTGAACAGAGAAGGTGTGGCTTTAGTGGCCCCTCACCCCTCGTCTGTCTCACCAGCTTTCCTGGTTCCTGGTCGGCCCCCAAGAGGACTCCCCTTTATGGACACCTATGTTCAGGTCTAGGTGGTGCCGGGGGTCAAGGGCCATCAGGGGCAAGGAGCGGGGGCCTTGGCCAGTTCTGAGTGTTTGCCCGTTGGCTAAGAACTGGGCTTAGCCAGCCACTGCCCCAAAAAGTAGGGAGGAAAATCCCACAAACACCAGCAGCCCATCCCCCTGCGTCAGCCAGTGTTACCAGCCGGCTGTTCTTGTCTCAGAATTGTGTTTTTTAAGAAATGAAGACTTAGGACCAAGGAGAAGTTCCCTCCAATCCCTTTCCCTTCTTCTCATTCACCTCAGAGCAGCCAGTAGTATGAAATTGGTCTGCGTCTAATGCACATTTTTATATTTTACTCCCATATATTCTATATATATTCTTTTATGTATTCTCTATATATTCTATATATAGAATTATAGAATATATATTCTTTTCTTTTAAATTGAAGTAGAGTTGATATACTATATTATATTGTTTCAAATAGACAACATAGTAGTTCCACAGTTACCCACATTATTAAATGCTCACCTCAACTAGTATAGTTACCATCTGTCAGCACAGAAAGATGTCACAACAGGACTCCCTATATATTGCGGAGCTATGCATATGGTGCTTTTTAACAAAATTTTCATCAAGGATTTACTATAAATATTCTTCTGCAATTTGCTTTTTTTTCACTGTACATTATTTTCTGCTTTTCTTTGAACAGATATATATATGTACATATATACATATATGACATATATGTATATATGAGAGAGGAAAGAAGCTGTTGCACTTTGGTTTCAGTTCAAAAACAAGTGGGGTGTTTGCTCCTGTGCTGCTTTATCATTCATAGGGTTGAAGGCACCCCTAGTTGGGTGAAAGCCCCTGAAGGCAGGGCCCTGGTCTGGCACTGCGCACCATTCCCTGTACACTGCGGACAATGAGTGCACGTGACCAAGTGGCTCTCTGCCCCCTGCGCCACTCCAAGAGGGGGGAGCGCTGCTGCAGCCCAGGCTGTGGGCTGAGCCCCTCCTCTCATGCTGAGCCCCCAACTCAACACCCTCCTTCACGCCTCCTTAGCAGCAGCTATGAGGCGATCTTGGTTTGGAAAACTAGACTGAAGTCACACCAGGTAGCTGGACACCAAGTCGGTTACATGAGCAGCTTGGGCTGGGTGTTATTCCTTCCTGCCAGCCCTGCTTGCAGAGGATATATGTTTAGGAAACTCAGCCAGAAAGAAATCCAGTGAAAATGAGCTATGAAACTTGGACCTCCTGGAGAAATAATATTTACAGAGGAAACTCTTGAGACGAGCTCTCACCAGTGGGACCCTCTGGCGCTGGGGCTCACGGCCAAGCACCGAGTCCTGCGCCGAGCAGCCCTGGCTGGTGTTTACCTCCATGAGGCCTTTCGGTGCTCCACAGACAGCAAAGCCAACTCCGCCTGCCCCCACAGCATGACCAACGGGCGCTGCTCAAGGCGCAGAACAGAAACGGACTAGGAAACGAAGAGCTTTTTAAAAACCCTCTTTGGTGGTAATGATGTGTCAAGGCAGGTTCATCAGTCGTAGCGATTACACCACTGGGGTGGGGATGCTGCTAGTGGGGGAGGCTGTGCATATGTGGGAACAGGGGTACAAGAGCAATCACTGTACCTTCCCTTCAGTCTTGCTGTGAACCTAAAACTGCTCTAAAAAATATAGTCTATTTAAAAAAATATCTTCCTTGGTTACCTAAAAGGATGTGCCTTTTGGGATTTCTGTGGCACCTATAACTATGTTTGACTCAATACCTACAGTTGTGGGTGATAGGTGGAAAAAAGTCCCAGACAATCAATGTCACTCCATTCTATGTCTACGACTGGGATCCTGGACATCCACCCACCATTGTGTCCACGTCTGACCTTGAAAACAAAGGGCCCCAAGAAGGGGACTTTGGCTTGATTTGGACCGATCGTCCCCTCAATATGGTATGAAAGGGAGGTCAAAGCAGGGTGCTCAGAAAACCCAAACCTGGTTCTGGTCATGGTTTTGGCCCTGATTATAAGTATGATGTTGAGTGAAACATGCTCCTGCCAACCTTCAGTCTCCTAGCTTGTAGGACAAAACCAGTGCAACCTTCTTCCTGGGAATGCCATGAGGAGCAGAGAGGTTACCTAAGCACAGTGGAAACAATAGTAATAGTCTGGGTACTTTCCATGCATTAAAGATCGTTTAATCCTCACAGCAGCTCCATGAAATAGGTACTACTGTTATAGATAAGGTAACGGAAGTAAATAACTTGCCCCATGATCACATAGTTAACACATAGGCAAGCCAGAATTTGAATTCATGCTGTTTGATTCTGGAGCCCCCAGTCTTTGATTTTATATTATTTACAGCAAGATAGAAAAAATAGCATGATGCCTGGCACATAGTAGATGATCAATAAATGGTTAGCCTCTTCCTTTGGTTTCTCCTAAACATATAGGATTATGCTGAGAAATAGACAGAAAAGTGTATGTGAAAGTTCTCTGAAAACCATAAAGTCCAATGAAAATACAGAACATTAAAGAAAATGACTTTATTATTTCAAACTATACTGCAAAGCTACAGTAACCAAAAACGGTATGGTACTGGTACAAGAACAGACCCATAGGTCAATGGAACAGAATAGAGAGCCCAGAAATAAACCCACACATATCTGGTCAATTAATACATGACAAAGGAAGCAAGTATATACAATGGGGAAAGACAGTCTCTTCAATAAATGGTGTTGGGAAAACTGGACAGCTACATGCAAAAGAATGAAACTGGATCATTTATACCATACACAAAAATAAACTCAAAATGGATTAAAGACCTAAATACAGGACCTGAAACCATAAAACTATTAGAAGAAAACATAGGCAGTAAACTCTTGAACATCAGCATTAGAAATTTTTTTCTGAATATGTCTCCTAAGCCAGGGGAAACAAAAGCAAAAATAAGTGGGATTACATCACTTTTACACAGCAAAGGAAACAATCAACAAAACAAAAAGGCAACCTACTATATGAGAATATATTTGCAAATGATATAGCTGATAAGGGACTAATATCCAAAATATAAAGAACTCACATAACTTAACACAAACAAAAAACTCAATTAAAAACTGTGCAGAAGACCTGAATAGACATTTTTCCAAGGAAGATATACAGATGGCCAACAAATGCATGAAGAGATGCTCAATATCACTAATCATCAAGGAAATGCAAATCAAAACCACAATGATCTATCACCTCGCACCAGGCAGAATGACTAATATCAACAAGACAAGAAATAACAAGTGTTGATGAGGATGTGGCGAAAAGGGAACCCTCCTTCACTGTTGGTAGGATAGCAAATGGGTGCAGCCACCATGGAAAGCAACATGGAGCTTTCTCCAAAAACTAAAAATAGAAATACCATATGACCCAGCAATTCAACATCGGGGAATATACCTAAAGAAAACAAAATCACTAATCTGAAAGATATATACGCTCCCATGTTTATCATTACTTATTTTAGCATTATTCACAATAGCCAAAATATGGAAACAATGTAAATGTCCATTGATAGCTGAAAGGATAAAGAAGATGTGTACATATATACAATGGAATATTACTCAGCCATTTAAAAAAAGAAATCTTATCATTTGCAACAACATGGATAGATTAGAAGTTATAACATAAGTGAAATAAGTCAGAGAAAGACAAATACCATGTGGTTTCACATATATGTGGAATCTAAAAAACAAAACAAACGAACAAATAGACTCATCAACACGTAAAACAGACTAGTGGTTGCCAAAGGGGGGAGGAGATAGGTGAAACAGGAGAAGGGAAAAATAAGTTAGTAAGAACGTTTGATATCTTGATATGGGGGATGGCTTACATGAGGGCACACATGTCAAAACTCATCAAGCTGCACACTAAACCTTGTGCATTTTAATGTATGTGCCTCAATTAAAAAAAAGTAAAGGGTTCAACCAAAAGCTATATTTACAAGTACATTGATAGTATCAAAAGCTTGCATTAGTTTTTTTTAAAAAACAAGGTAGAGAAATACACTAATCATTTACTTTAAGATATTGGAAAAGAACCAAACAACCATAATGATATAAGAAAGTATATAAGAAAGCTCTAAGAAAGAAGGGGGTAGAAAGTAATGTTGGTTATATTTATAGGATAGTAAATTAGAAATTACAAAGAGAAAACTGACAGAGAAAGCCAAGGTCTAGATCTTTGAGAAAAACCTAATGCAACTATCATTCTTTAAAAATGGTTTTATTGAGGTGTTATTCATATACCATACAATTCACTTAAAGGATACAATTCAGTGGTTTTTATTATATTCACAGAGTTGTGCAACCATGTCCACAACCAATTCAAGAACATTTTCATCACCCCAAAAAGAAACCCTATACCTATTAACCATAATTCCCCCTTCTCTGACTCCTACACTCTCCTCAGTAATCGATTTCCTGTCTCTGTGGGTTTGCCTATTCTGGACATTTTCTTTAATGGAATCATAACATACGTGGTCCTTTGCGAATGGCTTCTTTCAAGGCTCATCTATGTTATAGCATATGTCAGTACTTCGTTCCTTTTTATTGCTGAATAATATTGTATACATCATTATTATTAAATTGATTTACTTGCTTCATAGACTTTTAGAGCTGGAAAAAACTTCAGAGACTGAATTTAAACCCCGCTCATTTTCCTCATAAGGAAACAGTGGCCTGGAGGTTAAATGGCTTAGCCAAGATCTCCTGGGCAGGCAGTGGCTGAGCCCAGCCTGCAGCCTTACAGCGAAGCGCCCAGCTTATTGGTGAGGGACCATCAAAATCATCTCTGCAAATATTGGCCTGATATCATTCATTCAACAAATCTATACTGGCGGTCCCCAGAGGGTGAGTTACTGTGTGAGGCCCTGGAGACCTGGGGGAGCGGGACAGATGAGCTCCCTTCTCCTTCTCTCCAGCATATGGTCTCCTGGGGAGGAAGAATCAACCATAAACCCCTAAGCGATCATAGTAATGTGCATTGGATAAAGTGCCACAAAGGGAACAGGGGAAACAGGAGAAAGATGATGGTGTGGGGGCTGGGGTGGCACTGGCAGGGGCCGTGGGAGAGGTCACAGGCCCTACTGTGCACAGTGCTATAGGAAAGGACTTGGGTGGGAAAGGCCTCTCTGAGGAGCGGGTTTTCAGCTGAGGCCTGGAGAAGGACAAGGACCAGCTTTTGACTCTCAGGGAGAAGAAGGTGTCTGGCAGGGAGTGCAGCACGTGCAAAGATCCTGAGGTGAGAACAGGCTCCAAGGGTTGAGAGAGTCAAACAGGTGGAGCAGAGTGAGTGAGCAGTGGGGTGATTTAAGGCTGCAGGGGAGGGCCCAGACCACAATGGGGGCCTTTTGGCCTCTTCTCTCACGACTCTCAGAACTAACTGAAGTTTGGAGGACCTGTGGGAAAGGAGGTCAACAGCTTCCAGTTTCCTTCCTGCGAGATAAACTCCACTTACCATAGGAAGCCAGAGGAGGCCCTGAATCTCTAGCAAGACTTCTGAGGACGAGAGAATTACATCTTCAATAAGGGTGATGTAACTACGTGTCACACTTGGGCCGAATCACAAGATAAGGAAAACAGGGAAATGAGAAAATACAGATGTATTAATAAGGAATGCTTATAATATGATATAGCTGCATGATGGAACACAACTCAACTGGCAAAAAGCATGAGGTTTACTCTTTCAGCACTGAAGTGGAAAGCTCTACAATTAGTTAAGTAAAAACAAACAAAAAGGTACAGAGCTATGTGTACAGTATCTCACCATTTGTATAAAAAATGGCAGGAGGGATAACATGCATTTGCTCATATATCCATAAAATCTCTCTGGAAGGACACACATAAAGTATATCCAGGAGGGACTGACTTGTTTGTCTCTGTCTTCCCCCAGCCCAGGAGCATGTAGCCTGGGAGGAAGGGTGAGGGTCTCATCTGTCCTGGGTACTGTCGCATCCCCATCCGCTGTGATGGGGAAGCTGGGGAAGGATGGGTGGGAGGGAGATGTTTCACTATCTCCTCTTACATTGTTTCCAAGTTAGAGATATGTGAATCTATTTTCTATTCAAAGAAATTAAATAAAAAATGAAAACAAAGAAAAGCAACGAGCGTTCTAGATCTTTGAGCTGAAGGCCTGTCTGTGTCCCTTCCAGAATGCCCACAGCCCCTCTGCCTCTGCCTGGGCTGCTCATCGGTCTAGATTTCACTCCTGGTCAGAATGATGGCTGCGACAGTCTGGACACCAAGGAAATTGCCCACAGCATCCACAATTAATCTCAATTCCCCAGTATCAACTATCAAAGCTCCTCTCCCAGAGCCAGGGGAGAAGGAACATAGGAATAATTACCCAATGGGCATCACATTCCAGTTAGGTGGCCTGCAGTGGGCAAGGCACATGGGGCCTTCAGTCAGCATAAAAGGAGAGGGTCGCTCAGGGTAACACGCCTCATCGCCCTGCACCAGGGTTTCTCAGCCTGGGCACTACTGGCTTTTTGGGATGAATGCCTCGTCTGGGAAGGGCTGCCCTGTGCATGCGAGATGAGTGTTGCAGCACCCCTGCGCGCAGGCCAGGAGGGCTGCCTCTCCTCACCTGATGCCAGGAGCAGCGTCCCACTCCAGCTGGGGCAACTCACATGTCTTCAGACATGGCCCAATGTCCCCTGAAGAACAAAAGCCACCGCCTGGTGAGAACTCCGTCCTCACCCCTGCATTTCCAGGTCAGGCTTTGTTGCCCTCCTACCTCTACCCAAGGTGGGTACTGCACAGAGGATGGGCATTGGCTGATCTTCATTGCCAATGACTCCCCTGAGTTTCCCATGCGCCGAGCAATCCAACTTCCTGGGAACCGAGTCTATTGAAAAATAACAGTATCAGATTAAAAAAAAATAACAATCTGTCCACGAGAAGCTCCCTGGAAGGCTGGGGCCCTAAAAAGGTCCCCCCAAAGCTGGTTAACTACTGAAGTGGAACACACCCCGGCTGGCCAGGGGCGCCGGCTGCAGCAGCCAGGAAGCCCATGCCACCGCCTCCGGGGGGTTATTTCCCTCTGGGTGATGGAGAGAAAGAAGGCAGAGAGGTTCCCTGAGTGCCTGCAGGTCACTCTGTAACAAAGGGGGACAGATGGATGCTCCTGCCATCATCTCTCCTCTGCAGAACACAATTCCCAATGGACAGCTTTCTTCGGAGGCAAAGAAAAAGGAACTGTATTTCTATGTTTTAATTAATTTGAGGCTCATCCTTGAGGGCTCTGTGAAATGAATGAGCAGACTTTTCCGTGGCCGACTGTCCTGGCCGCCAGGCCCTATCGGCAAAAGCTTAGTGTTTATTTACTTTTGCTTGTGTTATTTTTATTTCAGTTCAGCTGCAGCTCAGTGCGGAAAGCGTGGGGGAGGTGTATATAAAGAGTACTGAGACTGGCCAGTACTTGGCCATGGACACCGACGGTCTCTTATACGGCTCAGTAAGTATGAGACTGACATGCTTCCAGATGTGGCCAAGGTTTGAGGTTTCCAGCAATCTTGTTACATTGAGTGATGTCAACTATAAAGCAACAATTAGTCTCTGTTATTTTTCCAGCAGGATTCCCACCCTCCACCCTGCCTTATTTTAGGCACAAACATGTTTCTTGAAGTATTCTCTCAAAATACTCACATGTATTATCATATACACATAGGGGAGACATTGATTGAAATTTTGGTAACTCACTGTCCACTCATTTCAGAATACCTAATCCCACTTTGTTCGTTCATTCCAAGAAGGTTCCTCGAGCACTACCATTTGCTGTAGGTGTATCCTCTATGCTTTTTACAAAAACTGCAGAGCCCAGACTCCAGTAGTTGATACATCATGCATACGACTTTGAAAACAGCCCTTTTATTCTGGAAGAGCCACCCAAAAGGACAAAAAGCTTAATAACTTAATTCAATGCACATTGATCAAACGCTTCCTGTGTCTAAGTACAGTTAGGTACTGGAAGGATGTCAAGATGAATGAACCACATCTCTGCCTTGAGAAGCATATTCTAAAAGTTGATTCAGTAGCTAAAAACCTCCACATCTCCTAGTTAATGTTTCATATAGGTTTGAGTCAATAGATATTGGCCTTTAGAGAAAAGAATTGAAATAAAAGCAATCTGACTTTGCCCCATTGGTATCTTCAGTAAAAGATTTGAATGGAAAGACATCTGAAGCCAATGGCCCTAGGTTTTGAAATTATTTCTGGATTTCAATGATCTTTTCTCTGTATCCTAACAACTGATAATTAAGGCTTGGCCAAAAACCCATCTCTTTCCTTTTATGAAGATGTCTATAAAAAGAAGCCACTAGCGGGATTTTAATCTGGGGCTCCCTTTAACTTATATCCAATTGCCAAGTGGCACTGGGCACAGAAAACCCTCTCTTTGAAGTGATAATGTTAGCCAGGGTTTGGGATGTGAAAACAGTTCAGTTTTTTCACGCTGCCCACCAGGGCTCAGAAGATGAGATCTCCAGAGTAATAGGCAGCCTCTAGAAGGCTGTCTGCTGAAATATGGATCAACTGGGACAACTTTAAAGGGTTTGGAGCCAGGCAGGGACAGCTACATAGGGAGTAGAATTTTTTTAAAAGGTGGTTCTTCCAATTGGTAATAAAGTCAATCAACCGATCAATTATTCAATCTCGGGTTTGTAATTGAATCTCATGCCTCTGCCACCTTGGCAAGTTACTTGCCCACTCTGAGCCTTGTCTAAAATGAGGATAGTAATGGACGATAACTACTGCTGACAGGGTCAGCAACACAGCACACAGAACCCACCCAGCAGCCTGGTGGGCATGCATCAGAAATGCTCCATCAATGGTAGCTATAAGACCAATAACCAATTTATGAATCCCTGATGCTCATTATTTTTTAGGTCATAGGTTACAGTTTTAGGGCTTTTCCTCCTTTAAATCAGTTTTGATGTTTACTATAACTTTCTTCCTCTCATATAAAAATATTAAGGGAAATCACCCCTAATCTGATTTCCTCTAGGCTCCAGATACCCCTTCTCCACCACAGTCCTGGCTGTCACTATAATTCACCTCTGAAATATTCAGAGGGTGATCTTAATATGTTATGCCTAATATTTGTTTTATTTCCCCATTGGTAAAGAGAAGTCCTGAAGTATCTCAAAGCTCTGCCTTATGTTCTTAACCAATTTTAAGTAACAATCCACCCTGATACAAATTTGTGTGTATGTGTGGAAAGAACAAACTTATTTATAAAAATAAATTTGAAAGGCTATATACCAAAACATTAATATATTTATCTCTGGGGGTGGTAAGTGGCTGATGTTATAATAGTGAATACCTTCCTGTATTTTCTAAATTTTCTGCAGTGGGTCTATGCCACCCTATAACTGGAGGAAAAGAATGCTAAATATAAAAGAGAAAATAATTAAAACAATAGGTATGAATCAACTGTTGATTCCTCAGGCCCTTGGCATTGCACAGAGCACGTAACAAGCACTGACAGAGCCTGGCTGAGCATTGGACAGAGCACCTCCGTTTTGGCCTGCTGACTCAGCCTGTGACTCAGCCCTTCTGCGTGTGTCAGCTGCTCTAGTGTAACAGAGAAATCAGGTGGGGGACATGGCCATCCTCAGCTTCATCACAGAACACAAGCCTGACGCCCACTAAAGGACATCATGGGATGAGCCCTCCTTAAAGGGAGTGGGCAACCCACACAGGGCCAAACGGCCTATCTCCTCCCACCCTGACAACGTGCATCAAACGCGAAGTTATTCTAGAGGAGCAGAGTCACCCAATTAAATATTACATCTATGTCCTGTCTTGTTCTAAAATGGTCTAAAGTGTCTCAGCCAGGTGTCATTGCACTAGGCTACAAATGAGTAAGAAGCAGGGGACTTCCTGTTACACAGTTCCTTACTGACCAAAGATAGCTTTACTGATCCCAGGAATCAAATTAAGTTCACCACCTAGCCAGAAAGCACATATTATTTGCAAGGCTCTGGGTCTGGGGTGTAGACATAAGGCTGGCAAGGTTCCAACTCTTCTCTCAGTAAGGCTTACAGTCTAATAGACTAGCATGCCCACAGATAGAGAACAATGAACAACAGGATTAGAAACCACCAGTAAAGGAATCACCAACTGCTGAGGGTGCTGAGATAATATAGAGTGATCACATGACTTGGAATTGGAGCAAAGTCAATATGTAGCATAAGTTTTAATACACCTGTTTTATTTCCAAGTATAATAAATGTATTTTAAAATCTTGACAAAGTTCAAATAACTGGGGCTCCTCCAACTCTCTAACAGATGAATTTCAAGGAAAAAAGTAATTGTTGGTAGATATTTTTTAAATGAATGCACTATTTAATATGCTGTAGCCATCTTTCCAGTCTAATAAATGTAAAGCTGCACTGGATTCCACTGTATGGACATACCACTATCCACTTAACCAATCACCTTGCCATGGATATTTAGATTGCTTCTAATTTGTTACCATTAAGTCCAATACTTCAAAATGCCATCCTTGAAAATACAGTTTTATACTTGCTCAACTATCTCCTAAGGGTCCATTCCTGGAAATAAAATTGCTGGGTCAAAAGTAATGCATATTTAAAACTCTGATACATATTGCCAAACTACCCTCAAAGTTCCCGCCAGCTTTTCTCACCAACAGTGCATGAAGGTTTTTCCCACACTGTATTCCCATCACCAAAAAAGTATTATTAGTAGATTATCATTTATTCTTCAAATCCAAACTTAGAACATCCCATGGCTTCACAGTCTGGTTTTGCTTATTGGATGTTTTTCATGGGCGTGTCTATATGCCGGGCCTCTACAGAGACAACAGGCCCAGCCTGCCTTTCAGATGCTTACAGTCGTTCAGGATCTCCCCAGTGGGAGACTCTTGGGTCCTGAAGACAGCAAATGGTAGAGAAGTTTATGATAATAGGAAATGTATATTGCAAGCTCATTATGTGTTGGGTCCTATTCTAAGTCCTCATTACCACCCTCAGAGATAGAGCACATTATTATCCCAATTTTACTGAAGATGAAACAGAGGCACAGAAAGCCTCAGTTCCCTGCCCAAGGTCACACAGCTAGTGAACAGAGCAACCAAGTTTAAAACCACTCACTAATAGTTCCATTCTTTTTGCTTTTATGTTTTTAGCAGACAGCAAATGAGGAATGTTTGTTTTTGGAAAGGCTGGAGGAAAACCATTATAATACCTACACGTCCAAGAAGCACGCAGAAAAGAATTGGTTTGTTGGTCTCAAGAAGAATGGAAGCTGCAAACGTGGTCCTCGGACTCACTATGGCCAAAAAGCAATCTTGTTTCTCCCCCTGCCAGTCTCCTCTGATTAAAGAAATCTGTTCTGGGTGCTGGCCACTCCAGAGGAGCCTGATGGGGTGCTCACCTGGTTGACCCCAGATTGTTCCCTTGACCATTGGCTGCGCTAACCCCAGGCCCACAGAACCTGAATTTGTAAGCAACGCGCTTCTAAATGCCCAGTTCACTTTTTTTGCAGAGCCCTTTACCCCAGCACAGTTTGGAACCGAGGGACCAAATTGCTTCTAGGGGCCAACTGGCTGGCCAGTCTGGGTCTGGTCTGGATGTCCAGTTGCCTCTGGGCATCTGCTACAGGCTAAGCCTCTCAACGCAAGGGTGGGGCTAAATGAAGCATGTTCGGGAGGCAGCCAAGTGGGTGATCAGTAAGTGCATACAATTCCCTCTGCCGAGTAAATCCTGCCTGTGGTTCCCCCACACATCTGGCACAACTCCCTTCTGTCCTTTCAGTACCCCACAAGTATTAGCAGAGAAGCTATGGCGAGGCAAGAGGGTAGCATTCCATGAGAGAAACAGGGACGAAGAAATCCCCCCTCAAGAATGGTGCGGATTAACATGGCAGGGGAGATCGGATTCTGGTGGACAGCTTAGAAGGACGGGATCTCAACGCAGAACAAATGAAGGAGGGGAAGCTCAGCCACAGGAAAGCAGAATGATGCATAGCCTTGGGAGTTGTGATGCCTTGACTTTCCCAAGGTTAGTCAGTGGCAGAAAGCCCCCGGATGTCAAGGGGAAAGCATGAGAAGTGGGTTCCTGATAAAAGCAAGGACACCGGATGTTGATAAATTCATGTGGGTCCGGGGTGGGTGTGGGAGTGATGAAAAAGGAAGGGAAACGTGGGCTGAAGGGGCGTTATTTTCTAGAGGATGGCTCCACACGTGAGAAGGTAGGAGAAGGGGGCGCCACGGCCTGTGCTTGGTCACCAGAAAGCAGAGGCCCTGGGGTCCTAGGGCCGTGCTTACAAGGCACACTGGGTGTTTGAGGGTAGATTCTGGCTCAGTGGATCTGGGGCGGGTTACATTTCTCACAAGCTCCCAGGTGCTGTAGACGCTGTGGCCTCCCCCCACCATACTTTAAGGTCCTGAAGAATGTTTTTCAAATGAAGGTGGCTCAGCCCCCCACCCTCTCTAGCTTCACCATTAAAGAACGCACACCCACCAGCCTTCCTAAGCATTTAGGCAGACTTGGCAGCAGTCGTACCTGTATTAAGGTGGATGGATTTAAGGCACTTTGGCCCAGTGTCTATAAAATGCCCATTTAGAAAATATACGAAAGCATCCTTCAAAAAATGTTAAACCCTCACCAACAGCTTCTCCCAAGAGACCATTGTGTGATGATTACTTGTATAAATATGCTTCTTGCTTAAAGTAAACTTGACCCAAGTGACTAGCAAATTAGAAACACCATTTCTGACATATGATACTGTTGCCATGTAAGGGCCTTTAATAAGCCATTTATATTTACAGTGAGACTGTATGTTTTAATCACATTTAAAAAATATAGCTCAAAGGCTGTTAAACTGACTAGCATTCAGCTACGGAGAATGATAATAGGATATGATGAATAGCTCCTCGATTATCTACTACTTAAACTACATTTACCTATGAGATTCTTCTTTGTTTTCCACTATGCTGTTACAAATTTTCCTTTGAAAATGGGGACTCTTAAGCAATGCTATGATAATTGTGGATAAAAATTGATGAGAGTGTTAGCTCCTGTTATGAAGAATTGAAGTAATTATTAATTGAGAAATAATTCCTTAGTAATTGAACTGTCGTATTTAGAATGGGAGAAAAATGACGTGTGGTGGAAGTTCAAAGCGGTAGTTCAGTTGAGGAATTGAACTAAGTTAACACTATGGTTAACAATATCATTCTGCATTGGTCTAGAAAAACAATTTCCTAACAGTTCTTGTTTTTGTAACTTGGGTAAGACGATTCTATTCTATTTTAGTACATTTTTGCAGGCAAGTTGGGGATAGTACAGTGGTTTAACATCTTTTTACTATGAAGATGTTTTACTACGAAGATTTGGCCAGAAAAAGGTACAGAGAGGAAATCCAAGATATTTATAATGGTCCAGAATTTTTAGTGTATGAATCAAATTCAAGTCAATATTGGCCAAGAAAAATTAAATACTGTTACTAATAGATGAGATGGAAGTCTGTGGTTTTTGAGACCAAAGCATTTAGAAGAAACGCTATCGTGACCTTGGCAACCGCAGTCCAGTCATTCTTCGTGTATTCATTCAGTGAATATTTATTAAGTGCCTACTGTGTGCCAGGCACTGTACTGGGTCCTGGGGCCCCTGGAAATCTTGTCTGTCTGGTTTGCTGCTGTTCTCTCTCCTAGGGCATTATATTTATGATGAAAGATGCTGTGGATTCATTTCTTTCAGCCAAGTTAAAACATAGACTTTGTAGGTTCCTGCTGAATAAACAGCAAGTCCCAGCAACCCACGTTTTGGAAGTTAGCAACACCCAGAATAAGATAAACCCCCTGCCAAAGCATCAGGGGACATGACAAGGTAAACCTAACATTTTCACCTGTAGAACCATATCAGCTTCAGAGGGAGTACTTTCAATCGGGAAAAGAGCTGATGGATCCAGTAGAAGGGAGCAGTGGTAGTTCCCCACTCTGTATCAAACAGGCTCTAGGCCCTTCAGCACGGAGCCCTCCTGCTGCTCGCTCCCTTCCTGGAGTAAGCCTTGTAGCCGCCTGCCGGTCCTATGCCTCTCATGGGGATTCATTTTCAGCTAGCTGTTAAGAGTTGCCTGACATTCTGTACAAAGAATCAGGAGCGTATATACTTTTGATTGCTCCCAACGTGGAGGGGGAGGTGGTGGCACTGTCCTGGAAGGGGTGATAACCAGAGCCTCCTCTGGCCAACAGCGTGTACTTAAAAAGACTGACCGGAACATGATGTGGTGCTGAAGATCAAGGTCTTTGCCTTGCGTCAGAGGCAATGGAGCCCAAGGCCTCAGCTTCGTAGAACGTACTGCCTAAACCAACCGAGCTCATGGGCTGCAAAGCAGACCCCTGATGAAGATGCCTGTCATTTTACATCACTGTCTCTTTTACTTTTGCACCTTGCAAGGATTAATAAATGCTCCACTGCTAGGCTAGGTGATGATGTGTCTCTGAGTTTCTGCGCATCACGGTGTCTCCGCATCCTGCGAAGGCCTTCCACTGGCATCCCTGAGGTGTGGCCTCTGTTTTCTCCACTTGGCTTATCACCAGATAGATTTTAAAGGCTGACAGGAAAAGCTAAGGTAGAAACAATTTTCATTCTGTTTGGAAACCTAAGGCAATACTGGTGCTTTCCTAGGGCTCCATTAGGGACACAGCATCAGGAAAGTTGCCCCCCCAAAGAGCAAAGCAACATCACGAACGCAAGTGACACATTTTCTTCATAGTATAAATCATGTGAAATGATGCTACTATTGGGGAGTTGACCAGTTTGTGCTTAGGCAAAGACATGGTGACCTGAACAAACATTTTAAGGTCTTAGTTCAATTTTAAGTCAATGGCAAGAGGTGCCTCTCTGGCATTTCAAGAGCCTCAAGGCAGGGCTATAGGTTCACCCATCAGATTTTCTGAAAATATTACACCAAGCAATGTCTCCTTCTGAATCTTCTGACTTTTCAGTTGTAGGAGAAATTACACTATTGCCTAGACTTCATGGCAGAATCAGATCACACGTGTGCACGCTCACACACATGTTCACACATGTGCATGCACATATGCTTGCTTGCACACATGCACACTCACATAAGCACATGGATCTTTAAAAAACACAGTTGGGTGGTGGTGGCTCACTGCTTATTCCACACCACAGCCCTCCTTTCCCTTTTTGCCTAAAGCAGTATTTTTCTGCTTTTTACAGCTTGATCCACAGTAAGGATTACATTTCCCATCACAACCCAGCACACGCATACCCTCGTACATACACAAAACTGAAACAAAAAAATGCCACAAAACTATCTATATCAGATGTGCTCAGATTTTTCTATTACATCCCACTAAAAATTGCTTGTCAAAGATCAATTAAACTGGGTCATGACACTAAGAGGTCACAACCGCAGTTTGAAAAACATCGGCTTAACATAACTGTCTTCTTCCCCAAAGATGACGAGACCAATTAGGATCTTGTATTAGGGTTTTAGTGTTTTCAAAGTCATGGTTTGTTCAAAGACAAGGGGACATCCTGTTACCCAGGAACCATCTGTTCTGAGGCTTGGTGAATTCTTTTAGCTGGTTTGCTACTGATCACGCACAAGGAATGCGGTGTGGCGCACCCCACAGGCACTTACTGCTGCCTTCAGCTCAGGCCCAGCAGACCGTGCAGGCAGGGCCCTGGGGGCCTGACCCCTCCCCGCCTTTAGAGTTCATCGCTTGGGTCTCGAGGCCATTCCGTCCCAGACTCCCATGGTTTTCACTTCATCCCTCTCTCTCGCACCTCCCCCCGCCCCCCAGTTTCTCTTTCATAACCATTTCTAAACAAGACATGAAAAGTAGACTGAGTCAGGAAAAGACTAGAAACCCAGAACTTCTGAGCATAAAATTCACTCTAAAATCCAACCAGGGAACTCAAAGCTAGGGATGTGGGGATCTGACATTGGGCATCCAGCCCCCAGGGATTCATCTATCATTCTCTCAAGTTACAAGGGAAACGTACTAACTGACTACTTGGATCTTTCTGTAACCTTGTACCCACTCTGCGGTTGATATATTGACCATGACATACTACACTGATAGCTTTCCACCCTAGTTATAAAATGAAAAAGAGAAAGCAGGTCACACACAGCCTGAAGCTACAGGGTGGATTTGCTTTATAAAATGTATATACGGTAGGACCCAATTTTGGGGTCTTCTGATGGGTCCGAGAATGCTTGTGATGTGGGGAGGAGGTATTTCCTCAATTGCTTCCTTCCCTCTTAGCTACCCACTATCACACGGGCTAAAGTTACACATTCAGCAGCTAGACATTGGCGTCTGCTTTACTGCATAAACAAGCGAAAACCTCACTGTACCCTTGATGTGCTCTTCTGTCAGCCTTAAGGAGGGGTCGGGTACTCCTTGCGTAGAACTGGGGTCAATTTCAGGATTTGGTGCACTTGGCTGCAGTGTTTAAGTATGTAGGTGTACACGGGCAAGTCGTGCAAATCATCACAGAAACACACATCACTATGATTTTCGTATTTCATGGTTTTTTTCTTGCCTTAGAAGAAAAATTTTTTAGTCTTACCCAGAGATGCACAAGAGCAAGATGTTAGATTACTGATACGCTTTAGCTCCAAACCTTTTCTCCAAAACAAGTGATAATCATTTTCCTATAAGCTAATTAATGTGAACTGCAAAGACTGGGCTGTATGCAGCCTGGGAATGTCAACTGTGTTAAGAACTCAGTAGTTTCCTGGGGAAGTGAATAGTATGATCTGTGGCATTCTCAAAATAGGACACCTGCATTAGGAATCCTGATTCCGACCTGGGAAGTGCTGCTGGCTTTTGAACTGGCCAGGTTATTTCTAATAATACGGGATAAAATCACAAATCCCTGGTGGCTGTGCAGAGAGAGCAACTGAAAGAGAAACTCATTTCTTGATCTTTGGTGTTAGGGGACTCTGTCATGTAATATTTAACCGACGTGAGCAAGAAAGACGGGTTTTATAAATTGCCAGAAAATGTGTAACTCCCAAGCAACCTGGGAAGAGTTTGACAGGGCAGAGGGCTACTCCGTCCAGTCCAGTCCTCAAGAATAGTTGAAAATGAGGCATCTTTCCTCAATTCCCTCACTAACTCAGCTATTCATTTATCGTTTATTGAGCATCTAGCACCTGCTTAGTTATGGCCCAATCAGGAGACAGAAACCAAATCAATAGTTCGAATGGGGAAACTTTAATAGAAAGAATTACCAACTAGGGAAAAGAGATGAATTATTCAGAGGGGTAAAGAGAGCTCTAAAGAATACTGGAACAACAGCTACTCTCCCCAAGACTGAGTATAGTACTCGAGGAAGGAGCGTACTTGAGAGAAGGTCTTCCAACCTCATAGGCAAACGTGTGGCTGTGGCCCACAGGACGGCAGATGGATGATCTCATGGCAGTGCTTCGGAAGCTGCCCGCAGGAAGCAGCTTGCTGGGGTGCCACTAGGTTTCCTGCAGGAAGCCGCCCACTGGCCACTGTGCTGGAGGAACAAGAAGAGAACTACAGGAACCCCAAAGAAAAGCCCCTCCCTCTTGGAGTACCCCTCCAATGCCCTCGACAGACAAACCGTAAGGTGCATCCGCTGGCAAAAGGAGAAATGTTTACAGGGTCCAGCTCCAGTATCATAAAACAAAAAAGAAGAATGGATTTGGATCAGATAGACAATAAATTGGCAACTGGCAAAACCTTGATTTAGATACTCTACTAGACACAGTATTAAAAGATGAATAAATGTGGTCATTGCCCTTAAAAAGATTATAGTAGTAGAGAAAGTCTCCAGATGAAAGCATCAGTTTGGGGGGCTTGCTCCCTTTTAAAAGTGCTCTTTCTAATCCCCCTGAGCTTTTCCAAAGGCCATCATGTATTTAAAATATTTTCTTTAGATTTTAAGTCATTAATGAATTTAACTCAGTATAATGTACAAATCAATGTAAATCACACATACAGAAGAAGGTAGCTTTGGAGTCAGATTGGCAGAGTTCAAATTCTGGCTCCTCCATTCCTGACTGTATCTTTGGGAAAGTTACTTAATCTATCTGCCCTCCATTTCCTCCCCTTTAGAATGAGCATACATTTAGTAGCAACCTCACAAGCTTGTGGAGAGGATCGAATGGAGATGGAGGCATGTAAGTATTTTCAACACAGTACCTGGCATATGATAAGCACTGAATAAACATTTGCTATTTTTTTAAATATAATTTATTTTGGCATCATTAATCTACAATTACATGTGCAATATTATGGTTATTAAACTACCCCTTCATCAGGTACCCCCCACCAACCCCATTACAGTCACTGTCCATCAGCGTAGTGAGATGCTATAGAATCACTACTTGTATTCTCTGAGTTGTACAGCCCTCCCCATGCCCCCCCAACATTACATCTGCTAATCGTAATGCCCCTTTTTCCCTCTTATCCCTCCCTTCCCACCCATCTTCCACAGTCCCTTTCCCTTTGGTAACTATTAGTCCGTTCTTGGGTTCTGTGAGTCTGCTGCTGTTTTGTTCCTTCAGTTTTTTTTTCTTTGTTCTTATACTCAACATATGAGTGAAATCATTTGATACTTGTCTTTTTCGGCTTGGCTTATTTCACTGAGCATAATACCCTCTAGCTCCATCCATGTTGTTGCAAATGGTAGGATTTGTTTTCTTCTTATGGCTGAATAATATTCCATTGTGTATATGTACAACATCTTCTTTATCCATTCATCTACTGATGGACACTTAGGTTGCTTCCATTTCTTGCCTATTGTAAATAGTGCTGCGATAAACATAGGGGTGCATATGTCTTTTTCAAACTGGGCTGCTGCAGTCTTAGGGTAAATTCCTAGGAGTGGAATTCCTGGGTCAAATGGTATTTCTATTGAGATTTTTGAGGAACCTCCATACTGCTTTCCACAATGGTTGAACTAATTTGCAGTCCCACCAGCAGTGTAGGAGGGTTCCCTTTTCTCCACATCCTCGTCAATATTTGTTGTGTTTTGGATGTTGGCCATCCTTACTGGTGTGAGGTGGTATCTCATTGTGGTTTTAATCTGCATTTCTCTGATGATTAGCGATGTGGAGCATCTTTTCATGTGCCTGTTGGCCATCTGAATTTCTTCTTTGGAGAAGTGTCTATTCATGTCCTCTGCCCATTTCTTAATTGGATTATTTGCTTTTTGTTTGTTAAGGTGCATGAGTTCTTTATATATTTTGGATGTCAACCCTTTATCAGATACGTTTTTTATGAATATATTCTCCCATACTGTAGGATGTCTTTTTGTTCTACTGATGGTGTCCTTTGCTGTACAGAAGCTTTTCAGCTTGATATAGTCCCACTTGTTCATTTTTGCTTTTGTTTCCCTTGCCCAGGGAGATATGTTCATGAAGAAGTCACTCATGATTATGTCCAAGAGATGTTTGCCTATGTTTTTTTCTAAGAGTTTTATGGTTTCATGACTTACATTCAAGTCTTTGATCCACCTTGAGTTTACCTTTGTGAATGGGGCTAGACAGTAGTCAAGTTTTTCCAACACCAGCTGCTGAAGAGGCTGTCATCTCCCCATTGTATATCCAAGGCTCCCTTATCAAATATTAATTGACTGTATATGTTTGGGTTAATGTTTGGATTTTCTATTGTGTTCCACTGGTCTGTGGGTCTGTTTTTGTGCCAATACCAAATTGTCTTGATTACAGTGGCTTTGTAGTAGAGCTTGAAGTCAGGGAGCATAATTTCCCCTGTTTCATTCCTCCTTCTCAGGATTGCTTTGGCTATTCGTGGTCTTTTGTGGTTCCATATGAATTTTAGAATTATTTGTTCCAGATCATTGAAGAAAGCTGTTGGTAGTTTGATAGGGATTGCATTGAATCTGTAGATTGCTTTAGGTAGTATAGCCATTTTGACAATATTTATTCTTCCTAGCCAAGAGCATGGGATGCATTTCCATTTGTTAGTGTCCTCTTTAATTTCTCTTAGGAGTGTCTTGTAGTTTTCAGAATACAGGTCTTTCACTTCCTTCGTTAGGTTTATTCCTAGGTATTTTATTCTTTTTGATGCAATTGTGAATGGAATTGTTTTTCTGATTTCTCTTTCTGTTAGTTCATCTTAGTGTATAGGAAAGCAACAGATTTCTGTGTGTTAATTTTGTATCCTGCAACTTTGCTGAATTCAGATATTAGTTCTAGTAGTTTTGGAATGGAATCTTTAGGGTTTTTTATGTACAGTATCATGTCATCTGCAAATAGTGACAATTTGACTTCTTCTTTACCAATCTGGATGTCTTGTATGTCTTTGTTTTGTCTGATTGCCGTGGCTAGGACCTCCAGTACTATGTTGAATAACAGCGGAGAGAGTGGGCATCCCTGTCTTGTTCCCGATCTTAGATGAAAAGCTTTCAGCTTCTCGCTGTTAAGTATGATGTTAGCTGTGGGTTTGTCATATATAGCCTTTATGATGTTGAGGTACTTGCCCTCTATACCCATTTTGTTGAGAGTTTTAATCATGAATGGATGCTGAATTTTGTCAAATGCCTTTTCAGCATCTATGGAGATGATCATGTGGTTTTTGTTCTTCTTTTTGTTGATGTGGTGGATGATGTTGATGGATTTTCGAATGTTGTACCATCCTTGCATCCCTGGGATGAATCCCACTTGATCATGGTGTATGATCCTCTTGATGAATTTTTGAATTCGGTTTGCTAATATTTTGTTGAGTATTTTTGCATCTACGTTCATCAGGGATATTGGTCTGTAATTTTCTTTTTTGGTGAGGTCTTTGCCCGGTTTTGGTATTAGAGTGATGCTGGCTTCATAGAAGGAGTTTGGAAGTATTCCCTCCTCTTCTATTTTTTGGAAAACTTTAAGGAGAATGGGTGTTATTTCTTCTCTATATGTCTGGCAGAATTTAGAGGTGAATCCATCAGGTCCAGGGGTTTTGTTCTTGGGTAGTTTTTTGATTACCGCTTCAATTTCATTGCTGGTGATTGGTCTGTTTAGTTTTTCTGTTTCTTGTTTGGTTTGGAAGGTTGTATTTTTCTAAAAAGTTGTCCATTTCTTCTAGGTTTTCCAGCTTGCTAGCATGTAGATTCTCATAGTATTCTCTTATAATTCTTTATATTTCTGTGGGATCTGTCGTGATTTTTCCTTTCTCATTTCTGATTGTGTTTATGTGTGTAGATTCTCTTTTTCTCTTAATGAGTCTGGCTAGGGGTTTATCTATTTTGTTTATTTTTTCAAAGAACCAGCTCTTGGTTTCATTGATTTTTTTGTATTGTTTTATTCTTCTCAATTTTATTTATTTCTTCTCTGATCTTTATTATGTCCCTCCTTATGGTGACTTTGGGCCTCATTTGTTCTTCTTTTTCCAATTTCAGTAATTGCGTCTTTAGACTATTCATTTGAGAATGTTCTTCCTTCTTTAAATGGGCCTGGATTGCAATATACTTTCCTCTTAGAACTGCCTTTGCTGCGTCCCACAGAAGTTGTGGCTTTGTGTTGTTGTTGTCATTAGTCTCCATATATTCTTTGATTTCTGTTTTGATTTGGTGGTTAACCCATTGATTAATTAGGAGAGTGTTGTTAAGTCTCCATGTATTTGTGAGTCTTTTTGATTTCTTTCTAAAATTTATTTCTAGTTTTATACCTTGGTGATCTGAGAAGTTGGTTGGTAGGATTTCAATATTTTTGAAATTACTGAGGTTCTTTTTGTGGCCTAGTATGTGGTCTATTCTGGAAAATGTTCCATGTGCACTTGAGAAGAATGTGTATCCTGTTGCTTTTGGGTGTAGAGTTCTGTAGATGTCTGTTAGGTCCATCTGTTCTAGTGTGTTGTTCAGTGCCTCTGTGTCTTTACTTATTTTCTGTCTGGTTGATCTGTCCTTTGGAGTGAGTGGTGTGTTGAAGTCTCCTAAAATGAATGCATTGCTGTCTATTTCCTCCTTTAATTCTGTTAGTATTTGTTTCACATATGCTGGCGCTCCTGTGTTGGGTGCATATATATTTTAAATGGTTATATCTTCTTGTTGGAATGACCCCTTTATCATTATGTAATGTCCTTCTTTATCTCTTGCTACTTTCTTCATTTTGAAGTCTATTTTGTCTGATACAAGTACTGCAACACCTGCTTTTTTCTCCTTGTTGTTTGCATGAAATATCTTTTTCCATCCCTTCACTTTTAGTCTGTGTATATCTTTGGGTTTGAGGTGAGTCTCTTGTAAGCAGCATATAGATGGGTCTTGCTTTTTTATCCATTCTGTTACTCTGTGTCTTTTGATTGGTGCATTCAGTCCATTTACATTTAGGGTGATTATCGATAGATATGTACTTATTGCCATTGCTGGCTTTAGATTCGTGGTTATCAAAGGTTCAGGGGTTGCTTCTGTACTATCTAACAATCTCACTTAACTTTCTTGTTAAGTTATTGTAAACACCGTCTGATGTTTCTTTATTTCTCTCCCTTCTTATTCTTCCTCCTCCATTCTTTATATACTAGGTGTTCTATTCTTTGCCTTTAGTTAGTATTTGGATGGTCTGCTTTCTTTGCTATGATTTTATTTCTCCAGTGACATCTTTTTAGCCTTAGGGATGCTTCCCTCTAGAGCAGTCCGTTTAAGATATCCTGTAGTGGTGGTTTATGAGAGGCAAACTCTCTCAACTTTCCTTTGTCTGGAAACTGTTAATCCCTCCATCATATTTAAATGATAATCGTGCTGGATACAATATTCTTGTTTTGAGGCCCTTCTGTTTTATTACGTTAAATATATCATGCCATTCTCTTCTGTTCTGTAAGGTTTCTGTTGAGAAGTCTGATGATAGTCTGGTCTTATGGGTTTTCCTTTGTAGGTGATCTTTTTTCTCTCTCTAGCTGCCTTTAATACTCTGTCTTTATCTTTGATCTTTGCCATTTTAATTATTATGTGTCTTGGTGTTGTCTTCCTTGGGTCCCTTGTGTTGGGAGATCTGTGGGCTTCTGTGGACTGTGAGACTATTTCCTTCCCCAGTGAGGGAAAGTTTTCAGCAATTATTTCTTCAAAGACACTTTCTATCCCTTTTTCTCTCTCTTCTTCCTCTGTTACTCCTATAATGTGAATATTGTTCCATTTGGATTGGTCACACAGTTCTCTTGATATTCTTTCATTCCTAGAAATCCTTTTATCTCTCTCTGCCTCAGCTTCTCTGTATTCTTGTTCTCTGATTTCTATTCCATTAACAGTCTCTTGCATCTCATCCAGTCTGCTGTTAAGCCCATCGATCACTTGTCTGATTTCTGCATTGTCTTTCCTCACTTCCTCCCTCACCTCTTGCACATTTCTCTGTAGGTCCATCAGCATGGTTATGACTTTTATTCTGAATTCTTTTTCAGGAAGACTGTGCATTTCCATCCCTCCAGGCTCCCTCTCTGGGGTTGTCTGGTTGATTTTAGTCTGGACCATATTCCTCTGTCTTTTCATGGCTATAGAAGTGGTCGCTGGTAGTTGCCACATATGTCAGCTGGGCTCTTTAAGACTTTAAAAAGAGAAAAAAAAAAGAAAGAAAAGAAAAGAAAAAAGAAAAAACAAAACAAACAAAAAACGCCCACCGGAAGTAGATTCTATTGGGATGCTGTAGGTGGCGCTGTTGCCCCACTATTCCGCAGCCATGCCTGTGCAGCTCCGCAGGGCCCTTTACAGCTCTGTCCGGGGTCCGAGACTCCCCAGGACTCCCAGCCTGCTGAGCTGAGTGTGCTGGGGTGATCCGGCTCCTCCGCTGGGCATCTGTCTCTTTAAGACCGCTGAAGAAAGCACACGCTTTTCTTTTCTTTTTTTTTTTCCTTCCCGGGAGCCGGCTGCAAGCACCCTGGTATGTTCCCTGCTCAGATCCTGCACCCTCTGTCTCTCCAATCTCAGCTACACCGCGCTGTTTGTCAGCGCTCCCAGCGCCGATCACCGGGGCTGGCTACTTCGCGGGGTGTACTTCCACTCCCTTCTGGCTCTGAATCCTCTCCTCCTGCCGGTGCGCTGGGGTGGGGGAGTGCTCGGGTCCTGCCGGGTCACGGCTCCGTATCTTACCCGCCTCTTGGGGTGCCGAGTCCTCTCAGGTGTAGCTGCACGCTGTGCGCTTTCCTGTGTATTCTGGTCTCTCTTTTAGGAATAGTTGTATTTGCTGTATTTTTGTAGATAAATATAGTGTTGGGAGGAGATTTCTGCCACCCTGCTCACACCGCCATCTTCCCGGAAGTCCCCTATTATTTTTATAATAAATATAATTACACATATCATATACCACTAATAAGATAGAGCTAAAAATGATCTTTCAGATTTCCATTTTGGGTGCCAGAGATTTTCTTCATGAATTCACATTTGGAGGGAAATTGCTTCACAGCAACTCATTTGAACAAAAGATATAACATTGATTGACTCCAAGCTGACTTCTATAAGGCAGAGATTACAGGATATAATTGCCTTATTGTAAATTGAGCGGGTTAGTCCACATCTAGGCTATTGTATCTCATTCTAGATGTTGCTTATTAAAAGAAGTTTTATAAATTTAAAAAGTTATGTGAAAGGTAACAGATGAATAGCAAGGAACCAGAAAAACATACAAAAAACAAACAAAAACCAAAACCAAAACAAAACAAAACCAGACAAAGAAACTAATAGTGTTTAGTTAAGAGAAGATTTAAAATGAGATAATTCTCTCCAGACAGTTCAAAGGTCCTTTTGTTTCCTTGCTCTGGGGATCAAATGAGTATAGGTATTTGGAACCTGACAAGGAAGTGGTTTTTGCTTCAATATAAAGAAACAATTTTTTTTCTAACGACGACATTCATTCCAGCCATGGTCACTAGCACATCCATATGTAGTGACTGATGTGTGCCACTCCCGGAGATTTCCATGCAGAGCCTGCATGCACTCCTGGGGTCTACTCTGTGATGTGGTACCCGGGACCCCCTTCAGAAGTGACCCTCCCAGCTGCTGAGAGTATTAACCTGCTGACAGGCCTTCACCATCAGCACCTCAGTGAAGAAAGCTGCCTTGCCCCAGGGCACGCCCCTCCAAGGTGAAGGTGATGTACGTAGGTTCCCAATTGCCTGCCCTATGCTTCAACCCTGGACAGCCCTGCAGGATCATTCTGGCGTCAGAAGTTCTCATAAAGTTAGCTGAGGCCTCTGCTGAGACTGCCTCAGCTTCTCTTTCTGCCCTAACCTGCTTCCTTCCCTTCCACAGGGGTCAATCCCAAGATCCCTGAGAAACTTCCCACATGCTGCTCTTCATCTCAGAGTCCACTTCTCAGGAAGCCTAGCCTGTGACAATACCCACCCAAGATGCTGGAGGTGCTTCCCTGAGCAGGCTAACTGCAAAGGTCCCCTACAGCCCTGTGACTCTGCAGAGTCTCTGGGCATTTGAAACTGAATGTTCTAAGTCTACAAAGTTCCCAGTTGTCTCCGCTGTGTAAAATCCATGTGGATGGTGCTCAAGAGAAAGCTCAACCTTCTTTCTCATCAGCTGATCTCTGGTCAGCCTGAGGCCATGTAGGAGGGGCACTCGTTGAGCCCTTCAATTGGTCATTCAACCAGTGCCCAGTTTTTCAACAAATATTTATTAAGGCCCAAATATGCACCAGGCATGGTGGGCACAATGGTGCACCAAATAAAGCTCATTTCTGGAGCTTAGTGTTTAGTAAGGAGAAGCATATGAGCATATTATTCCCCAAATTTCACTTATTTGCATACTGCTTCCAAGAGCCTATATACCCATTGCCTGATCATGGTACTACCGAATCATATGGTTGATGGAAGGTGAATTTACAGTAAGCAAAAATTTCACCAAAAGATAAGTTACTACCATATACATATCTTTTCTAATACACATTAAAATTAACATAAAACTTGACAATTTTTAAAATGAACACCAGCATGTCATTTGTCCCATATACATATACCATAGAGTAGGAAGCAATTTACACAAAGGATCACAGACAAATGTAAAGTTGTAAGTGTGACAGGTACTTACAAAGGAGAAGTATCCAGTGAATTCAGGGATTTCACTTACTCAAGGGATTCCCTAAGAAAATGAGTTGTCTTGACGGAAGACTAAGAGTTGACTAAAGAGGTGGAGTGTGGGGTGTGAAGAACATTCCAGATGGAGGCAGCAGTGTGTGTGCTAAGGCACTGTGGCAGGAGGGAACACAATGCTAGTGAGGTCCAGGTGTGGAAAGCAAGAGGTAGGGGCAAGGTGTGAACCGAGGCTAGCCAGCAAAGTAGAAGCCAGTGATGGAAGAGGGAAGGTAGGCTGACTCCATTCTCCAACATCTCGATAGCCAAGTGGAGCCTGCCTACACATAATCATTCCCACCTGACCCCCACCCCCACCCCACCACAGACTTTTCTCTCCAAATGAGTCATAACACTTCTCTAGACCCTCTGCCAAAGCATACAAATAATCAGTATCAGCATGCATGTTTCTGGCCTGGGGCTGTGAAATGTATTCCAGACTTGAAACTTTGGGGGCTGAGGTTATATCTGGTAAATATTTAGATCTTTCCCCAAGGCTTTTACTCATTCCATCCAGCAGGTGGAGTACAGGAAAATGCTTTCTGTTCCCAACCAATCCCCTTGCATCCAAAAGGAAAAAGGTTTGCCAGCATCGTCAAAGGTAAGAAATAGAACAAGAAAGCAGTGATTGTGTATCTGAGTCTCATTCTATGGAAAACACGAACTAATTAGCTTCTTAGCGCTGTGCTTCCAGAGATTCCGAATCTGACATTTCTGTCCAAGTTTGGGGAGCTATGCTATTAGTCCAAAAACGAACGAAGCGGCTTAAAAAGGATCACATAACCAAAAACCACATCCTTCACAAGAGAGAAAAACAGAAAGGCAACGTGGAAACCCCTCAGTGATGGTGCCGGTTTGAGGGTTTGGGGAGATTTGACTGGCTGGCAGAGATATGTTAATCTGGTATGCAGACAGATAACATAAACATATCTACATAGATCTAATGAGGAAAACTCAACAGACCACATAGAACTGACTTCTTAAAGCCCCATGGTCAAATAGTGACCTCATAGAAAGAACAAAGAAACCAAGGGGACAGAGAGCGAGTGGAGACAGAAGAGATCACTTCCATGACTCTGGATTCTGTAAGAAACACGACTGACTCTAATAACCATCCTGAACTGACCTCATTTCTTTTTCTAGAAGGCATAGAGACTTGCCTTCCTGACAACCAACCAAAGAAGGTGTTCCCTGAATCCCTACTACAGAGGAGGGACTGAAACAGACACCCGGATGAAGAAATGGGCTCCACTCAGGAATATAATATGTTGCCGGAAAACAGTGTAGATAGATAGTGTGCAACATAGGAGAGCGTGCCAAGAAATGTGTGCAGGGTGTTCCAGGAGCATTTGGGGAAGGGGATTCTTCCCAGGGAAGTTAGGGAAAGCTTCCCAGAAGGCGTGATGCTTACTCTGTGTCAGAAGAGATAAGCAGGTGTCCACCAGGCATGTATATAACATGGCTATGTTGCATGAACATTGTGAATAATTAAGCACTGTATCACATTCAGCCAGTCACGTGCTCCCAGTATAAGAGGTCCAGAAAGCTGGGCTAACAGCGGACTCTTGCCCCACCTCACCCTCCTTGGAGCAGCTGTGCACTGAATGGAATGTCAGGCAGATTACCCATACCATATTTATCTACTCTCGCTCTCTCTCCCCTCTCAGTAAAGTTGATTTCTTGTAAGTTAATCATTTGTGTGTTATGTAACTTTCCTGCCAAGTATAGGGCACAGCCTTGGAGTTACCCAACTCCACTATTATGTATGTGACTTTCCTAAGCCTTGGTTTCCACATCTCTACTATGGGGAGAATATTAAAACTTTCTTCATAAGGTTGTTGTGAGGATTAAATGAACTAATCTGTGCACATTGCATAGAACACTATTTGATATAGGGTAAGTGATCAATAACAATTACTGCTATTATTATTACTCCAATCAGAGGAGACAGCATGTGTTAGGATACAGGAATACAGAAAAGAATGGTATGTTTAAAGGATGGTGAGCAGTGTAACTAGCCAGAGGTGAGGCTGGTAAGGTAGTTTCAGGGGGATTTGTGAAGGTTCCTGATCACAAGATTAAGTTTTACTGTGCCTCTGGGCAAGAAGGGACCAGGTAAGTCACAACTCCAGATTTATATTAAACCGAGATAGCTGTGTCTGTAGAGTGGAAAAGAAGATGGAAAAAGTAGCCAGGGAGCTAGTGCAAGAGCTTGGTCTTGAAGTAAGGAGTGCCTAAACCGAGGAACACGATGACGGTGGTGGTGATTTTTTTAGTGAGTTCCTCCCAGAGAGACCCTGAGACCATGACTTGGGTAGAAGTTGGGAGGAGATCCCAAGAAGCACAATGAGAGAGGGGGAAGTAAGGCAGGGGCAGGAGAAGGGCCAGCAAAGGACGCATCCCTGAGTAACGTCACTGCTGCAGAGAAGTGGGGCTCCATTCCACTGGGGCTCTCTAAGGGACTGTGGGGAAGACTTCTCAGAATTTCTCCAATGGAAGGAGGATATTTACCCACTGAGGCCGTCCTTCTATGGTTGAGGGCTTCCACTGGAGGTGGAAAACCCAGCACTTCTGGGCTGCTCTCCTTCAGACTGAGCAAACTATCCCACCTGAAGGAGTGCTCAGAGAAAAAGCGAGGCAGGCCTCTGAGGTGGAGGCTGTTGGTGTGTATGGGGCTTGTCCATCTGGGCTGCATGCAAGCCTAGAAGTGGCTGGAGGGATATGTGGCAGGGTGTGACCTGAGGATTCCAGTTGCAGCAGGAAACCTTTCCTGAGTGTGCACCGTGGGCCAGGCATGATGCCAAGCATTTCATTTAAATGCATTATCACAGTCCATTCTTACAACCCTTAGGAGGTGATGGTGCTATTAGTATCCCCATCTCACAGACAGGGAAACTGAGACACTGAGAGGTTGTGTGATGTGCCCAAAGTCATACAGCTAGTAAGCTATGAAGCCCATGCTTGAGCTCCTATAGTGACTCAAGAGCCCACACCCACACCTTCAGTTACTACTGTATCCTGCTTAGAGAGAACAGCCGTGAGCTGGAAAGAAGGGGTGAACCAGAGACTGACTTAGGACAGTGTTGTTTAATGCAGTAGCCACTAGCCATGTATGCCTATTAAATACTTGGAAATGTGACTAGGGCAAGAAAAATTGAAATTTGAATTTTATTTAACTTAAATTAATTTTAAATAGCCATGCATGGCTAGTGGCTACTGCATTGGACAGTGCAAACTTAGGAGGTGGGAAATCCCTGTCCTTAAAGAAGGTGAGGATGACTTAGAACCTTACCAACATGGTAATGTTATGACGCACCATGACATGTATCACAATTCATTACAAAGGGTACTTAAAGTACTGAAATTAATGAATTTTTTACTTTCATATTTAAAGTTTTTAAAAAATCAAAACCAGTACAGGTTCACAGTTTTAAAAGTCATATATTGCCACAAGTTTATAACGACAACAACAAAAAACCAGTAGGTCCTCCCCACTGCACTCCTAATTTCTGTTCTCTAGAGGCAACCACTTTCATATCTTCTAGGCATTTTTCCTGACTCTGCATTTCTAAACAATATGTTGACATTTCATTTCTTGATTTTTCTTCACTGTTAAACAGTATCTATAGGTTTCATTCTATGGAAGATAAGGATTTTGCTTTTTACCCTACCCACCTGACAGCTATGTATATAGTCTCCAACCCACCCCCTCCTCCCTATAGTCATATCACTGGTTAGTTCAAGATTCAGTATTTATATTAGCAGAACTATGTAACTATTAGTTACATATAAACCGTATGGATGATCTCATGTATTTTCTTATACAAGTGTCTAGTTTTCATTTACACCATCTTCAATTTACTTACCACTAATTCAGCTCCAAATTTTCTGACACACTCTAAAAAGCCTCTCAGTATAACCAACCACATTGTTTATTAGTTCATCTTTTCACTGAGATGTCCTTCCTCAGATCCATGAGGCTGCTCTCAAGGCCTCCTGCAGAGCTATCACTCTGTGAAGTCCCTGAATTATTTTCCTGGGATTCCTTGTGCGTCTCTCCTGTTTTAGACCTGCTGTTCCTGGATCCCCTGCAATGCCCTTTCTTGACTGAGCAAACTCCACCTTCCCCCAGCTTTTTAAGACTTCCCCTAGTGGCTTTGTTTACAAATGGTAAATGCAAAGTTACTTTTTAGAAGGCCTTTGTGACTGAAAATGTCCTCATTCTAACCAAAAACTTGGTTGTCAGACTAGCTGGGTATGGAAGTTTTGGGTGGAAGTTATTCCCCCTCCAAAACATGAAGGCATTGCTGTTTTGTCTCCAAAGCTTACAGTGTTGATGTAAAAAAATACAATGCCATTCTGATTCCTGATCAACTGAACGTTACCTCGTTTCCTTTCTGAAAGTTTTCAATATCCTCTTTGGCTCCAGCATTTGAAATATAATAATGTGCCTTCATGTGGATCTTTGTGTTGTGTTTGTAGTGAGCCCTTTCAATCTAGAATGCATGACCTTTGGCTCTAGGGAATTTTCTGGTAAAATTTCTTGGTAATTCTTTTTCTCTCTTGTACACACACACACACACACACACACACACACACACACACACACACACTAGTTCTACTTTTCTGGAGAACCCTGATTAATACAATTTGTTAGGTATGAAAATAGTAATACAGTTTTATAGAGAAAAGCCTCATGTTTTGGAGATGCTTGATAAAGTATTTAGAAGTAAAATGTCATGATGTATATAATTTATAATGGTTCAGTAAACACACACACACACACACACACACACACACACAGATAAAGCAAATATAGTAAAACATTAACACCTAATAAATATAGGTGGTGGTTGGATGGGGTTTTACTGTACTCTAATTTTTTTACTTTTCCATTCAGACTTCCCAGATTAGAAAATCGAATCAAATAAGAAAATGAAAAACTCAGAGCAGTAAGTAGGAAATGGCAGTATTGGGGGTTGACCTTATTTCTCATGATAATCAAGTAGAAGAGGTTTTTAAAGTCCCTGAAAAGAGTTGGGGGTGGGATCAGTGCAGGAGACTAGGTCTTGATTGGAAATTAGCAAGAATTGTAATGAAGACTACCGCTGATCAGGAGTTCCAAAGAGCTGGACGGTCAGCGAGGACACAGGTCAGGGATAGTCTGTCCATTGGCTGCAGGGTATGGTTGCTATCAGCTCTGTATCATGAGAAAGAAAAGTCTCCTTATAAGAATTTATAATCATGAACCTGTCCTCAAGTAGAATTGGACTACAAATTTATACTACCCGCCAGGCCTAGGAACCCCAGGCTTAGAAATTAATATATGACAGTGGTCCATGATATAATATGAACATAAGTAAAAGCAAAAAAAATCCCTCTACAGATTTTAACCCCCAAATTAGGATGCATGGTTTTTTCATGTTTAACTGTGCTCCCATTCAAGGCCCATAAGCTAAAATTTACTTATAAAAAGTTGAATGAGAAAGTCAGCAGACATAGCAAATGGCACAACTGAACACCCAAGACTTCAGATACCGGAATTATTGGATACTAAATGGATACAGACCATAAATAAGTATATATAAGATGATCAAAACTATTTTTAAAAAGGACTTATAATGTGAGAAATAAAAAGATATCATGAATATTAGGTGGACTTAGTTCAGAAAGCAAATACAATTTCAAATAAACAACAGAGATATTGAAACTAAAAATCTAATGGGTAGACTACTTCCAAAAGTGTCAGAGGAGTGAAGTGGTCATGAAACCCTCCCATACATAACACTGATAAAAATAAGGTTAAAACATTTTTTTTAAAACAACTATTTAAAGGCCCTGGAGAGAATCCAAAAGCAGACAGAAGCAGAAAGAGCATTTACTCTCAAAAAGCTACCACAGGAAGGGGTAAGAATTGAGAGTTTATGTCTTCCTGGCCTAAGGGTGATGTCCAATCCTTACAGCTATAGCTGGAAGAAAAATAGCAGTGGAAAACCACAGCTTTACCAGCCAAGGTGCCAGAGATCAGAGTTCAAGCCTGAAAATGGAGCTGGAAATCTACAGGAAAAGTACTGGCAGCATAGCAACCACAAAAGGAGTATAAAATTCAGAGCATAAACTCTGTCCAAATCACAGGCCAAAAGCTAAACTGCACATGTGTGGGAGGAGGCTCTAAGGGGCCTGGTGAAAAAGTGAGCAGAAACCAAAAAGAAATCTGCTCTTGCTCTTGAATAACAGAGCTATGCACAGCCCTGACTGTGAATTTGCTGTCTTTTTTTTTTTCCTTAACTGAGTGAACTTCCCAACCATGAACAAGTCAGGTGCCAGAAAGCTGAATCTTACAGTCTTAAAACATCAGACGCAGAGCCCCAAACCAGCCAGACAGCTAAAAGTTTGAAAGAGGGAAACCTCTAGATGCAATAAAATAAAACGAGAGTGACCTCCATCTCTGTTGAAATCCTTGACTAGCCACCAAATTACACAGAAACAGGGGAAACTCCCAAATGCCAGGTAAAAAAGTACCAATGGGAAGTCATAAAAACAGAGATATTAGCTGTTGTGTATCATAAGGGTGACAGAGTTTGCACTGGAATCCAGACAAGTTCACTGCCTACTAGAAGGAAAAATATACATACCTCAGAAGAATAAAACAGTTGCCCAAATGTATCATCTACAAGGCTCACTTTTCAACCAGAAATTACTACACATGCAAAGAAACTTGAATATATGCACTACACTCAGGGGAAAAGCCAGCCAATAGAAACCAACTCTGAATGGCTCCAGATGTTGGGTTTAGCAGACTTTGACTTTAAAGCAGTTATTATAAATATGCTCAAAGAATTCAAAGAAAATATGGTGTCATACTAAATGAACAGCCAGGAATTCTCAATAGATAAATGGAAAAAAAATTAGAAAAGGAAATTCTAGACCTGAAAAGTACAAAAACTGAAAATTTAAATGTTCACTATGTGGGGCCAGCCACTTATTGGGGAAGGTGGAAGCGAGAATCAGCTAAGTCAGAGACTGAGCAATATATGTTCCCAAACAACAGAAAGAAGAAAGATGGAGGAAAATTGAAGTGCTGAGAACCTTAGAGACCTGAGGGAACAATATCCAAATGTTCAGTACTTATATAACTAGAATTCCAGAGAAAGAGAAGAAAGGGAAGGGACCAAAAAAAAAAAAATACTGGAAGACGTAATTGCTGAAAATGTCCCAGGGGCATAAGGAAACCCCTAGGGGTGATGGAAATGTTCTGTATTTTGATTGTGGTGGTGGTTCATGGGTGAATACATTCATCAAAGCTTAGATAATGGTACAGTTTAAATGGGTGTGCTTTATTATACATAAATTACATCTAAATAAAGTAGTTTAGAAATGTAAATGATGAAGTACACCTCTCCTTTCCATTAAAAAAATTCCTAACGAACAGGTTAAATATTACATTGGACACATCCAAAGAGAGAATATGGGTAAACTGGCAAATAAATCTGAAGAAATGAACTGGAATATAACACCGTGAGATCAATGGGAGGTGAAGAGACAAGAAGAAGAGAATTAGAGAAGGTTCTGTGGTATAGATGAGTGGAAATGCAGATAAAGAGAGTACTGGAGAGATTTGCACTGATAATTTTCCGCTTTTGATAAAAGACATGAATCCTAAGGTTCAGGAAGTACATGAGGTCCTATGAAGTATAAATAAAACTACATCCACAGATAGACACACAGTTGTGAGGATGGAAAACACCATGAAGAATACCTTAAAAGCAGCTGGAGGGGAGGGATTAAACAATTTCCAGACAAGCAAAAGTTGAGAGAGTTTGCCTCCCACAAACCACCTCTACAGAATATTTTAAAGGGACTGTTCTAGATGGAAGCACTCCTAAGGCTAAATAGATGTCACCAGAGAGAAAATAAAATCACAGCAAAGAAAGCAGACATTCCAAATACTAACTAAAGGCAAAAAATAATCAACTATCCACAAAAACAGTCAAAGGAAACACAAAAGAGTACAGAATAAAACACCTAACATATAAAGAATGGAGGAGGAAGAATAAGAAGGGAGAGAAAGAAAGAATCATCAGACTGTGTTTATAATAGCTTAATAAGAGAGATAAGTTAGACTGTTAGATAGTAAAGACGCTACCCTTGAACCTTTGGTAACCATGAATCCAAAGCCTGCAATGGCAATAAGTACATATCTATCAATAATCATCCTAAATGTAAATGGACTGAATGCACCAATCAAAAGACACAGAGTAATAGAATGGATAAAAAAGCAAGACCCATCTAAATGCTGCTCACAAGAGACTCACTTTAAACCCAAAGACATACACAGACTAAAAGTGAAGGGATGGAAAAAGATATTTCATGCAAACAACAAAGAGAAAAAAGCAGGTGTTGCAGTACTTGTATCAGACAAAATAGACTTCAAAACAAAGAAAGTAACAAGAGATAAAAAAGGACATTACACAATGATAAAGGGGACAGTCCAACAAGAGGATATAACCATTATAAATATATATGCATCCAACACAGGAGCGCCAGCATATGTGAGACAAATACTAACGGAATTAAAGGAGAAAATAGACAGCAATGCATTCATTTTAGGAGACTTCAACACACCACTCACTCCAAAGGACAGATCAACCAGACAGAAAATAAGTAAAGACACAGAGACACTGAACAACACACTAGAACAGATGGACCTAACAGACATCTACAGAACTCTACACCCAAAAGTAGCAGGATACACATTCTTCTCAAGTGCACATGGAACATTTTCCAGAATAGACCACATACTAGGCCACAAAAAGAACCTCAGTAAATTCAAAAATATTGAAATTCTACCAACCAACTTCTCAGATCACAAAGGTATAAAACTAGAAATAAATTGTATAAAGAAACAAAAAGGCTCACAAACACATGGAGGCTTAACAACATGCTCCTAAATAATCAATGGATCAATGACCAAATTAAAACAGAGATCAAGCAATATATGGAGACAAATGACCACAACAGCATAAAGCCCCAACTTCTGTGGGACACAGCAAAGGTAGTTCTAAGAGGAAAGTATATTGCAGTCCAGGCCTATTCAGAGAAGGAAGAACAATCCCAAATGAATAGTCTAAAGTCAAAATTATTGAAATTGGAAAAAGAAGAACAAATGAGGCCCAAAGTCAGCAGAAGGAGGGATATAATAAAGATCAGAGAAGAAATAAATAAAATTGAGAAGAATAAAACAATAGAAAAAATCAATGAAACCAAGAGCTGGTTCTTTGAAAAAATAAACAAAATAGATAAACCCCTAGCCAGACTCATTAAGAGAAAAAGAGAATCTACACACATAAACACAATCAGAAATGAGAAAGGAAAAATCATGACGGACCCGACAGAAATACAAAGAATTATTAGAGAATAATATGAAAATCTATATGCTAACAAGCTGGAAAACCTAGAAGAAATGGACAACTTCTTAGAAAAATACAAACTTCCAAGACCAAGCAAGAAACAGAGAATCTAAACAGACCAATTACCAGCAACAAAACTGAATCGGTAATCAAAGAACTACCCAAGAACAAAACCCCCGGGCCTGATGGATTCACCACTGAATTTTATCAGACATATAGAGAAGAAATAATACCCATTCTCCTTAAACTTTTCCAAAAAATAGAAGAGGAGGGAATATTTCCAAACTCATTCTAAGAAGCCAGCATCACTCTAATACCAAAACCGGGCAAAGACCTCACCAAAAAAGAAAATTACAGACCAATATCCCTGATGAACACAGATGCAAAAATACTCAACAAAATATTAGCAAACTGAATTCAAAAATACATCAAGAGGATCATACACCATGATCAAGTGGGATTCATCTTAGGGATGAAAGAATGGTACATTTGAAAATCCATCAACATCATCCACCACATCAACAAAAAGAAGAACGAAAACCACATGATCATCTCCATAGATGCTGAAAAAGAATTCGGCAAAATTCAACATCAATTCATGATAAAAACTCTCAACAAAATGGGTATAGAGGGCAAGTACCTCAACATCATAAAGGCCATATATGACAAACCCACAGCTAACATCATACTTAACACTGAGAAGCTGAAAGCTTTTCACTTAAGATCGGGAACAAGACAGGGATGGCACTCTCCCCACTGTTATTCAACATAGTACTGGAGGTCCTAGCCATGGCAATCAGAAAAAACAAAGACATACAAGACATCCAGATTGGTAAAGAAGAAGTCAAATTGTCACTGTTTGCAGATGACATGATACTGTACATAAAAAACCCTAAAGACTCCACTCCAAAACTACTAGAACTAATATCTGAATTCAGCAAAGTTGCAGGATACAAAATTAACACACAGAAATCTGTTGCTTTCCTATACACTAAGGATGAACTAACAGAAAGAGAAATCAGAAAAACAATTCCATTCACAATTGCATCAAAAAGAATAAAATACCGAGGAATAAACCTCACGAAGGAAGTGAAAGACCTGTATTCTGAAAACTACAAGACACTCCTAAGAGAAATTAAAGAGGACACTAACAAATGGAAATTCATCCCATGCTCTTGGCTAGGAAGAATAAATATTGTCAAAATGGCTATACTACCTAAAGCAATCTACAGATTCAATGCAACCGCTATCAAAATACCTACAGCATTCTTCAATGAACTGGAACAAATAATTCTAAAATTCATATGGAACCACAAAAGACCCCAAATAGCCAAACAATCCTAAGAAGGAAGAATAGCAGGGGGATCTCGCTTCCCAACTTCAAGCTCTACTACAAAGCCACTGTAATCAAGACAATTTGGTACTGGCACAAGAACAGACCCACAGACCAATGGAACAGAACAGGCTGTACAACACAGAGAAGACAAGTAGTGATTCTATAGCATCTCACTACGCTGATGGACAGTGACTGTAATGGGGTATGTAGGGGGGACTTGATGATGTGGGGAGTCTACTAACCGTAATGTTGCACATGTAATTGTAGAATAATGATACCAAAATAAAAAAAATTGCTTAAGAAAAAAAAAAGCATCTGGAGGAAAGAGCGATTACCTATAAAGTGACATTTATACGGGCAGCAGAATTTCAACAGGGTGAGGGTGGCTAAGAGAGAGTAGAATCTTGTCATCACAGTGCAGAGAGAAAATAAATGTCTATTCCACCCTGTTGGTGCCTTGGAACCCACCCCAGAGCCATCTCTGAACAGCACCTTTTCACTGTCTCTTCACCGCAGTCCACCAAAATATGTCAAGCCCCTGACGTTATTAAGGGACTTTACCTAAAGTAAAAGTGCTAGTGTGTGGAGGGTGTTAATGATTCAATACTGTGGACTGCCAGTGTTGACCTAAGTCATTTTTATCATAATATTACCTAAATATGCACAAAGATATAAAACTAGGTATAAACTCTTATGCTTATAGTTCTTGTACAACTTTTAAACAAAAATAAATTCATAAGCAAATATATATGACTTATTTAGAAAGAAACAAAAAAAATTATAACGCCAATGAAATCTAAAGTATTGACACAAATGTGACAAATGATGCTATTTTGCTGAGATTAAATGACTGAAATTCTGTTTCACAGCAAAAAGAGTTGTGTGTCTTCTCTTTGACTGAAGGAGCCTCAGGCTGCCTGGGTCAAAATCTGACTGTGTATTTCAAATACTTAACTTACCCTAAGTATCCATCCCTCCCTTGTAAAACGAAGACAGTGTACACCTACTCATAGGGACGTTGTGAAGATTAAATACAATAATGTGAGAAAAGTACACAGCCCAGAGCCAGGGACATAAAAAGGGTTTTATAAATTTATTATTACTTATTGTAGTTTGTCCTCTTTGAACTTTGTACCTACAAAGGTAGCTCTTCACTGCCTCTTCACCTGTAATGAGGAAGTGAACAATCACACCAGGCTTTTGAGTTTGAAATGCTGCTGTTAGTGTGAGCTGCCCGGTGACCCAGCCCGCACACCATGTTTGTCTTCAGTCTCCCCTGCGAAGCAGTGTCAACAGACTTGCCTTGGTCCCCCGTGAGCACAAACCCCCATGCCAACCTGGGGACTGAAAAAATGTGGCCAGACTGAGTCACGGAGTGATGGGTAAGCTGGTCCAGATAGATTTACAGTCCTTTTCAAAGATCCTCCCTGAAACAGAAAAACACACACATGTACGCATGCCCACCCCACCACCACGCTCAGATTAACAGCTTCCTGTAAATGGAGGGTTCTAAGCCAAAGGAGTCTCTCCAGGGGTGAGAACCTTAGACTTAGTGGCAGGTTGTGGCAGGAGGTTGGTGAAAGGGAGGGTTTGTCGGCCTTTAGAGGCAAAAGAATGCTCATCCTCCCTCCCATTTGCAACAACATGGATGGATCTAGAGGGTATGATGCTCAGCAAAATAAGCCAGGCAGAGAAAGACAAAAATGATTTCACTTATTTGTGGAATATAAAAACAAAGCAAAACAGAAGGAACAAAATAGCAGTAGACTCATACTCACCGAGAAGGGACTAATGGTTCCCAAGGGGGCGGGATTGGGGAAGGTGAGAGGGGAGAGGGAAGGGGATTAAGGGGCACAATAATTCGCAATCACAATATAGGCTGGTCACAGGGACGGTAGTACAGTATGGAGAATACAGTTAATGATTCTGTAACATCTTACTACATTGATGGACAGTGACCTCAGTGAAGGGGGTGAGGACTTGATAATATGGGTAAATGTTGAGCCACTGTGTTGTGTATTTGAAACAAACATAGGGCTGTAGATCAGTGATACTTTAATAAAAAAAGAGAAGAAAAGAAAGAACTAGCTGAACTAGTCTCTACAATGCTTATCAAGGGAAATTTAATCAGCAAACTAGCAACATCGTAAAACTCTTCAGTGCTTAAAGATCCAACCATTTTAAATGACTTTAGCCCCCTACTATATATGCAAATGCAGCTATTTAAAAATAAATTACAGCTACCTCTTAATTAAGGAAAATCTATTAAGCTTAGTCCCAAGGGTACCTCCTTGCAGGTAATCATAATCTATTCCCCATGCTGCATGCTTCTTATAGTTCAGACTGCCCCTATTGCCAATTATTCTAAAAGGGTAAGGAACTAGCTGAGTTATCTGAGTCTAGGTAGATTCAGACATATCTTATTTATAACAGCAGATCCTGCAGTGAAAAATTTACTTCTCACTTGGTACTTTTTGCCCCTATCCTTAAGTCCTCTCCTAATGGTGTGGCAAACTCTATAGTGAAATATAGCAAAGGCCAGAGAAAGAAGATCATGTGAAATACTTACCAAAGACCACTTAGACCCCAGCAAGCCATTACACCACAGCCTGAGAAGGTTGCACACCTTGGAAGCTAGCTCCACTGAGGGGGTCCAGCCCATTACCCGGAGTCCACTTTCCTTATACCCAATTGTGACTACCTTCCTCCTCCTCCTCCCAGAATACTGAGACTAATGACCAAAAATATGGTATAATTCCTCAAATCCTTTAAGAACACCAAGAACAAAGAATAATGACTAGATTCAGACAAAGCACCAGATTCTCAGAAACTAGAATTCCCACATCCACTCCTACCCTGCCAATTTAAATTTAAAAATGGGAGTGGCAAAAGAATCAAAAGCAAGAATCAAACAGATACTTGGACACCTATGTTCACAGCAGCATTATTCACAACAGCCAAAATGTGGAAGAAACCCAAGTATCCATCAACAGATGAAGAGATGGACAAAATGTGGTCTCTGCATACAAGGGAATACTATTCAGCCATGAAAAGGGTTGAAGTGCCAACACAGGCTACAACATAGATGAGCCCTGAAAACGACTAAGTGAAATAAGCCAGACACAAAAAGATAAATAGTTTATGATTCTATTACATGAGATATCTAGACTAGGGAAATTCACAGACAGAAAGTAGGTCAGAGGTTAGTAGGGGCTGGAGAGAATGGGGAGTTATTGCTTAACAGGTATCCAGTTTCTATGGAATGATGAAAAAGTTTTGGGAACAGACAGTAATTAATGGTTGCACAATGTTGTGAATGTAATTAACACCATAGAACAGTAGACTTGAAAATGGTTAAAGTGCCAAATTTTGTGTTATACAGTTGACTCTTGAGCAACATGGGTTTGAAATACACGGGTCTACTATGTCGGAAAAGTTTTTGAAAATTTGCAACAACTTGAAAAAACATTTTCTTTTCTGTAGCTTACTTTATATTTATAGCTTACATTATAGTTTTTTATAAAGTCTGTAATGCATATGACATACAAGATATGTATTAACTGGCTGTCTATATTATCAGTAAGGCTTCTGGTCAACAGGAGGCTATTAGTAGTTAAGTTTTTGAAAAATCAGAAGTTCCATGTAGATTTTCAACTGCCAAGGGGCGTCAGCACCCCTAACCCCCCACATTGTTCAAGAGTCAGCTGTATATATTTCACCACAATTTTTTAAAAATGAGGGACTCAAATCACCAAAAACAACCCAAAAGTCCTTCAATGGGTGCATGTATAAACTTACTGTAATATGTTATAAAATGGAACATACTGTTGACACGCAACAACTTGGATTAATCCCAAGGGCATTATGCTGGAGCAACAGAAGCCAGTCTCTGGGGATGTACCGTATGGTTCTGTTTACCTGAGATGCTCAAAGACAAAACCATAGGGATGGAGAACAGATCAGTGGCTGCCAGCAGCTGGGGCTGAGGGGTAGGGTGTGCTTATGAAGAGTCAGCACAGGGAGGTTTTGGAGTGATGAAACTGTTCTGTATGTACCCTGATTGCAGTGGTGGTTTACATTAATCTATACACATGCTAAAATTCAGGACTACTCATATTTTTAAAAAGTCAGATTCTTTTTAAAAGTGGGGTAAAAGGAGAAATGGCAGTAACTGCTTTCATTGCTCTTATAACCTCTGATCACTGCTTCCTCTCTCGAGCCGCCCCACTGTATTTCCCATGGATTTATCTATCTCTTAAAATACCCAGAGATCACAGTCTGGAAAACATGTTTTGTAAAATTACAATGAAGGGTCCCCATTTCTATTCCTAGAAGGGATTTTTTCCCCTGTACCTCATCCATCCACATACAATCACAGTTTGCCTTTTTAGCCTTGATGCCTTTCCTGGACAAAACCTTATGAACTTGGGCGGAAAAATGTGGCTGTCCCCCAGCAATAAAGTGCACAGGGTCCTGGAAATCATTAGAACACACATCTATCATAGCACAATGAGGGGGACACTCAGAGTGCTTCCTCTGAGGTGCAAACTTGGCAGAATTTGTGTTCTCACAGTGCAAGTCTCCTACATTGTTTAATGCTCTCTCCGGAAAATCTTCTGGTTTCATCAGGGTGAGTACCTGGAAGTAGCCAATCCCCCAGGAGCCCAGGCCTAAGGCTTCATCTAATACCTACCCAAAAAAGCTGCAGGAACTCTGGATTCAAACCAATAGTCTAACGAGAAAAATGGTAAGAGAAAGCTCCCAGCACTCTCATGTTTCCATGGTAATTCATGCTACACTGGCAGCTCTAGCCTTTGGAAGTCACTGGAAGCCCCTGGGACATTATTTATGCCAGCTACAGGCAGCTGCAGGCCCTGGAAATGAGCTGGACAAGCCTGGAAGAAAGCAGACAGAGGGACTGCCCTGCTTCATCTCATCATAGACTTCCTCACCTCCCCTCTTTCACCTAGTGAAAGGAAATTTTACAAGCAAGACACTCATCAGGACTCCTAATTGAAAAGTTGGAAAGCATAACAATGGAGCTGGTTTGCCATCTTTTGACACCTCATTAACCGCGACACTGTTCTTCCATGGAGGGCAGGAGTCTCAGGAATTAGTACTTAGAGTCTGTGCTTAACAACTCAAGCAGATAAAGAAACAGCAACACTTGGACTGAGAAAATTACCCCCCAAATGGCCATAAGAGTCGTGCCAGATCACGAACAAAACAGGAAGGACATGACAAGGAGAGGAAGATCTACTTAGGCTTTACTAAATTTGGGAATACTCACCTATACCCAGAGGAAAAAAGAGGAGGAATATTAAGTAATCTATTTTTCATAGACCTTTCTAGAAAAGGGGAAGATGTTGCCGAACTTCTCTCTGAAGGAGACAATTAAATGAACACCTAGGGATTGGAACCATACTGTGTACCAGAAGCTGCACATTTTGTGAATTTCAAACTGAGCTGAAGGATGCCTTCTTTTCTTTTTTTAAACTCAATGATATAACTAAACTTATATTTTAAATATATAAAGTTAGGGATACGGTTCAAACTGAAACCATGCCATTTATTTTCTGTAACCAGTGAACTGAAATATAAAAATACTCACCCAAACAAACAAACTAATATTTCTGTGTGTCTGAGTCTGTCTCGGGTATTATGGAAATGCGAGGCTTATTGGAACAAGGCACCCAGCTTCATCTTACCCCTGGAGAATTTGGTAAGACTTAGAAGGAGATGACTCTGGGTGGTCTCACAAAGCCCAAGGGCAGGATCCAAAACTCTAGGATTCTTCTGAATCTCTGACATTCTCATTTATCCACAAGAACCCAAATCCCTTCCTTTGATGGTCACGGTAAGAGGAAAGTTGTAGAGCCCAATTTTTTCAACCAGAAGAAATCGAAAGGCCAAAAGATGGATTCTAACTCTTACCTATCTTTTTTGATCTAGAGCAAGTTACCAGGTCTATGAAATTGCTGTCCAGCTACTTGGATCCCTCCAAAAGGGTCTAATGGGTACCTTCACCAATCTGAACAGAACATGAAAGAATCCAAACATGTCAGACACGCAAGGCCAGCTATTTTATCTCACCTAGTGAGGCATTAACAGTGTATGTGAACAGATCAGTAGACAAGCCATACACAAAAGTATGCTGGAAATGTTGGCATCCTAGAGACAAAATATCAAAAACTAGTCATTTGTAGAACAGACGGTGGGCACATGAATGAGTCAGAGACTATCTTACCCAAGAGCAAAAGACAGTGACGAAGGCCTATCCCACAGCCTTGACAATCTTTTACAATCTCTTTCTCTGGGTTGGCTTTTCTCCTCTTTTGCCTCTCCCACCCTCCTCGGGTGCCAGAGCAGCTCCCATACTCTGGAGGGGAGGCTGCTCCCTGTGCCTGTACTTCTTCTGTGAGTTGCAGGCCACTAGGTGCAACTGCCCACTGACACGGCCAGGCGGATGATTGGCGAACACGCGGAAAGTCCTCAACTCTCCCTTCCTCAGCCCCAAATCTATTCCTTCTCCTTATTTACTCATGAAACTTCCCAAGCAAAGATTCCTCCAAGACGATTCCCGTGAGCTTGCTCAGTCTCAAAGGGAACAGATGTCCACTGAGGAGAAGGCGGCCAGAAGGGGACCGCATGGCACAGACAGCACTACACAGTGGCGGTGTGCGCTCGCCCTGAGGCTGCGCGGACGGGGGTGCGGGGCTGTGTGTGTGCTCCGGGGGTGGATGGGCCGTAGCTCCCAGGAGACACAAGCTGCTCCTTGGAAATGAGAGAGGCTGGTCAAACAATCCACTGTGAGCTCCAAGGGCTTTCAATATTTACGATCACTAAAATGATTTATAGGACCTACCTTAGTGTTTATAAGATAAGGAAAATTATAGGATTGAGTAGCATTTACTTAAGTATGGGATATTATCACTTTTATAGCTTCCTTTAGCAAAGTCACCATGTGCTTAAATAAAATACAAAATCTTCTAAAGAATGAGAGAAAAGTCTTCTGGGAGGAATCGATGCTGAGCAGTCTCGGATTCTAACCTGCTGTTGGTGATCCCCTCTGTGGTTCTGCTGGGCCGGCCCGCTGCCTCTAGCAAAAGGATAGACAACACCTCCTTCCTTTTTTTCCACTTAAAAGGTCTCAGACCAGCTGGCAACTTTATTAAAAAAACCATTTATATAATGAATATAAACAAGCAAACAAGAATACAGAATACTAATGTCTTCACAGACTGTGTGATGACTTGAAATCTAAACATCGTCTAATCACCAACCTCCAAGTTTCTAGAAATGAGCAAACAGACCAGAGAAAGTAAGTGAAGGGCCTGAGGCCACAAGGCAGCAGAGGTAGCCCCCAAACTTGGTGACTTACTTCCCCATCTCATGTCCTTTTAACTCTCAAGCTACCGCTCTTAAAACCAGGTCTGAATTCCTTCCCTTCACCTCAGGTTCTCTCCTCCTTGGCTCTGTGCTATATCGCTTCCCAGAACTGTCTTGGTTCCTTGGCTCCTGGGAACTGGTTTATCCAAATGCCCTAATATATTCAACGTCAAAGCCCCACCCCTCGAACAACCGAACTCTTTTTTCTTGTAAACCTTCCACTCAGTTCTGGTTTCCCACTTAGGCAACATGTAAACCATGCCTGGTTTACACTGGAGTTGCCTGGTAATGGGGACCAATATCCTTCAGTCTCTGTGAATGGCCATGGTTCAAGCCATTCCAGCCTTATTCCAGCCTCTTGAGGGGTCTATGCTGAGTCTCCCAACAACACAGGGAAATAGAAATCAACACAGTAATGCCTTCATCTTATGAAAACTATTGGAACTGCACATGTACGTGTGTTTATACACCACAAACTCACTCATGCAGTAAGAATATATATAATGATGGTAATTCTTGGTGAATTATCAACAAAAAGGCACTTGATGATCAGGGGATTTTATATAGCATGATGCAGTAACCTCAGCCCCGGGCTAGAAGTCATCATCATCTGTTTTTTGTCTTGATTTTGCTAGCCAGAACTCTGAGAGCCTGATCTGCATGCCAGTTCAGGATATCGGGGGAATCACCTAGGTCAGCGCAGGACTTTTATTTCCCTGGGGCCCCCCCAAAACCTCATAAAATAGCTTTCAAATATCATTAGCTATGTCTGAGGGATAGAGATGAGGGACAGTTTCCACATTTGTAAAAGAGAAAGACGGACATTATATGATGTGTAAAATTCCTTTTCTAGAAGTCTAGGTAGGGATCCAAATTTTTCTTGGTCTGCCTTGCAGAGAGTATTTAAGGGGAACACTTTTGTCTTGAATTTTTGTTTCTGGGTACTTATAAGGCCACATGAAAGTGTGCCCTTTCCCCATTTGTTTTTTCAAGGTCTGAGCATTCTACCCCTCTCCCTACCCTTTTTCCCCCTCCCTCTCCCTTACCACTACTCAGAAGTAAACTACATTTTTTGGTTTAGGGGGATTATGCTAGTTCATCCCAGAGGCAAGAATGGTCTCTGCTTTGCACCAAAGCAGCAGAAGCAGCCAGACTCAAGAGTGCGGCTGAAATTCTTTGGAAAGTCAGGGGTTTGGAGTTTCTGTGTATAGTACTTGAACATCTGTGACCTACTGATGTGCAATACCCAGAACAAGAATGGGGAATTGCTGTCAACCCACAAAACCCTGAAACCAGTGCCAGGGGTTTCTGTGCCCTCCCTGGTCCTGTTTAAAAAAAAAAAGTTCTTTAAAGGACATCTCTGGACATCTTAGGGAATTCATGCCAAATGGATAGCCAAAAAAGCTACCTGGAAATAGCAATAAACGTCCCAAGCATTCTCCAACTCAATTTATGAGACCAGTATTACTCTGCAACCTAAACCATACCAAGACACTAAAAAGAAAACTACAGACTAATATCCCTGTGAACATAATTACAAAAAAGTGCTTAACAAAATATTAGCAAATTTAATCTAGTGATACAGAAAAAGGATAATTGTGGTAGATCCATACAATAGAAAACGACTCAGCAATATAGACTACTGATACACATGACAACATGCAAGAATCTCAAAAATGTAAAAGAAGCCAGACAGTTGTGCACATGTGCAGGCACAGATATGCAGATATGTATAATTCTATATAGAGAACTCTAGAAAAGACAAATCAATTGTGTGGTGACAGAATAAAGGTCAGTGGTTGCCTGCGGGGGGCGGGCAGGGAAGATGAGGGATGAGTATCAACTAGGATGGGACCCGAGGAAACTTTCCGGGGCGATGGAAATGCTGTATATCCTGGTTGTGGTGGTAGTGAGATGGATGTCTAACACTCAACTTGTCAAAATACACACTTACCATAGGTACTTCTACTAATCATATGTAAACTATAGCTCAGTACATTTGATTTTTTTTAAATGTGAGAAAGCAAGCTTGTCTAACTGAGGCCCTAATCCTTAAAAGGCCAAACCTTTGGTGGGGTTGGCTGAAAGAATTCTAATTAACAGCATGAAAATGCCCAGCACCCAGGATCCCCTGGAAGGGGCGGCAGGGGAGTTTGGGGCAAGGCGATGTCAGTGGGGGCAGCATAAAGCCGTCAACCCAAACCCTGTGAACTCTTGAATACTCAGTAACTAGAATTGACATTATATCTAAAAGGCATGGGCTTGATATCCCTGGACAGTCCCTGCCACCGCAGGCCTCCAGGCTTACAGGGGGTAAGGCCCCTCCTCAAGTCCTAAAAGCCTTTTTTCCCCTTTGGCAAGGCTTTCTCAGGAAAGTGTCTAGGGGCTAAGGGCAGCACCCAGACAGCAGCCAGCAAGGAAATAGGGGCCTCTGTCCTGCAAGCACAAGGAACTGAACTTGGCCAACAACCTGCGTGAGCTTGGGAGTGGACTCTTCCCTGGAGCTCCCAGAGAGGACCTCAGCCCTGCCTCCGCCTTAACTTCGGTCAGGGAGACTGAGAGGATGAAGCCCGCCCAGGTTTCTGACCTGCAAAACTGAGGTAATACATTTGCATTATTGTAAGCCTTTAGGTTCATGGTAATTTGTTACAGTGCCAATAGAAAACTCAACGCATGTTATGACAATAGAACCACATATAGGAACTCTAGAGATGTTATTAGACTAAAAAAAAAACAAGGAAAAAAGAGAATCTCACTACTCAATATATATTTTTATTGACATTTCATGATGAAGATAATTAGAAATATGTATATCTACTGGTCCATATATCTAACATTAAACTCTGACCTTCCCCTTTGGTTTTACCTGAATAATTCCAATAACTGAAATTTCATATGGAAGAGATATCTTTACAGTAGACCTTCTGTTTGAGTCAAAAGAGCTAAGGTTTTCTTGATTACAGTATAGAACTGAACTTTGCTAAGACACTTTCTTTGATTTCTAAAGTATACTTAACATACCACCCCTCATACAGAATTAACTTTGATTTCAAAATGATCCTTTATTTAAAACCCAGACACAGTGCTTTCAGTATATTGACCTTATAAATATACAACCATCTCTAGGTTAAGCAAGGCTTTTGTTTTTAAAGATGGGATTTTTCAGGTATGATCAAAATGGTTTCACAGTAATCTGTAAAATATTCTCTCTTGACTCTTCACTATATTATGGCAACTTATTAAATACTATTTTATTCTCCTTACAAAGTTTTAAATAAAATATTTTGCTTAGAAACTCGATAGGTTAGCATGATGTCCAGGCAGAGGAGAGACTGACTCATGACTCTGGAAATCGATGGAGTTTATACCAATCCATAAGCTACTTCAAACTATTTGAGTAATAAACCAAAATCTAATGAATTACACAGATTTTATGATACATTAGTCCAAAAGGTTTTTTTTTTTATGTCCAACTTTGAGAAATGAAGGATGTGGTTCCAGGAGGCCCCACCAATCACTGTGTCAGGGGCCTGCCTGGGCCAGGGTTGTATTTTTAGTCTTCACTTGGAGAAATATCATTTTCAAAAGGTAAGTGGCTGGGAGGATCCTATTCTTCTCTAATTCCAGATGATAATTCCACAATACAAAAGTAAAGTACTTTTCCATATTTCCTGGATCTTTTTCCACTCCTCTGCACCTATGATTATTTCCAAAGCTCCCAGACACTTAAAGTTTTTTTTTTCAAAGATTCTTGCACTAGCTTATTCATAAGTTAATTACCCAAGAACTTCCATGTCTTTAGTTTTGTTCTCTCCCTGTCTAGTTGCCATGTCTAACTGCAACTGTCAACTAAGGTTTATTAAAAAGACAAGCTGCCTCTTGGAAAACTGCCCTTAGGCTACTATTAAGGAAGCCAGTCTTAGGTTCTGGAGAATGAGAGGCCTCGTGAGGGCAACGGAGATGCCTAAGCCAACAGCTCTTACCAACTGTGACATGTGGGTGAGGCCATCTTGAGTCTTCCAGCTTAGACATAAACAGCCAAGCAACCAATGAACGTACATGAAACTAGCATAGGAACTGCCCAACAAGTCCATAGAATGCTGAGATATAATAAATCTTTATTATCTTAAGCCACTGTGTTTTGAGGTGGCTTGTCCCGGCAAACGCCAATGGAAATGCTAGTGAAATACTGAAAACTTTCTACCTGAGAGATGGAATAAGATCAAGATACCTGCTTTCAACATTGTATTGAAAGTCCTACTCCGAACAGTAAGGCAGCAAATATAATTATAAGGGCTAAGCATTAGAAAGGAAAAAACAAAACTGTCAATATTTGGAGATGACGTGATTGTATATGTGTATGATATTGAAGAACCTATTAGGTTTAGTAAGTTAGTTTAGCAAGGTCATTGGTTTAAGGTGGACATTAAAATATTTTTTTCCATATACAGTTGACCCTTGAACTTCACAGGGGTAAGAGGTGCAGACCCCCCCCCCACCCACAGTCAAATCCGTGTAACTTTTGACTCCTCAAAAACTTAACTACTAATAACCAACTGTTGATGTTATGGTAGTAAATGATAAAATAGACTAGTATCTATAGATATTTTATGCATTTATGACATACCTAACTTTTCTTTTTAAATATTTCTAGGCTATGCAGTTCATCTGCAAGTTTTTCAAATTGTCAAAAATTATTCTACTATACTTATTGAAAAAAATCCATGTACAAGTGGGCCCACAAAGTTCAAACGCCCGACAAGTTATTCAAGGGCCAACTGTTCAAGCCACAAACACGTAGGAAAATAAAAATGATGCCGGTTACAATAGGGTCAAAAGCATGAAATACATAGAAATAAATTAAATGAAAGAAAACTGCAAAACACTACTGAGAAAAACAAGACCTAAGTAAGTGAAGAAATACATTTATAGATAGGAAAGTTTAATATTCAAAGATGTCAAGTAACCCTACACGGATCTACACCTGCAATGCTAGGACAAACACAATCAGCATGGTTGTTTTGTCTTTTTCCTGGAAATTGACCAGCTGACTCTAAAATTCACATGGAAATAACGATCTTGAATGAAGAACAAAACTGAGGGACCGAAACTACCAAGTATCAAGACTTACTGTAAAGCTACATTAATTAAGGCATTAATTGGCTATATTAATTCACGCAAGGATAGAAAAACTGACCATGAAATAGACGAGAGGGTTCAGAAGTCAACCCACACTTGAGCTTTCACTGCTTTGGTGAAACAGGCTTTTCAGTAAATGGGTCTGAGTTAATTAGATAGTCATATGGAAAAAAATGAATCTTGACCCCTACCTCAGACCATACCCATGAATAAATTTCTGTTAAACTGAAGAGATCTAAATGTGAAAGGTAAAACAAAAAAGCTCTGAAAATAAACAACAGAATATCTTGATAGTTTTGGGGAAGGCCACGATTTCTTATACAGGACACAAGGACTCTACCCTAGAGGTGAAAATTGACCAGTTAGACTATATTGAGCTACAAAATCAATACATCTATTAATATAAAATTAATTGCCTCTTGTTAACCAAAAGACACATTAGTAATGTGAAAGGGCCATTTATTTTGTTCATCGTGGATTTAAAAACTCTTTTATTATGGCAAAATATACATAACATAAAATTCACCATTAAATCATTCTTAAAGGTACATTTCAGTGGCATTAAGTACATCCACATTATTGTGCACAAACTAAAACTCTGTAACCATTAAACAACGGTGACCTCGGTGACCCCTGACTTTCCCTACTCCCACGGTTGCACTGAATGTCGAGTTATGTACAGATCAATTCCCTCTAAGTGAAGTCCAGGAACCAGCTGAGGGACTCCACATTGGGTGACTGAGAAACACTGTTGCCATAAGCCCCACCCCTGGCACCGCACCTTACAGGTGGGAAGGAACCCCAACTCCCAGCTTCTCCCTGAAGAGGAAAGGGTTTGGATCATACATCTAGTGTTCAAACTCTTGAGGCTGCCACCTGAGGGATGTGTCCCCACATCACCTAGCTCTGCCAGTCAATGGGGCTTGCAAGTCCCACGGGACGATACAACCAAAGCAGTCAGAGAGAGTCGTTAAACGGGTACATGCGCACTCCCACGACTATGCCCACCATCTCCACCTGAACACAGAGGAATCAGGCAAAAATGCCCACCTCCTAGTTTCTTCCTGGAAGGGATTTGACTTCAGACTTTCCCAGCTGCGGCCCGAGGTTCCAGCCTCTAGTCAGCCTGCCTGCGGGAGCTAACTGGAATCTTCCTGGGGGGCACATCCCCCTCTGGCTCCCATGGCTCACTCCAAGCCTCCAGCTTCTCCCTGCAGGAACTTGTCCACACATCTAGTACCCCAACTGTACAGCTGCCACCCAAGGGATTGGCTTCCAAATCACCCAGTTCTGGGAACTGAGGGGCTCGGCATTCATGAGTGCCCTGGGGCCACACAAAACAAAGAGGTGGCTCATTTGCGGCACCTGCGCACTCCCAGTGCCCATTCTCCGGCTCAGCATGGAGTAAACAAAAACGCCCAGATCCCAGTTTCTTCCCGACAGAGACCAGACTATATATCTAATGTCCTGATTTTCCCAGCTACTGCCTGAACGTGAGGTTTCCTACGTAGCCTGCACTAGGGGTAGAGAGGCAAGCAGTCAGTCATCCTCTGGGCGCCAGAAAAGCACGTGGGCACTTCCCACGCATTTGGGACACTGGCCGGTCTCGGCACACCCTCATCCCCTGGGAACCACTGAGAACAGAGATGGAGGCTTGAACCTTCACAAAGGTTTGAGACGCAACCTTTGAGACACAGTTCAGGCTACCACGGTATAGATGGTGTTGCTGTTACCATTTTTCAGATGAGAAAACTGAGGTTTTACAAGTGATTTGTCTCTGGTCACACAGCTGGGATTTAGACTTAAGTCTGATTCTAAAGTCCCTGCTCTTAATCACCTCGCCACCTGACTCCTCGGAAGGGCTCAAGAGTCCTGTGTATATAATCTTGTTCAGTTCTCACAGCGGAGTACTTCATGGTTGGTGACTGTGGGCCCAGAGAGGTCAGATAACTTACTCAAGGCTACACAGGCTATGAATGGCAGACCTGGGGCCCGACCTCAGTTCTGTCTGAGGCATTGTCTAGACTCTTATCCACTTCACTACGAGGCCTCTCTTGACTAACTAGCTAAAAATAAGAAAAGTAGAGATAATAACAAGCAGGAGAATCTGAAGCTTGAGAAGGCGCCTCAGTTCCTTCCAGACTACAGCTTTGGAGTTGACAGTTTCTACCAAGGGGGCTCTGTATTCTCTAAAGTCGGGGAAGTGACGGCATTGCCCGTTGGATGGGAGTTCTCTTCACTCCTTAAACTCATTTGATAAAGACCTGTCATTTAAAGAGATAAAAGAACATTTATATGAGGTCTGCTTAAAAGACTCCATTTTAAAGTAATAATAACTGTTGTTACTGCTTCAGTGGTGTAACTGCACCCAGGGTTTAGATTTGCCAGCCAATGACTCCCAAGGGCCAATGTGCCACTTCCCAAGCTCAGCTTCTCACAGGTTCGTGCCCTAGGAATGAGGAGGAAGGAGTATAAGGCACTGTAAAATTTGAGTTGTGAATTATCACTGCCTGGGAACATGCGGAGGCCTTTCAGTACAGGTGTGTCCTAATATGCTGCAACCTGAGAAGAAACAGCCCAGGCACTATGATTTAAAAAAGACACTGCCCATCAAAACCATGTAAAGTAGACAAGCTTTCATTTATTTGCTTTGGCGCATTCCTGTTGGCAGCTTTATGCATTTGGTTAATGGAATATTCTTGACTCATTAAACAGGCTCATTTAGGGAAAGGAACCATGGGGACTGGGGTGGGATGAGAAGCCACCCTGGCTCTCCCCTGGCACATCCCCCAGAAGCGGGGCCTTTTCAATGACTCTCAGAGGTAGTGTGTTGACATGATGGGCGTTAGAACCCCGATGACCGAAGTTAGAGAGAGCAGCGTGGAAATGAGCCAGTGAGTCTCAAGGGGAAGGAAGGTTCAGCAGGGGCCTCTCTGCCAGCATGCCTCGCTCCTCCAGGTGGGGCCGTGGGAAGTGAGGGGTAATGTCCTACGCCAGGCCTTCCTCCAGACTGACTACTGGGACCTGGCCTTACCGCTGCATACCTCACCTCCCCCACGGTTGTTTACTCCAAGAGCAATCACAGCTCATTCATCCTCCAGGACCCTTGGGTCCCACTCCCAGTGCTCTTTATGAAGGGCAGCAGGCTCCAGAGTAGGAGAGAAGGGCATGACACCGATTCCCAGAGCCTGGGACCAGGAAAGGCACCTGTCAAAAACATTCTATGTGACTACATGCCAAGTCTCTGAATCTGTGTCCCTCACCTCTGACATGAGAACTAGACAATTCTTCATATTATTCCAAAAAATAATTGTAAGTAGCAGTTAAAACCTTTGATAGATGTGTGAATTTTAACAAAGCTGTGTTGGCAGGAACTTTGGGTTCCAGGTGGACCAAATCCTATTACAGTGAATATAACTACAATGAAAAAAATTTCAAACTCTTCCCAGGATGCACTATTTCTAGCAATATGTAATACCACGTAACTAGAGTGCCGCCCAAAGTCTGATACTTCCTTGGAGTTTTTCGTATTGAATTTGACCTATCAATACACTGAGGACAAAAACTCTTTAATCAAATATCGACCAGCTCTTTCTACAAATTATTCCATCGGTGACTAACAATTATATAGCACTTTGAAGCATTTACTATCAAAACCTGCTTCTCTCTTAAATACCACTATGATCATTTGTGATTTACATGCCATCCGTCTGCTCCCCTGGCTCTCATCTGCCCACCCCTTCCTGCCCCAGCCCTTTATCTCGATATCTGCTCTTTCCCTGAGTGACAACTCTTGGCTCAAAGACTCTTTAAAAGATCTCTGGGTGACAGATGCTAACTAGACTTATTGGGGTGATTATATATAAATAACGAATCATTATGTTGTACCCGTGAAACCAATATAATGTTATATGTCATTTATATATCAACAACAAAAAAAGTGAATTTATGGTATGTAAATTATACCTCAATAAGCTGTTAACATTTTTTTTTTAATCTCTGCAATTCACTTTGGAAAGGATTGCCTGACTGCAGAGGTATCTCCTTACTCTGGGTTCTGGGTTAGGTTAGCTTGAAGGTGCTGCTGGGATCACTCAACACTGCAGGCCAAGACAGAACCCTAGGGAGAAGGACAATCACACACACACACACATACACACACACACACACACTCTCACACAGACTCACTTACACACTCGCTCACTCACACACACACTCACACACTCACTCACACACACACTCACGCACACACGCACTCACACACACACACACACACTCTCACGGAACAGTTTTGAATAATTAGGTGCCACGACATCCAAAATCCCTCTCAAGACTTCACACACATGCGATCCATGAAATTAACTTCTCAACCTGATGTAGAAAGAACAAAATTAACAGAAAAGTGATAAGGAAGAAGTTGGGCTTTACAAAACTAATCAGCTCCCATAAATATGAACACAAACAACTCTGCTCAAGAGAATATTGGTTTTTTTTGTTGTTCTTTTTGTTCTTCCTCACCAGGAGTTTTGTCCCACAGTATTATCAACAAAAAAGACTAGCCATCCACTAGGAAGGAGGAAAACCCCTACAGAGTTTGCCATTTCCCTGTTTTGTTTACTCTACCCGAGAATGAGGGGCATAAAGTCACATAAACTCCTATACTTTAGGGGCTAAGACTTTTTTTTAATTGCACTTTATGTTAAATAAACAAACTTTCTAAAGCACTGCCATTTGTTGGAGAAGAATGCAAATCTGGACTTAATGGGCCTCAGATGACCTTTGGGGTTGTCTGAACATGACTGTGAACCGGAAAGCACCAAGCCCCAGGATCTGCTCAGCTGGAGACTTTCTCCTTCCGTTAGACAGGAATTCTTTCTCCTGGACACCTAGAACTTGAAGGGGTAGCTGTAGGGCTATCCAACAGGGACGAGGCGGGAGGGTTCAGGATGAGGGAGAGAGAGACAGAGAGAGCTTCTGATGTCACCCACTACTGAACAGGAATGAGAAGCAAGAGTTACCAGCTTGCCACAAATATGTCCAAGTTCTCCACTGGGACTCTCCCCTCTCCCCACTTAACTCCATTCCGCCTCTGTCAATACACAGAACCCATCTGCAGGCCAAGTCTTCTGAAAGGATCTCCTGCAAAGGTAGGTGAGCACCCTCACAAGGAAGGATGTAGTTCACCTTGTTTAATCAACGTCCTCTCCTCTGGTCTATGGGCTCAGAAGACCCTGGAATGGAAAAAGTATGGGCTGGGGCAAGTGGCATGGATTTTTCAACTTCTACTTGAAAGCCCAGGACTCACCCCTTAAGACGGTTAAGGTCACAAGAAACAAGGAAAGACTGAGCGACTCTCAGACCAGAGGAGTCTGGGGAGACGCGACAGCTGAATGCGGTGCGGACTGGGTGCTAGGGTTTTCATAATAGTAATGTACCAGGGTCTCTTAGTTTCTGGATGTACTGTGGTAACGTAAGACATTAAAAATGGGGCAAGCTGGGTGAGGGGTATATGAAAACTCTCTACTTCCTTGCAACTTTTCTTTAAACGAAAAAGAATACCAAAATTAAAAGTTTTAAAAAATGCAAATCTGAAAAAGAAAAATCCATGATAGCACAGCATGAAAATCTAATAGCAACAGCAATTGCTGATGCTTAGCAAGTGTTTATGATATTCAGGCACTGAGCCAAGCCCTTGGCTCACAGCAGACGTTGAGCCCTCTCTACAGCTCTACAACATGAATCCTAATTCCACCCCCACTTCTTACGTGAGAGAACCAAAGCTTAGAGAAGTTAGCTAATGGACCCAAAGTCATACAACTGGTAGGGAGCAGAGGAAGAACTCCAGCCTAGAAAGAATGACCCGAAAGAAGGTTTCTTACTTGCCATGTCATAGCACCTACCAGCCCACCACTTCTTCCCTTCACGAGATGGAGAAACACTTCCTGAAAGGTAACTCAAAGAGATAACATCCCATCTAATAAAGGAGTAAAAACATTAGCGCTCTCACAGAGAAGACAAGTAGTGACTCTATAGCATCTTACTATGCTGATGGACAGTGACTGTAATGGGGTTGGTGGGGGGGACTTGATAATGCGGGGAATCTAGTAACCACAATGTTGCTCATGTATATATATTAGAGCTCTCATTTAGAGAGAGGAAGATTAGGAGATGGGCTTTGTTTCCTGCCCCCTTCCAAATTATCACAATTTGTATTCATGTTTTAAGTGAGAATTGAACTCGGTCAAACTATAAGGAAGGATGTACAATGAAAATCAGAACCCTCTCTGGACATCCCACCTCTAATTCTAATGATCAGAGTAAGGAGGGGTATGTTTAAGGTGCATGCAAACCAGAGCTCATGCATAGAGAAAATACAGCTTTGTTCATCAAATCCTTGATTACAGCCCTTAGAACTTTATAAGAGTAATTTTAGAAATAAACAAAAGCCATACTCTATTTCATACAAAGAAGTCCTAAAACTCTCTCACTCTGTGGAGTCAGCATGAATGGAAAAGGTAAAAGCTCTCAGGAAGATTTACGATGAATTCCTGGCACTGGTAGGCTGTTGAAGGAAGCTAGAGAGGGTTAGGCAGCATCCCAATATTTTAAAATTAACATGAGAAAGGTTAGCCCTGTTTCCCTAAGAATCAGTATAGTTCAGGGAAGAAATAATGAAGTTCCATATTAGTCAGGAATATTTTCAGCTGCAAATAACAGAAAACCCAATCAACAATGGCAGAGCCATTGGAAGGACATTTATTTTTCCCCTAACAAGAAATCTGGGAATGGATGATCTTAGGAGTCATTCACTCAGTGATTCTTGTAAACATTGCAGGTCTTTCCATACTTCTGCATTGTCCTACCCAGCATAGACGCTTGCTGTGCTTGTGTTTTTCAACTCATGATTACAAAATAGTTGCCACAGCAGCTGGCATCAGCCTCCCAAGCTAGAAAGGCAGGCAGGGGGTTAAAGCTTTTCCTTCACAGAATTGAAGAAATCCAGATCTAAGAAGAAATCCATCCTAGCAGCACCCAGTAGATTTCCCCTTAGGTCTCAATGGTCAAACCAGGTTGGCCCCTTTATGGGCTGAATGGTGCCCTCCACCCCATTCATGCTGAAGCTCTAAATCCCAGTACCTTAGAATGTGATTGTATTTGTAGGCGTGGCCTTTAAAGAGGTGACTAAGTTAAAATAAGTCATTAAGGTGGGCCCTGATCCAGTCTGACTGGTGTCTGTATAAGAAAAGGAAATTTGGACAGAGAGACACCAGGGACACATACACACAGAGGAAAAGTGATGTAAGGACAGTGAAAGAAGGTGCCGTCAGAGGGCCAGGGGAGAGGCCTACTCAGACACTGGTCCCACCTTGGTCTTGGACTTGGAGCCTTCGTTCAATGAGAAATAAATTTCTGTTGTTTAAGCCACCCAGTCTGTGGCATTTTTTAATGGCAGCCCTGTATATTTTTTTATACAGTCCCTTAGCTGCAAAAGAATCTACAAAAGGGAGACTTAGGAAAGGAAATGGGATGGCATGATTGTCTTAGCTGGGCACTCTCACCCTATACAGAACCAGTGTTCACAGCACATAAGACTTGCGGGAGTAGTTACTGGGTGGGTACCTAACAATGTTTACCACAATCAGGAGAGGAAAGAGCTGGATTGTAATTCTACCTCTGCTACTTAATAGTGACCATGAGTTAGACACAGAGCTTCAGTTCAATAAAATGGGGATAATTAATAGTTATTCTCCTTCCTACCCCTCAACGTTGAAATTCTGAATCTGAGGGGGCTCTTCTCAGAAAGGCCTTTTTTCTAAGACAAATGAAAGAACACAGGAACATTCCCCAAATGCAGGGACCCTGCAGTATTGCCGATAGGCTGTTCTCACTTTCACTTATTCAATAGTTTATTTCCTGAAAGAATCAAACAAATTTGAATCTTCTGTTCTTATACTTTCAAGGCCCCGGGACCCCAAGGAACAGCATGGAGTCACACACACATACACCCCGCAAAATGAAAGACCTGATCCTCCCCTTTTAGATTATAAACCTCCTAAGGGCAACTATGATTTATAATCATTTCTGTAATCCTATAAGCCACTGCACAGAGCAGTTTTGAGGGCTTCTTGTCTGAGTGAATGGAAAATGCAGCCTCTGGGAATCCATCTATGATCCATTCTTTCCACAAAGACTTTCAAATCCTAGCAACTAATTTGCCTATCTTTCTAGAAGCAGGGTCTCAGCATCTCTGTAAAATCAATCAAGGATCAAATTGTCCTTCTCTAAAGAGCTTCACATATTGGGAAAGCCATCCTCAGGAAATGATAAATGTTTCCCTTATATTAAGAAGTTTTATTTTTAAAACTGCCTAGACGCCATGTATTAGTTAATGAACAGTATGAAACAGTGATTAGGTGAATGAGAAAAAAATCGACTTCTATCGTATGATTTATTCTTCCCCTCAAATTTTAGTTGGATTAAAGATTTAAATGGCAAAAATAGAAAACATGAGTGCTTTTTAAAAATCTTAGTTTATGGAAGAGCTTCTAAGCATGTTCGGAAGAAAAACAAAGAATTTATAAATGTACCATTAAAATAATTTTTCAAATGTATGTGGGAAAAAAACCCATAAACAAAACCAAATGACAATTGATACAGTGGGGAACTGCTGCAAATACTTTTAACACAAAATAATTATTTTCCTTTTTATATAAAGGTATCTTTAATAAGGTGCAGATAATCTATAGGAAAATGGTCAGAAGTTCACAGAAAAAAAAAGGTCATTATTTGGGAATAACACTGGAAATCCACTCTTAAGGAAATATTAATTTGAATAATAATAAAAAACATTTAAGACTGCAAATTTTAAAGGTTTGATTTGTACATGTACTTGTGATATGAATATCAGGCATTCTCAAACGTTAATTCTGGGATTTAAACCAGCATAACCTTTTCGAAGGACATCTACAACATGTCAAAATTCTAACTTCCCAGACCCTTTAATCCAAAAAAATATACCTTTAAGTGGTTATTCTAAAAACATAGGTTATAAATATAGATTTAGGATACTTATTGTAGCACTGTTTGTAATAAAGCAAAGACACCCTAAGTATTCAGCAATAGGGAGCTGGTTAAGTGCATTCACACAATGGAGCTCTACGTAACAATTTTTTATGAGTAAATCTAGATTTATTAAAATGGAAAACATTCAAAATGCACTGAGTGAAAATAGCACATTGTAGAACAAGATGTCCAATATGCTCCCATTTGTGTTAAAAATATATGTATACGTTTGTATGGTTGCATGTGCCTAGAACATTTCTGGAAGGAGATACAAAATACTGTTTAACTGTGGTTACGTCTGGAAACAATTGTTTGAAATGTTTACCATGATTGTATATTGCTTTAGTTACAAACAATACACTTAAAATTAAAAAGCCCCATCCATGTTGCTTCCTCTGAAATTTTCAAATGGGTAAAATGTGAGGGCTTAATCACTTCCTCCTAGGAATGGGCTTTTGGAGAGAGCGGGAAATGCCCACCAGGAGAGGAATCTCTGGGATGAGTTTTTCAGGACTCAGCTGGAAACGGAATATTCTGAAACTCCCGGAGTTTGGGTGTGGATGGGGCTAAAAGCCTGCATCCCTTTCAACCCGCTACCCCATGCCCACTTGGGCCCTCACCAGCACCCTGGATCGGAAAAGCAGCAGGACTTAATCCCTCCAATCTCCCCCCATCTCAGAATTAAAGTCAGCTCAGGAGACAGGGAGGAAAGGGTGAGTGAGGGAAGGCCCCCTGGGAAAGACATCAAACAGAATGGAAGCATCTCTGACCCCCGGGTCACAAGCCACTTAGAACAAACGCTGAGCTCTCCTGCAGCCCACCCTGGGCGCCAGCCCTGGAAAGCCAATTCTGAGTGATTTAGGAAATCGCCCCAGCCCCAGGGCTGGGGCGGGCAGGAAAGGAGCGATTAAGGGCGAGAGGGAGAAGTGAGGCTTCCTCGGGAATGAACACATTTGGAAGCAAGACAGGAAGGGGGCAGGAAGCTGCTCTCATAAAACAATCTGACAATTATGTGTCAGTCTAGGAGAAGGGCTCTGGAAATGATGGGGCTGCCGGCTGCACTCCCGGGCCCTCCCCCAGTGATTTCCTCACGGCTGCAATAAGCTGCAAGAGGAAATTATATTTGCAGCCAGGTGTTTGTTGCTCTAAGTTTGGGTTCAATTTGGGACTGAGAATTTTAAGCTCCCATGCCGAGAGAAACAATTCCCTGCTGCCCTCGGAAAGCATGGGAGCTGCACAGGTTCCAGCTGGCCTGGCACACCAGGACTGCTGTCACCATAGCTGGTGTTCACCAAATGCTCTGTCGAGCCAGGTGCATCACCTGCATTAACTCACAACAAACCTACAGTGCACACTGGGACAGGGAGGGGTTCTGTGACTTGCCACAGATAACTACCTAGGAGTGGCAGAGTAAGAATTGCACCCAGCCATTCTGTCTCTAGAGCTCCACGCTCAAGAACCGGTTGAAGACATATTTTATGAGATTTTTCACATAAGCTACCAGAACCATATTTTACATGTGAAAGGGGTTCCTAAGCAGATTCCCACCCTAACACAAGGGCTGCCTTCTCCCTGTCCATCATTCATCCATTCATTCCTTTATATCTATTAGGCACCACTGGAGTGGCCAGCACAGTCAAGTACTATGAAATTGCAAGACCCACTCCTGCTCCTGAAGACCAGGAGAGGACCCATTTCACAGACTTAAAATCCAAATATACCTGCAGTCCTCTCTTGGGCCTTTGACATGATTCTTCTAGGCCCATTTTGGGTTTGCCTCCCAAACTCCAAACATTTTGGATGTGTCTCAAATAGACACAATCCTGCAAACTGTTAGGACCAGGAGTCCTTTTCCAGTGCACACATTTGACAAAGTCCTGGCGGATTCCAGCCCTCTTCTTGCCGAATCCCCCTACCCCAATTCAGAGGGGACCCTCTGGGAGGTAGTGGGACATTTGTTCTGGGGGCCATGGGACAATCTGACTTTTCCCACATGGGCTGAGGCCGTGGGGCCCTTAGCTCCCCTGTGGCACCTGAGAGAAGCCCAGGGGGACAGGGGTCAAGTGTCCTGACTCTACCAATCACTAGCTATGTGACCCCAGGCAAGCTGTTTCACCTTTCAGAGCCTCTTCTGCAAGGTGAGGTTGTTGTGAGGATTAAATGAAACAACATGCTGGGCTTTGAGCGAGTGAACTTCCTGGAACACAGTAAGCATTCATTAGGCTTGGCTCTGACCCTGGAGGTCTGTGCTGTGTGCTTTGTGAGTCCGTTAAGTCAGACCTGTTCTCACAGCCTCTTCTATTAACAAAACACTCCCAAGGCATCAGTTCCCATGCTTCACTTCCTCCCCAGCTCAGTTTCATGAGGCTCAGATCACATTAATCTTTATGAAATGAGCTATACCTGGTAATATAATTGCTTTCTTAGTTGCTTAGTCACACATTTATTAATTACTGGCAAAAAAGTGGACACTATGGATAAGAACAAGATCTCTAGAGCTAGATTCCCAGGATCAGATCCTATCCCTGCCACTTGGACACGTTACTGGACAGCTTGATTTCCTCACTTGTAAAAACAGGGATAATAAAGATAGCTCTTATCCCATCAGGTAATTGTGAGCTTCAAATGAAAGAACGCGACCTGATCTAATGATCCTGGGCCTGGCTTCGGGGAAGGACTACTGACTGCTATCACGATCATCATTTTCTTATTGCCACACTGAAAACTGAACAAGCAAAACACACATAATCCCTGGCGTAGGAGATCAAATGAACGATGCCCATGGTCTTCAGCATGTCGGCAGAGTTAAATAAAGCAGAATGTATATGCCAGTTAGAATAAATGTTGGGATGACATAGAAACTAGAATAGCGAGTGGAACTACAAAGGTACCATTAAAATCTCAGCCTTCCGCACATTTCACTGAGAAACCAATGACTGGTAAAAAAAAAAAAAAAAGAATAGAGAAGGTGGTAGTAGGTGGTACAGGGATCTCGTTTCAAAATTTGCAGTTTTATGTTAACTGATTCAGTAAAAGAAACTTCCAGTACATCTATTTCCAGAGATTACTACTTAGGGGATTTATCCTTTGGGTAACTCCTTTCTTAGTGTCTGCCAATTCATGAAGAGACCGCTAGGTAACAAACAGCCTCTCACCACTCTAGGATTTCTGCCACATACATGTAGCATCCCTTCTGCACTTTTGTGTTCTTGGAATTGTTTAAAATAGCATTTTGTGTGTATGTATTCATTCCTCACATTCCTTACCTACACTGACTATAAGCTTCTGTTTCTTTTCATTCACACCCCTACCCTGGTGTCCTGTACATCAGAAGCACTCAAAGAAGTTCTTGCTCCTTAACAAATCTTACTTGGACTCTCCAGCGTTACTCCTTCGGATTTGCAAACAGTCCAGCGCAGCATTCAAATAAAAAATAGAAGGGGCCAGGAGGGGGCAGTGATGGGGCAGAGCTTGCCAGAGAACAGGCAATGCTGTATATGACCATGAAGGACTTCAGGACAAATAGAACTAACGTCTGGATTCAGCCCAGGAGAGGGTGCTACCTACTTCTAAGACAGCCTTGCCTAGAACGCTGGGTAGGGCCTGTGTCCTGAAAGGAGCCTTGGGTTTGGGCTTCTGAGCAGCCCTTTCCCCACGGCAGGGGAAACTCTCCAACTCCCCGCGTGCTCCTTTGCTACAGAAACTTTTCTTCTAAATTAGATAGGCAACAGGCCAGGGTCTAGGGAACATGGATATAGCAGACAGAGACAAAACGTCTCGTTTCGTTCTAAGCATTTATCCAAGCAGCTCACTGAGCACTGGAGATAGTGTCCAAAAAAACTCTCCACCACCACCCTACTCTGTGGTAGTTTTTAAGATTCTGAGAAAAGAGCGGCAGTATTAGTGTAGGGATGAGTGGTTAGAGATCACAGGATATTGGATTAAGCCCTAAATTTGGACCTTCTCCCAGCCCTTATATAAGGTATCTGTTTCCAACAATATTCAAAGTCCCTTTTGTCTTTGTGGTCGAATAACCTTTCTGGAGCCTCAGATCTAGAACACTGGCCTCTGCATTCCTCACTGCATCCCTGATCCTTTCTCCCCACAGCTCTTTGGCTAGCTCCTTCATTTCTTCAGAGCTTAATATTCCCATACTCTAAATAGGACTAATCGCTGGCCTCCTCTCAGCAATAAGATGGAACTTTAATTCATAAAGCACTCTTAAATAACACACAGTATTTCACTGAAGCAGAATTCCACTCACCTGCTTCTCATTTGTCTCTTGGAGAGTCACATGTGCTTTCTCTGAACAGAAAACCAAATGACCAAAGTAATAATTGATCAGGAAATAAAGTGAATGTCTAAGTGTGGTTCCTGATGGGAACCTGAGTTTAAAACGCAGCCTTGATACTTGGTGGGAGAGGAAATGCAGAGGGCACTACTTACATATTTAACATACCATTTCTCCTAACAATTCCAGTTCTATCAATCACTCTGACAGATACATTGGTATAGATGCACGAAGATATAAAAATAAGCAATCTGTGGCAGCAATGTTTATAATAGCAAATCTCTGGAAACAAATGTCTGTTAACAGGAGACTGGTCACATTAATCATGGCGCATCTCCTGTACAATGAGATGCTGTGCAGCAGACACAAGTCAACACATATACACTGTTTTGGAAAGATGTTTGAAATTATTTCATTTTAAGAACAAAGTGTTTTACAGTATTGCAGTAGCTTACACTCATGAATATATACATTTACATATTTATACTTTCTTTTTTTTAAAAAGGAAGTGGAAAAGTTCTAGAAGATTATTCCCAAAGTTTTGGAAATAGTGACGTTTTAGTCAGTGAGCCTGGGGATCGGGCACATTTTACCATACATAGTTGTACTCTTTGAATTTTTACATGTATTACTTCTGTAATACTAAAATCCAGACTCAAGGAGTAGTGGGCACCCCTCTCACCTACCTTTAGAAACTCCCCTGGCTTTCTCTGTCTACACCTAGAGTTCAAGTGAAAGAAACACAAAAGTGGAGAACAATGATACACCCAGGGACAGGTCACGTGGTGGAGAGGCCCAGTCAGCTCAAATCATACTAGATACAAAACCATTACTTTCACTGCTTGATATTTAGGTAATAAGCGATGCTCACTACATCGGGCTTTTATGAAGAACAACCTTGACAATATAGTGCAGAATCTCGGACCAGGAATGGGCTCACTGTTCTCATCAGCGGAGAGTGGCGCTGTGGGGCACATCCCTGAAGATTCAGATGGCTGCATTAGCTGGGATTAGGTTCAACTGTGAGGACTAGACAGTCTCAACTAACAGCACCTTAAATAAGATACAAGTTCTTTTTCTTTTCTCATATAAAGGCCTCAAAGATAGGGTAAGGTGTGTTGTGAGTTTTCCTTCTCGTTGCCGCATCGTACATGGTTTCGCCCTCTGGTCTGGGACGGCAGTGTCTACATTTCAGGGAGCAGGATAAAGACACGAGGAAGGGACAGAGTGTATACACACAATGCCTCTTATGTGGAGTTTCTAGGAGCTGCCACTAGGCACTTTTATCTACTTGTATTGGCCAGAATTCAGTCTTATGGCCTACCTAGCTACAAGGGAACCTGGGAAATGTAGTTTAATGCCAAGCAGCTATATTATAGGGATACAGCTTACAATAGGGAGTTCTACGTTTTGTTTTGTTTTGTTTTATTAAGGTATTATTGATATAAACTCTTATGAAGGTTTCACATGAAAAAAACAACATGGTTACTACATTTACCCATATTATCAAGTCCCCACCCATACCCCAATGCAGTCACTGTCCATCAGTGTAGTAAGATGCCACAGAGTCACTATTTGCCTTCTCTGTGCTACACTGTCTTCCCCATGACCCCCCACACCATGTGTACTAAACATAATACCCACAATCCCCGTCTCCCTCCGTCCCCCCACCCTCCCCCACACCTCCCCCTTTGGTGACCGTTAGTCCCTTCTTGGAGTCTGTGGGTCTGCTGCTGTTTTGTTCCTTCAGTTTTGCTTCATTGTTATACTCCACAAATGAGGGAAATCATTTGGCACTTGTCTTTCTCTGCCTGGCTTATTTCACTGAGCATAATATCCTCCAGTTCCATTCACGTGTTGCAAATGGTGGGATTTGTTTCTTTCTTATGGCTGAGTAGTATTCCTAGGGAGTTCTATGTTATACAGAAGAAGGGACAGTTGGGTACTGGGGGATGGCTACTGGCCTCCGCAACACTAGTCCAACCTGCATCCCCATGAACCCCAACTTACATCCCATTGACAGATTTGCTTATCATCTTAGCAAATGGCCAAGGTAAGGAAATTATTGTGCTTTGCCACATAACCACTTTTATAAGTTTACGGAAACATCTAGAGGAAAGTTTTGCTCATATTTAACAGTGAAACGATGGCAAGACATGTCAGAATTTCCCTCCGTGTTTCTCCCATTTCTGCCCTCAGCTCTGTGATCTCGAACATGAATGGGATACACTAGCTATTGGGGACAGAACCACGTCAATCCCACAATAGTTCCACAATAAATGTCAACAGAACACAGTAGAGCTGATCTGTGATGTAATTCAGAGACTATTTCCTGTGAATGAAACAATATGCACTGAAAATAGAATGCTATTTATGTTATGGGAAAGGCCCGTGGGCTTTAGATTTAGGTTCAAGGGAAAAGGAATTCACCTGCAGGGACTCAGGGTAGTTGCATTAACAGTCATGAAGGAACTGGGACGTCAGAGATACCCAGCGTTAAGAAGCACTAAAACCTCTTTCAGAACAGACTGTGGCAGGCTCTCTGGGCATTCCTACTGGCCACCCACATTTGGAGCCAGAGACGGGTGGCTGAGTGACCTCATAAAGAGGTGAACTGAGGCCTCCTTGCCCCTGCTGTACTGTCACTTACTGTAGGTTTCCAGACGCAGGACAGCTCTTCACTAGGAGTTAGAAGGAGGATGCTTCTATGTGTTCTAACCTGCAGGCCGCCCGTTAGCCATAAAAAGCCAAATGTTTAAACCCTGAGGTCAACCTGCTGTGGTCTTCTGTCTGGTTAAAAACAAGTCACTTTGTGGCTTATTGATCAATCACTAGCATAAAGGTATAGAGATAAAGGAAAAGAACATTAACATGAAGGCAGCAGACTAAACGAGGCCCCTGCAGATGACATGGACAGGTGGGGCATCAGAGGCCCTTCACACATTTCCCTGGGACCTGGAGAAGCACTGCCCCAGGCTGCAGGACTGTGACCATTTCATACCAGCATCTGTGTAGTCTGACCCTGACTCCACACTTGGCCCCATCCTCCTGAGCCCTTGGCGGGTCAGGACTCAGTGGCCATCATCACACTGAAGACGGCGAGCTAGGACTCCGGCCTCCTAGGCAGCTGCCTGCTGCACCTATGCTCTACAGGTGTTACCAAGCTGCTCAGACTTATGACTCGACCCCAAATCACCTCTTGAGTCCTTCCCAAACCTGCATCTCCCAGCCTTTCCCATCTGCAAAGTGGAAATACCTCTCACAGGGCATTCTGCCAAGCGCTCAGCCTCGGGGTCTGCCCTGGATCCCTGGCTCCCTCCCTCCCTCACATCCCATCTCCAGGCCAGCAACAAGCCCCACTGGCATGACCTTCAAAGCACATCTGGATTCTGACCACGTCTCATCACTTCCCCCCGGCCAGGAAATGTCCCCGCTCCCAGCTTACCACAGAGCCCCCTATGGGGCTTGCCACTCACCTCTTGCCACCCCTTCAGCCCCACTTTTTCCACCTTTGAAAACCTCAGGTGGGTCAGAGCACCTCTCATTTCTAGACCCTCTGTGGGGGCCTCCCCATTTCACGTGGAGTACAAATCCATGTCCACACGAGGCCTCCAAGCCCTTTGTGACCTGTCCCACCCCTCCCATCTAACATCCCATGCCCTCCCTCCCCGTGGCTCTGCTGCAGCCTCCCCACCGCTCCACAGGGGAGGGAAGTACTTAGTGTTGCCTGCACTGCTCTTCCTCCAGCTCTCTGCAACGTTTCCTGCTTCAAGTTGCTCCCCGATGCCCCTGATTGGAAACCATCCCAGACTATCAATTTCTCCTACTTCACTTGTTTTCATATTCATCCCCACTGGACAGAACATGTACTTAACTGTCCATCACTCCCCACTAGAAAGTAAGTTCTACGTACACAGGACATCATCTCCCTAGAACAGTGCCTGGTACAGAGCAGAAAAATACTTGAAAAACAAATGATGCTGCACACCACCCAGTTAATGTGCAGCACAAGGCAAAGCAAATAGCCAGGGGTATGAGAGAAAACCCAGTCATCTATAAATAAGACTTTTTTCTTCTATTTAGTTTTTTCTTAACTAACCTATTAAAAAGCTAAAGAGAAGGAAGGTTTTTATTAGTTGGATGAATGAGGGGGGTAAACCATTTATTGAGCACCTATCAGGTCTGGGGCAGTATTCTCATTCTGGGGGTACAGGAAGCTCCCTACTTGGTGAGGCTCATGTTAGAGAGCATGGTAGAGATGGAAGTTGAAGATGCTAGGAGGAATACCATAAATAAGCAAACAAATGAACAAGATAGCTCTGAACAGTTATTAACCTATTAATTTAGTTATTCTATTAGATTAATAGAAGATTAATAGAAATCTTCCTGAAAATTACCAACAAAAATACACCTGCTTGATACATGGGGACTTACTCATGAGTTTCCTTCCTCACCGCAGCCCCCATACCTTGTTTTATTTAATAATGTATTACTTCAATGTATTTTTCATATATATTAAATCAATACAAGCTGTTCATTTCAGAGCAGCTACTTTACAACTTCTTTTAAATAATGAGCCATAGGATGTCAGAGACACTCCCTCTGGTATTTGGATTTAGGGACTGACATTGGACTTTTTGCCCTGTGCCTAGAAGGTATCCACTGATAATGAGTTGATGATTTTTCACAGATCTTCAAAAGTGAATGTCTATAAATCTTTCTGACCTATCACTGAATCTTTGTGGCTATTTCAGTGCACTGCTGAAAAGCTGCATGCTTTCATTTTAGTAGAGTTGGTGAAAATTCCATATGGAGTCCTCCATTCACAACCTGAATGAAAACACAGAACCCCTTAAAATAAAAATAGACGTGTTTGGGGATCACAAGGGAAATGTTACTTATTCTCTGAGCATTCTGCTTCTGCTATCCCTCGTGGTGGGAACCTACACTGTCATTCCAATTTCCTATACACTTGGCAGGACTCCGTGTCCATTTGGAACTGTAATAGCCCGGATTTCAGCTCAGGGAGGAAGGAAGGAATCATTGCATTCCACCCAAGAGGCGTCCAGCTGAATCCCAAGAAGCCAAAGCTTAAAAGTCAATGTTCTAGGGGAAAGAGATGGCTCCACGTAATGAGTTTACCTGGTTAACGTCCCACAGCCAGTTCTGAGCTCTTTCCTGGTCTTTCTTTCATAATGTTGCTTGTTGTGGAAAATCTTAATTCCTGTATCAGGTGTTTTTTTGTTTGTTTTACAGTTAATTACACATGGATTTTTCATACTAAATGCTGTAGGCGTTAAAGATCACAAGCTTCAGGATGTGTAAATTCTTACTTTTCCTTCCGCACTCCTGAATGCTTCCTGCTTTGGGATGTGTGAACCATAAGGAAGGCCAACCAACCGGCCCTCACCACCTCCTCCAACTCTAACCTCCTATGAGCACAGTCCCACAAAGGACCCCCATCCTACTACAGTGAGGAAACCCTAAAACATGGTGGGAGGTAGGGGATGCCTCCAATGGGCTCTGAAGTGGCCCAGGTAAGAGGTGGGTTATGGGGAGTGGAAAAATGCAGAGGCTTGCCGCATGCTAATCAAGTCCTGAGTCTGTGCCTTCTGCCTCCCTTTACTTGACTTTTTTTGGTTCCAAAGAATTGATTTGCGTGCAAATAGTTACATTCCACAAACAAGCCATTTCCTCTTCCTTGGGGGAAGGCGACTGACAGGAGAGGGAGGGAGAAACCCACACCTCTTTAGAAAATCAGGATTGTGGGAAGGCCTTTGTAGGCCCTTAGGCTTCCCATCTGAGGGCTCTGCTCTCTTCCCTACTTGATGTGAACATATCACAAGACACATCCTGTGTTTCCTTCCCCAGTAAAATTATGGAAGGATTTTAAAATTTCACTTTTAAAATGATTTGGCTCCAAGGAACTGATGGGTAAACAATGCTTGGGAAGTGAAGAAATCTAACACACAAATTGTTTTCAAGTGAAATACATTTTTAATGAGCACTAACCTTAAGAACTGAATGAATTGATATGATGCTGACTATTGTACGCATTTAATTAGACACTAATTCAAACTTAGTGCGTTTCTTTCCATATGTTGAAAAATATAAAAGTATTTTGCTATCTACATATCATATATATGATTATAAATACACTATATATGAAGTATTTTTAAGGGTTAAACACTGCCATAGGCATTTAAAACCCTGTGGGCTCTGAGCCCTGGGCCTATAAAGCCCAACAGATTCAGAAGACAGGGAGGTAAGTAGTCCTTTCTAAAACAAAGAAAAAATATTAATGTAAAGAGTTACTGCAAACCTAGGTTAGTGAACAGATTAATATGATCAGAAGGCCACTTCTGTTGAGGCTCCCTTGCCAACCCCAATGCTCTGCTAGAAGTCTGGATTCTTACACCCACTCCCCTCCAGCCTTGCCATAGAAGCAGTAATCCCACCACCGAAGTTTCTATTTCAGACCCACTCTCAATCCCACGGGACTCTCCCCTTCCTAAACCACTTGAATCTCATTTCTCCTGCAGCTGATTTTTTTTTTTCCAAGATGTTAACAATTCCTGTGGAACCATCTGGATGTTATTAAGAAAGCGTCCTGGGTCCTCTGAGGCAGCTGGCTGTGGCCTCTTGCCTTGTTTCCTGTGTCCTGGATGCCTAAACTGACTTTCATAAGAAATTTGGAATATTAGCTTAAAAAAAGAAACAGTCAATATTTTTTAGGTATTGAGCTTTTCTTGCAGCTTAATTTCCCCGCCAGGGACTTTGCATTTTGAGTTCCCATCGTTGGCCGGTGCTCTGGGAAGGATGAAGCACGTCTGTTTTAAAAACAGAAGGCACCAGTGGTCAGGGGTGAACCAGAAGCCCAGTCTCCCTACCTTCCCGTTAGCCTCACAAAACCCTCATTATGTTGCTGCAGCCATGTCCACACCTCCAACCCCACTCCAAGCCGAGACCTCTGATCTAAGCCCAAGAGTAAACACTAGTTCTGCTCTATCAGACTCTCTCCCAGCATCCTTGAGGGAAAACGAATGGAACAAGCACAAAAAAGCGGCAGGGCAGATGACAATGATTCCTTGGGTCAGAGGGGCACCATGAGTAGGCTGGGCAGCTGGGGACGCCAAACAGCCCCTTCCCTACCTACCAGCCAGGAGCAGTCAGGGCCCAAGGAAGCTCCCAAGGACCATTTTTACTATTCAGAGTCTGCACACATGGCTGAGCTTTGGTCCTCCTGCTTCCCGTTTTTTTTACTGAAACCCAACGGCCAAGCTTTGGTTCCTGACCCTGGCCATTCACCTTTCCTACTACAGGTGCCCATGCCCACCCCCTTCCTCCTTCTTGTTCCTACACCTTCACCACCAACCAACTTGCATCTTATCATGCTCTCAGTTTCACTGATGAAGTTAACAGTCAAGCTCTAGAAGACTTAAAGACCCCTGGTCAGTGCTATTAAGTCAGACAACACCGTCGGGGACTCACCCTATTCATCTATGAAGCCAAAGCACAGAGTGACTTCCCTGGGAGACAGACAGCTGGGGCATCCACCTGTGATGCTGGCGGGGCCAAGAGAAGTTTTGCAGGGAAACATGCGATTCACTGTCCATTGAGGATTCACTCGGAGAGGCGGGAGGGCTGTCTTGAATGATCCTAACAGCCTGTCACAGTCTGTAGGAATCTGTCATTGCCTATGTGCTGTGTAGTAGACACTCAATAAGTGGTCCCCCTCTCCAATCTCTTCATTTTGAAAAAAATTCAAGCTCTAAAAATATTAAAAGAATAACACAATGAACCCCTCTATATCCTTTACCTAGATCACCAATTATTAAAATATTACATTTGCTTTCTCCCAATACTTTTTCTTCTGATTCATTTAAAAAAGCACAAATATCGTGACATTTTATCCCTAAATACTTCGTACTTAAATATTTCCTATGAGATAGAATATACGCCCATATAACCACAATACCGTTATCACATCCAGGAAATTTATTTATTTATTTATTTATTTTTGCTTTTTAAAAAATTTTTTACTTTCTTTAATTTTCTTTTTTCTTAATTTTTTTTTTTTTTTTTTTTACTTACACTGAGTTCCACAGCAACATGGGACAATAGCACATCCAGGAAATTTAACACTGAAAAAAAAATTATCTGACAGCTCATAATCAAACTTCCCCAGCTGTTGTGTCTTTGTAGTTTTTAAGATTGAGATATAATCCATATACAAAATTCACTCTTTTCAAGCAAACATTTCAGATTTTTAAAATATATTCACGAAGTTGTATAACCATTACCCTTATCTAATTCCAGAACGCTTTCATCATCCCAGAAAGAAACCCAGTAGCTCATTAGCAGTCACTCCCTACTAGCTTCTTCCTCTAGCCCCTGGCACTCATTATTCTACTTTCAGCCTCTATGGACTTGCCTATTCTGGAAACTTCATAGAAATGGAATCATAAAATCTGTGGCCTTTTGTGTCTGGCTTCTTTTCCTTGTATAATGTTTTTAAGGTTCATTCATGTTGCAGCATGTTGGGGCTTCACTCCTTTTTCTGACCGAATTATATCACATTGTACGGAAATACCACATTTGTCCAATCATCAGCTGATGGATGTTTGGGTGGTTTCATAGCTCTTTTAAAAGCCAGGATCCACTCAAAGACTATACATGGCACTGAATTTTCATGTCTCTAGTCCTTTAATCTAAATTCTAGAACATTAATCTACATTCTAAAACATTCTTCCCATCTTTTACAACAGTAAAATTTTTGAAGAAGACAGTTTGGTTGTGTTGGAGAAATGTCCTTATGGATTTGTCGGATGGTTTCCTATAATTTGATTCAGCGTAGACAATTTTGGCAGTAATATCACCTGGGGAGTTCGTATACTTCCTATTACATTACATCAGAAGGCACATAATGTCAGTTTCCTCATAACTGGTGATGCTAAATTTGGTCATTTGATTAGATAGTATTTACCAGATCTCCCCAGAAGATAAGCTTTTTTCTTTGTATACTATTAAAAGAAATAATATAAGTAATCTTTAAGACTGTGAATATCTTGTTTCCAAACAACCTTTAACAAAAGGTTTTAGCCTCCAATTATGATCCTTCCCTGCATCCATTGTTATATAATGGTGTTATAAAGCAGTAATTTTTTGACTTTTCTAACTCTATAATTTCTTCCACTTATAGTTGCTGGCATTTTGTCAAAAAAAAAAAAAGAAGCTTTCCCGCTTGAGTTCACCATTTTAATGACCACTGTGAACTCATGGATTTTTTTTACTTACTGTGTTATATAGTCAACATTGCTGTCAGTAGTTTTCTGATGCCCAAACTGTCCCGAATTTGAAAAGTAGAAGACAATTTGGGCCAGCTCCATTTCTCATGTCCCCATCAGTTTTTAAGTACCTCATTACTTTGTGACACAATAAAATGTCCCAGATTCACCTTTTATTTCCACTTCTTCAGACCTTAAATCAGTTTCTCAAGAAGGCATGGTTTCTTTTAGTAAGAAATGGTATTTAGAGACCAAGATTTGGGTGCTAGATGTGCTCACTGATACCTGGTCGTCTTAAATGTTTTTGTCTGAATGATTCACAACAATTATTTAAACCTTCAATGTATAACATCTCTTGCAATTTCTATTTGGGTTTCAGTTGGTTGGTAACACTATTGCATACTCAGTATGTCCTAAATATTACAGGTATAATAGCTGCTGTTTTTTAGTACTTACTAAGTGCTCAACATCTCTGTACTGGGTGTTTTACACACAGTACTTCACTTAACCTTTGTAACAGCTCAGTGATGTAGGGGTTATTAATGTTTGTTTAACAAATGAGGTAACTGAGGTTCAGTTAGGTCACCTGTTCAAAGTCATGCTGCTAGTAAGTCACCAAGCTGGGACTAAACTTTTCTGACTTCAGAACTGCTGAACTACTAGGTGATATTATGCCAAGAATAATCACTGTAAGGGAAATAGAAGTATGCCTTCAAGCTTGCAATCCATTTCTGGGCATATTATATCACATTTGTAAAGTTGATGTGGTCATTACCATCCACATCTGAGGAACGGCGTAGTATAAGGAGACAGGCACAAGGCACATGGATGAGTGGGCAAATCCCTTCACCTTTCCACGTCTCAGTTATATCACCTGTAAGAGTACAATGATGACACTTGGTTTGTGTACCACATATGGATGCAGTGAGGATCAAAAGGTATAAACAGAAGCATTTTCAAGAATTATAAAGTTCCCCCTATACTAGGAACTATCTCTCAAATCAAACTGTTCATAAGAATCACCTGGGGGGAGGCCCTGTATGCTGAATTTAAAGTGCAGGTTGCTGAGGCCCACTCCTACGGATTCTGATTTAGTGGCCTGTTGTGGGACCCAGAAATCTGAATTTTTCACATGCTTCCAAGTGATTCTAATGCAGGTAGCTCAGCGATCACACTTAGAAAAACTCACGTAGTTAATGTAAAGATGATAAGAAAAGAGATGATTAACTCATGATTAGAAACCACGTCTACATCTTTTCATACCCATTCCTTGCATCTGACTGCTTTTTCTTGCTTCTTTCTCTCTCCCTTGTCCCTTTACCTATTCATCCTTAGTTTCAGCTCAAATATTACTTCCCCGGGTTAGACTTCCCTGACCTACTGGACACCCTCTGGTCTCTCAGCTGCTCCTGTTACCTGCTTTCATCACATCCTTTGATTCATCATAGCACACATCAACCTGATAACCATATAGCTTCAGTTTGTAATCAGATGCTGGCTGTCTGTCTCTCTTGACAGAGTGTGAGCATCTGAGTGTGGTAACATGGACCTCCTTGGTATGCCCAGTGTCCTGACACAGTGGGTAGTCAATAAATACCTGTTAGACAAATGCACAAATGAAGGAATAAAAAGTAATACTAACTTTATTACTAGGCGAAGATTGGGTAGAATGCAGAATTCATAAATCCAGAATACAGAACAATGTTCATTACCAACATGAATAACCAGATACCCCACTTCCTGTTCTCATCTTCTTTCCTGGGGTCCTTGGGAAGACAGTTTTCAGAAAGGAAACTGCACTTTTATTAACAAATTTGGGACAACCTGCTCAGAATAGGCAGGAATTCATAATGAAATTATGGCCCTCTGCTCAGGCCTTTCCTCTCACTTCCTCCCCCTCCGGTTCCGGCTGTTCCCTCACACTGGGGCAGTGGCGGCCCCTCCTTCCTGCCTTCTGCCAACCCTCCCACAGCACCGTGCAGGGGGGCTGGCGGCCTGGGAAGGGAGGGTGCTGCCCTGGGTCATAATTAATAGTGTGTGCGCCCCCAGTTCTGTGCATTTTCATTTGTGCATGATCTTCATCCTGAATGGAGCCCATAAAACTCCCTTATGATTTAGCCCCAGGCCAAAGAAGCATTGGATTTCACAACCAGAGTTTATGCTCGTGTATTTATGGCAAGGTGGGAGGAGGGGTTGTTTTGCTTTAATTATTTGTTTCTCCAAGGTGGCTGCTGACTCTTGTCTGGCAAGGCTACAACAGTACATGCAAAGGAGAACAGGGGCCATGTGTGCAAGCGATAGGGTTCTGGACAAACAACCCGACATACGGCACCTTGGCACATTGATTATTTTAAGCTAAAGGAGTTTGAAAAAGCATCAGAAGCAGGAAGGCATCTCTGACCCTCCCTCTTTTCTCCTGAAGCAGTGTAAGATCCTCTGGTGAGAGGTGACCTCTTGACGAGCAGAGGAAAGGAGCATCTTTTTTTCCAAGAGAGGGCACTGAAAAGAATCCTAACAAACAGGCCGCGCCAAGTTCCCCCCAGCTCACCGCGTTTACCACACCCTTCATCCTATCATATGTCTACACAATTGCCCACCCTTCATAAGACCCAGCACGAACCACTCAGGTTTACTCATTTCTTCAGGCCTTCATTTCCTTATGAAGGCCCCTGTGCCACATAAAACTCACAGAAAGTAAATGTGTGCTTTTCTCTGCTAATTTTTCGTCAGTTTAATCTTCAGACCCAGCCAGGTGCCCTCAGAGGGTCCATGAAAACTCTTTTCCTCTTCTGCACAAAGTTCCCAGAACTTTGCAGCAACTCTGAACTCGAGGTACCAGCACAGTCCTACGAGGGGACTCCTGGGAACCTAGTTTATGTGGTATTTTCCCTGTGAGACCCAGTACCCTTCATATCAAGGTAAAGAAGAACAAAGACACCAAGCATTTTCAAATCTTCAATTTTAACTATAGATAGAAGACCAGCCTAGTGCCTGAAACCAGCTGACCTCAAAAAACGTTAAGAGAAATACACATAATGATTCTTACAAATCTGGCCAAAAAAATTTTTTTTTGAAATTCTCTTTGGTTTTGGCACACCTTATATTCAGACCTGAGGAGGACCAGGGCAGTGGTGACCCAGCACCAGGGTTTGGTCTTCAACCCAATAAGCCTCTTTGCTGAAGGCAGAATGGTGCAACAGCTCACTGGGCTCAAGTACACATTCTCCCGCTTACTAGCTGAGTCATGTAGGACAAAGTACTTCCTCTCTATGCCTCGGTTTCGTCAACTGTCAGATGAGGATAATAAGCCATACCAGGGATAACAGCAGACACTTCAGAGGATTGCTGTGTGGCTAAATGGAAAGCGTATATACATAGCTTTACACAAGGCCTAGCTCAGAGTGAATGATAGCAACGACTAGTTTAACAACTGGATTCAAAGGGGTTCTCAGCTTTAAGATGAGGTCCAGCTGACTTCCTAGAGTCAGGGTAATGAATCTATGCAGTGGCCAATGACCCAGTGTGTATGGTCATCCAGCACCTTCTGGGTGTTTTCCACTTTAGGGAGTTGCCCACACCTTAAGTCCTGCTTCCCAGAGGTAGAAGATGCCTGCCCACGTTGCTGGCTTCCCTTGCCGATGGAAACCAGTCGTTTCTAATCAGACGGAGCCAGAGAGCCTTCTATATTCACAGCAGTAACATGCAGAATCCCTTCTGTGTTGAGGACAGTGGCCCAAACATCTGGTGCTTGGGGGCAGCCAGTGAGAGGCTCAGGCCCCCAGGCCCCACTGTCATGAGCTGCAGCAGGAGGCACCGTCTGTGCCTGGCTGTGGCAACCTTGGAGCTTTTCCACAACGGTTCATCTGTGTGGCTTAGGTCTTGTCCCTGGCCTCCGTCTGACATTCCTTAGCCCTCTGGAGAACCTGTGAACCACCTAACATTCTCTAATAAACTTACACTTCTGCTTCAGCCACCAGAGTGGATCTGCAGCCGGCAACTGAGAACCTGCTCAAGGTCCCTCTCCACTGGTTGGTCAAATACAAAGGCAATGAATACTGTGAAACGGTCAGAACTTTTTGATTCAATCGAAACATCAATGTAGCGCTTAGTATTAGGAGAGAACTGGAGCACTAACTGGGACTGGGAAGTCTTTATTAAGGAGATTTTCATCTCCATGACATTTCTTGTGACTTTGTCTTCTCCTTCTAATGGAATAATAGAGTAGCAGAGCTGGAAGGGGCTTTAAAGATGGTCCAGTGTGCTCCATCAGTTTCAAATGAGGAAGAAGAGTACCAGAGAGGAAGAGTGATTTTCTTCAGGTCACACAGCAATTGCAGCCTTGTGTAAAGATAACCAGCTCAGAAGTCAGATCCTATTTCTGCTACTTACTAATTGTGTGATCACAAGCCATGCAGTATCTGAGCCAGTTTTCTCGGTCTCCTCATTTGCTAAATGAAAATAACAGTCTGTATCCTGTTATTTTTGGATATTAATGGGCTTATTGGGAAGAGTTACGAGATAAATGCATCTACAGTGTTTAGTATGTGCTCAAAAAACAGTAAATATTCAATAAATGTCAGCTGATATGTTAATACCTTATCTTAAATAGTAATCAAAACACTATGGTACTGGAATAAAAGCGGACACATAGATCAATGGACTAGAATAGACAGCCCCCCAAAAAACACATGCATATGGTCAATTAATTCACAACAAAGGAGGCAATAATACACAATGGGGAAACGGCAGTCTCTTCAATAAATGGTGTTGGGAAAACTGGACAGCCACATGCAACAGAATGAACCCAAACCACTATCTCATACCATACACAAAAATTAACTCAAAATGTATTAAAGACTTGAACATACGACATGAAACCATAAAACTCCTAAAAGAAAACATGATCCACTTTGAACCAGACACTGTCCTACAGGCTGGGAATATAAAGATTAATAAGACATTTTTCTCTCCCAATAAGCAAAAGTCCAGGACCAGATGGCTTCACTGTTGATGCTACTAAACATTTAAAGAAGAATTTATACTAATCCTTCTCAAACTCTTCCAAAAACAGAAAAGGAGGGAATACTTACAAACTCATTCTATGACACTAGCATCACACAAATACCAAAAGCAGACACAGAAGCCAAAAGAAAATTACAGGCCAATATTCTTGCAAAAATATAGATGCAAAAATCCTCAACAAAATATTTACAAACTGAATTCAACAAGAAATTAAAAGGATCATATACCACAGTCAAGTGAGATTTACCCCAGATGAAGCAAGGATGGTCCAACATCTGCATATTAATAGATGTAGATATACTACATTAACAAAGGGTGAAAACCATATAATCATCTTAGTAGTTGCAAAAAGCATTTGACAAAATTCAACATCCACTTATGAAAAAAACTCTCAACAGAGTAGATATGAAGGGAACATACCTCAACATAATAAAGACCATATATGACAAACCCACAGCTCACATCATACTTAACAGTGAAAAGTTGAAAGCTTTTCCTCTACTATCAGGAACAAGGCAAGGATGCCCACTCTTGTAAATTTTGTTCAAGATAGTGCTGGAAGTCCTAGTCACAGCAATTAGGCAAGAAAAAGAAATAAAAGCCATCGAAATTAGAAAGGAAGAAGTAAAACTGCCACTGTTTGCAGATGACATTATATATAGAAAACCCTGAAGACCCCACAAAAAACTATTAGGACTAATAAATAAATCAGTAAAGTTACAAGATATAAAATCAATATATAAAAATCAGTTGCATTTATTTTCATATATTACATATTACATTATATATATATAGTTGTATATTACAAGTGTGGGGAAGAAAAATTAAGAAAACAATCCTACTTACAATAGCATCAAATAGAATAAAATATATAGGAAAAAATTTAACCAAGAAGGTAATACACCTGGATTCTAAAAACTATAAAACACTGATGAAGGAAAATGAAGAAGACACAAATAAATAGATACTTCAGGCTCATGCATTGGAATAATATTGTGAATATGTCCATACTACCTGAAGTAACCTATAGATTAAATGTAATACTTATCAAAATTCCAATGGCATTTTTCAAAGAAGTAGAAGAAACAACTTAAAATTTGTATGGAACCACAAAACACCCCAAGAAGACAAAGCATTCTTGAGAAAGAACAGGGCTGGAGAATCAGAGTTCCCTGATTTCAAACTCTATCACAAAGCTAGAGTAATCAAAACACTATGGTACTGGAATAAAAGCAGACACATAGATCAATGGACTAGAATAGACAGCCCCAAAATAAACACATGCATATGGTCAATTAATTCACAACAAAGGAGGCAATAATACACAATGGGGAAACGGCAGTCTCTTCAGTAAATGGTGTTGGGAAAACTGGACAGCCACATGTAAAAGAATGAAACCAAACCACTATCTCATACCATACACAAAAATTAACTCAAAATGTATTAAAGACTTGAATATAAGACATGAAATCATAAAGCTCCTAAAAGAAAACACAGACAGTAAACTCCTTGGCATTAGTCTTGGCAATGATTTTTTGGATTTGACACCAAAAGCAGAGACAACAAAAGCAAAAACAAACAAATGGAACCACATCAAACTAAAAAGCTTCAGTCCAACAAAGGACACCATCAACAAAATAAAAAAGCAACCTACCAAATGGGAGAAAGTATTTGTAAATCATAAATCTGGTAGTGGGTTAATATCCAAAATATACAAAGAACTCAATAGAAAGAAGGAAGGGAAGGAGGGAGGGACAGAGAAGCCAAACAAGCCAATTAAAAAATGGGCAGAGGATCTGAATAGACATTCTTCCAAAGAAGACATACAGATGGCCAACAGGTACATGAAAATGTACTCAGCATCACTAATCATCAGGGAAATGCACATCAAAACCACAAAGAGATATCACCTCATACCTGTTAGAATGGCTAGTATCAAAAAGCCAAGAAATAAGTGCTGGTGAGGATGAGGAGAAAAGGGAACCCTTGTGCACTGCAGGAGAGAATGTAAATTAGCTCAGCCACCATGTAAAACAGTATGGAGGTTCCTCAAAAACTCAAAAATAGAACAACCATATGATCCAGCAATTCCACTTCTGGGTATTTATCCAAAGAAAATGAAAACATACCTGCATCCCATGTTCATTGCAGTATTATTTATAGCCAAGACATGGAAACAACTTAAGGGTCTATCAGTGAATAAATGGATAAAGAAAATATGGTATTATGTGTGTGTATATAAAATAAAGCATTATTCAGCAATAAAAAAGAATAAAATTGTGACAACATGTTGATGTTGAGGGCATTATGCTAAGTGAAATAAGTCAGACAGAGAAAGACAAATACTGTATGATCGAACTTATATGTGGAATCTAATACAAACAATAAATTGTGCTCGTAAGAAGAGAATTGACTGGTGGTTGGCAAAGGTGGGGGGTAGAAGGTAGGGGAGACGAAATCAGAGAGTGTCAAGAGAGCTGGGCTTAGAACTTTGAAGGAGTTAATAAAGGAATGGAAAGAAACCAGAGAAGGAGCAGTCTAAGAGAGCAGAGACTATGAGAAAGGTTAAGTAGGAGACCAGGGAGGAGGGGTTGTCAGGAATGGCAGAGTGGCCAACAGATTCTAATTCAGAAAGAAATCAAGGGAGAAAAGGAATAAAGTGTTCTCTGAATTTACCGATTAGGATATCACCATGGTCACTATGATGAGAAGTCAGCTCTGCTCAAGTCAGGAGAGCAGAGGACATGGAGAGGGCGGGAACACGACTCTTCCACAGAGCTCACCATGGAAAGTACAGAGGCAGCAAGGTAGTTAAATAAAACAAAAGGGTTCAAAAGTCTTCTTCTGCTTTGTTTTAACATGTGAGACATGAAATGTCTACAGGCAGAGGGGAAGAAGACAACAGACGAGGGCTAGATCAATACAAGAGACCAGATATGTGGGAAGAGGTGGAAGGAAACAAATTGAGATCACTAGGAAAAAACAATAAAATGTATTCAAAAGTTATAATTAATCAAGACATGATATTTCAACCAACTGTTAAAGGAACTGCCATAAAAATCAAGAAATTAGAGGAAAGCCCAGAGAGAGACCCAAGGATGGGTGTGTTTGTATCTAAGAATAGTAAAGGAAAAAGGGATGTTATTTCAATTCAGTGGGAAAAAGACAGTTTATTCAAGATAGTCTGATTTTATCTGGTTAATTTTTGGGGGAAATCTTAGATTCTTTCTTCTTAGAATGTACCAAAACATATTCCAGATAGATTAAAGGTTTAAACCTATGACATGAAGCCATACACGAAGATATCAGAAAAATACATAGGGAAATAGTAATTATAGGTAAAATTGCAGTATTTCCAGAATCTCTTGCCTGGCCTTAGTGCATCTCCATATCAATAGGTGATTAGAAGAAGGGTGGGGGCAGTGAGGGTATATCTGGACCAGAGAGATTGGGTGGGGTCACTTTTTTGCAGCTGGGTTATGAGAGACACAGGTGAGCAGAAGTGGACAACTGCTTATAAACAATAAACAGGTTTCTCCCACTTTATTTCTCCCTTTAACTGATTTTGGCTTCAAAGGTTATTTGCCCTGGGCTGGGAACATACTTTCCCCCCCAATTTATAGTAATATAATCTTGGATGGGGATGGGCTTTCTAAGTAGATTAGTATGTCCCAGTTGAGCTGAACTGAGATTCTGAATTTGGCTCTGTTTGGTAAGTGGGTGGGCTAGTGCGGCTGATATGGGTTGGGAGGCATGAGCAAACGTGTATTTCGTGACTTAATTTTCTTGGGGGTCAAAGGGCCTTGAGGGAGGAGCTGCATACACATCATTTGGAGTGGGGCTAAGGTGGTAGGAAGGAATTTTTAGACAGATACTAACTGAAATAGACAGGGTGTTATGGTAAGAGGTGCCCAGCCTGGCCTCATGGACCAGATCTGAGCCCCCATGGAAGTAGGGACAGTTTTGTTAGGAGCACGGTGCAGTCCTAGAACAATGAGCACTGAAAGAACCGTCTGGGCACCCTAAGGCCTTCTGGGTCTGAGTGCATGAGGACTCACACCTCCATGGGGGCCTCAGGGTAAGGCAGAAGTGAGGGGCCAAAGCCTGCCACTGCTGACGAATCAAGAGCAGAACCTGCAGTGCAACTCAAGGCCACCTCAGCCACTAGACACTTCCTTGTTTGCACAGGGCTTGCTCCACGGAAAAGACGTTGATTAAGAAATAATTCAGAGAGAGGCTTCTTGCAAGACAGAGGTGGTGGCAGTCTTTAAACCTCTCTGATTTTCCACATAAAAACAGAACCACTAGATAAGGCAAAAAAAAGCATGGAAGATACTCAGAAAAAAACGAGGTGGGAGCACTGCCACACATGGATGGAGCTGGAGGGTATTATGCTCAGTGAAATAATCCAGGTGGAGAAAGACAAGTGCCAATGATTTCACTCATTTGTGGAGTATAAGAACAAAGCAAAACAGAAGGAAAAAAATTACAGTAGACTCATAGCCACTGAGGGACTAATGGTTACCAAAGGGAAGGGGTTAGGGTGGGAGGGAGAAGGGGATCAAGGGGCACAATAATTCACAATCACAGTATAGGTAGGTCACGGGGATGGTAGCACAGCACGGAGACAATTAATGACTCTACGACATTTTACTACGTTGATAGACACTGACCACACTGGAGGGGGTGAGGACTTGATAATATGGGTAACTGCTGAACCACTGTGTTGTTTATGTGAAACCCTCATAAAATTGTATGTCAGTGTTATTTTAATTAAAAAAAAAAAAAGAAAGAAAGAAAGTGCAAGGAACAACAACAAAAAAACTAGGTGAGACAGATTAAATATGGCACCCAACCCTCTGCATTTCCTCCCATGGAGAGCTGACGTCTCTCCTTCCACCCCATGTGTCTGGGCTGATCTGTGACTTGTTTTCAACAATTGTGGCAGACGTGGCCACGCGTGACTCTTGAGCCTCAGCTCGGATGACTGGAACTCCACCACCTGGTGAACAAGCTGGCTCGCCTCCCTAATAATGAGACACCTCACAGATATGTATTTCTTAAAGTTACCTTTTGATGATGATTTCAATATTTTCAAAAAGATAAATAAAGGGAAAGTGCTTAACTTGCCTTTCTTATATGAACCATGCCAAAATACGAACAAATAGTAGACAAGATAAAGCACCTTTATAATAAAAGAATTCCAACAAATGGAGAAAAAAAGGGAATTCGAACATCACCAGTCTGCAACTCCAATGAAGTACAATCTAGGCAATAAGCGTCAATAGCTACCAACATTACAGAAAAAAGAGACAATGGACATTATGCGTTTCTAGAAGAAGGAACATCATACCACTTACAGTCTTGCCAAATGGATCGAACAGTAGTCTGATCAAGCTTCTGAATCATTTGCCAATTTGCAGGAAATAAGAGGAACATGCTGAGGAAATGCACCATGGGACTGCAATCAACCAAATCCCGACTGTGTGAAACTCTGCAGGCCTAGTACCTTGAGTGGCAGGAAATCTATAGATTAAAGAAAGAGTCTTAGAACACACACACACACACACACACACACACACAGTTGACCATTGAATAATTTGGGTTTGAACTGCTTGGGTCCATTTATACATGGATTTTTTCAATAAATATACTGGAAAATGTTAAGATTTGTGATAAATTGAAAAAACATTTTATTTTTTCTGGCTTTATTGTAAGAATCCCATATAATGCATGTAACATACAAAATACGTGTTGATTGACTATGTTATTGGTAAGGCTTCTGTCCAAAAATAGGCTATAAACAGTAAGTTTTGGGGAGTCAAAAGTTATACACAGATTTTTGACTGTTATGGAGAGGTCAGCACCACTAACCCTTATGTTGTTCAAGGGTCACTGTAGATTTTAAGCAGGAAATGCTAAACTATAGTATCTATGCATCCACACTTGGATGCTAAAACTAAAAATTATGAGGAAATGATTACTATGAAGTCAGAAGAGTAGGTGTTTGTGGGGAAGGAGGGAGCACCAAAGGTCTTGTCGAGTGGGCAACACAATTATATTTGTTGATTTGGTGGTCAGAATAAGTTCATTAAACTATACATTTGTGTGTGAGATTTTCTATTTGTGGTGTTTGTTTACAATAAAAGAAAGTTAAAAAAAAGAAATAATTCAGAAAAGCATGGAGTGAGAAAATGGAAGAGTTGCAGCTAAAGAAGTCTTCTCTTTTCCATATTTTATGGTTGAGAAGAATGAAATATTAAGCTGGACTCTCCGAGAATGACAAGCCATATGGGCTGCTGAGAGTAATTTTGCATAATGGTAGCTGTGTAACCTTTTGGGGGTGTTTTAGAAACCAAGGAGGAGCACGAAGCAGGTGAACAGATATGCAGAGTAAAAGGCTTGAGAGGGTATATGAAACACTTGCAGTGGTATATTCTGAAAGAAAGAAGTATGGGTATTATTTATTTTATGTATGTGTGTATGTGTTTTCCTTATCTAATTGTTCAACAATGGACAAATACTGATTTTCTTAAAAGCAAATAAAGCAGTTCTTTTTCATTTTTAACAGAATAACCAACTGATACATAGGGCGTTCCCATAGGTCTAGGATCTTTCAGGAAAAGGGGCCCGATGGACACACCCTCTGTGAAGCAGCTCGAGAAACTAAGCCGAGCACACTCCATGCTCAGCAATTAAGAACATCCAACCCAAACCCTTGCTTAGGTAGGTCCCTGCCCACCTGAAAACCTTTGGATTTTCATTTGGCTCTCCATTTTACTTTCTTTCAAGGAGCGAAAGCACTGAACTGCTAACATGAGCCCTCCTGTGTGCTTGTTAGTAACATTTCTCAGTGTAAAATAAACAATTGTCAAAAACGAATTGAAGGGCTGGCTTTGGTCAAGATGAACACCACTTTCTCTGAAACCCATAAGGAGGAAGTAAGAATGAATGATGAGTTTTTCACTTTACAGTTTAAAGCCCCTGGACAGCGGGAGATGAACGACCTGCTGGGGCAGAGGAAGGCAGGAACAGCTGCAGGAAGGCAAGAGGAAGACTGAACCAGAGACAGGTGAAGGGATTGCTTCGCAACCTCACGCTGCCCCATCCGCGCAGGCCTACCAGATCACTAAAAGGCGCCCCGATCCGATTCCAGCCCAGGGTCCGTGAGGACGTGCTACCACACTCAGAAAGGCCACCCCCATTCAAGTGGAAATACTATATTTTTACTGCAGATCTTTGTGTCTAATTTCATGCTTTAAATTTAAATCTTTGGGTTTTTTTAGAACATGCTCAGATTTATTACATCAAGTAGGACTCTAATTTTATATTTCCAAATATTAGTCATTTGTGTCAACACCACTTATGAACTTATCTAGCCTTTCTCCACTGGTTTCAAATGCTACCCTCATCAGGACTGGGTACAAGGAAACATGAAACTAACTTGAACATAGAGAAGATCCTTCCACATCTTTAATTCAAAGTCAGCTGTGGCTTCGAGGCAGAGGACCAAGGCCTTGATCCCAGGAGCTGACAGAGCACATGCAGGCTCATTTACAAACCCACATGCCCGGCCACCAGCCTTCCTCTCCCCCATCTGGAACTGACTGCTGGTTGCTCAAAACAAGTACTCTTCAATCAGCCAACGTGACTTTGAATTGTGGGTCAGTCTTCACTAGCCAAGTGACCCTGGTTCCAATAGTTAACCTCTGTATCTCAGTCTCTCCCTCTGTAAAATGGGGATAACAGAAGTTCCTACTGCATGGGCAGTTGTAAGGATTAAATGAGATGAAGCATTTAAAGTGCCTGAGCAGTAACAGTACCAGTACACTGCTATTTTTATTATTATCAAGGGCGATTATCAACATCCGGATGACCTGATGACGGACTGTGGAGGACTCATATTCACTGTTTGTTCATTCAGCAATTCCTGTTGAGCATTTTACTGTTTCAGCTGCTATTCTAGCAGTGAATAATAGAGATAAGATTCTAACTCCCCCAGAACTGACATGCTAATGGGGAAAACTGTTAAACCAGATGCTAAACAAGAAAATATCTGGGAATGTGAAGAGTGCTACAATGAAAGTAGAGCAGAGTGGTGTAGGAGGACTTCACTGAGGAGTTCCCCTTATATGGGGGGTCAGAGAAACCCCCCTGCAGAGGTAAATTTTAAGGTGAGCCTCAAATGATAAGAAGGAGCCAGTGAGAAGTGTGCTGTTGGTTTCAAATATTTGGAGTTTTTCTAGATAGCTTACTGTTTTTAATTTCTAATTTAATCCCATGGTAGTAAAAAATATATATACTCCATGTAACTTCAGTTCTTATAAATTTACTGAGACTTGTTTTATGGCCCAAGATGGGGTCTGTCTTGATGAATGGGCCATATGCACTTGCAAAGAATATGCAATTCTGCAGTTGCACAGTGTTGTATAAATAACAATAAGACCAAAATGGTCAATAGTGTTAGTCATTCTTCTATGATACTGTGTATGTTTTGCCTACTGGTTCTATTAACTGCTGAGAGAATACTGTTAATTTTCTAATGATGGTTCTGGATATGTCTACTTCTCCATTAACTGTCAATTTTTGCTGCATGTATTTTGAAATTGTTATTAGGAATATGCATGTTTATGATTGGTCAGTTCTAAACTGTTTTAACATTATGATATGTCTCATTTGATCTCTTTATCTTAAAGTCTACTTTATCTGCTATCAGTATAGCCAATCCAGCCATTTAATACCATTTGCATGCTACAGCTTAACCTATCCACTTACTTTTAATCTACTGTTGTCTTTATACTTAAAATGGGTTACTTAGAATATAGTTAGATCTTGTATTTGTATCCAGTTTGTCAACCTATGCTTCTAATTAGAGTCTTTATTCTATTTACAATTAACATAATTATTGGTATAGTTGGATTTAAGCCTAACATTTTATTATTTTGTTTCCCTCCTGTCCTCTCTTTGTCCTTCCTTGCCTGCTTTCTTTTGGGTTCATCAAACATTTTTTAGAATTCTATTTTAATTTATTAGTTTTTAGGTACACATCTTTGCAGTTTTAGTAGTTGTTCTAGAGATTATAATATACATTCTTAACATTTCATAGTCTACTTAGAGTTAATATTATACCATTTCACATAAATGTAAGAACATTCAACCATAGGTCTTTCTTCTCCATTCTCATTCTTTGTATCACTGTGTTTATAGATGCAAGATACTAATAAACCCTAAAACACAATGTTATAATTTTTCCTTTAAACAGTCTTAAGAGGAAAAACGGTCTTTCCCATTTACATACATATTTTCCGCACCCCAGGCTCACCATCCCTTCCTGATGGTCTGTATTTCCCTTTGGTACCATTTCCCTTCAGCCTGTAGAACTTCCTCCAGCATTTCCTGTGGTGCAGTCAACTGGCAATGATTTCCCTTAGTTTTTGCTTGTCTGAAAAATGTCCCTCCCTATCTCCTTCATTTTTAAAGGGTATTTTTGCTGGATATAAGATTCCAGGTTGGTTTTTTTCTTTTAGCACTTACTGTTCTACTGTTTTCAGGCTTCTGGAGATGACAAAATCCACATTGCTTCATGCCATATCTAACTGCTTTTCAAGTCTTCTCTTTATCTTTGGTTTTATTTATGCTTTGCATAATATAGTTTTCTTTATATTTATTCCACTTGGGGCTCATTAGTCTTATAAAATGTTCGATGTATGATGAACTAAGTAGGGAACATTTTTAGCCATGGTATCTTCAATTTTTTTTCTGTTCTACCCTCTTTCCTATACTTTTGGGACTCCAATTAAGTTAGACCTTTAAATATGACTCATAATCCATAAGGTTCTGTTAGTTAATAAAAACTTTTTCTACTCTGTTGTTCAGCTTGGATGATTTCTACTGATCTATCTTCTAGTATATATCAACTCTTTCTTTTGTTATCTCCAATTTCTGTTAAGCTTATCCAGTGAAGTTTTCCAGATACTATACTTTTCAGTTTCAGAATGTGTATTTGGTTCTTTTTATAGTTCCTCTTTCTCTGCTGAGATTTGCATTTGTTCATTCATTGTGAGAATGTTTTCCTTTATGAACTTGAACAAAGTTAAAATAGCTGCTTTAAAATCCTTGTCTATTAAATTCAATAGTGGGTCACCTAGTGGTGGGTATCCAAAGATTGCCTTTGCTTGAGTATGTCACATTATTCAGTTTCTTCATATATCTAGTAATTTTATATTGTGTCCTACACAGTTAGAATGACATGTCATAGAACCGCTGGACTCTGCAACATTTCTCCAAGTAGTGTTTATTATTATCTTATAGTTTTAGCAGACCAAATGACTTGATTGACTTGAAATTCCAAGTTCTGTTTCCCCCGCACTGGGTCCAGCTGATAGCTCCACTGAGTTTTATAAGCCTTAGTCTGGGCTGCTTGGAGCCTACACCATGAAAGCATAATTCAGAGATCAGCCAGAAGTCTGCATCTCTCTTCTATGTTCTGATTCTTCCTAATTATGTCTGTTGTTGGTCACTCACCAGCCCCTTCAGGTAGTTATCTATTTTTTTTCAGAGTTTATAGCTATCATCTTTGTTATCTTTGTGTCTGACAGGAGTAAGTTAGATATTACTGGAAGTAGTTCACTGGAAATTTTTAAATGGGGGAGTGACAAGAACTTATTACTTTTAAATAGGTCATTCTGGCTGCTATGTCAGGGAGTGAATTGCAGCCAGGATCAATACCGGAAGCAAGTAAACCAGTGACGGGGCCTCCTTGATGGTCCAGGAAAGAGGTGGGGTGGCTGTACTAGGGTGGGTGCAGAAGAAATGGAAAGAAGTACACAGATTCATGCGTAAAAGCAAAGTCAACAGGATTTGTTCAAGAATTAGAGGGTGTGGGTGAAAGAAAGAGAAAATGTTGGGATGACTCCTAGGTTTGTATCCTGAGCAGCTGCGTAGATAATGGTGTCTTTTAATGAGATGAAGAAGATTTAGAAAGCAGTAGACTGGAGGTAGGGTACATCAAGTTTTAAGGTGCCCTTTAGTTATCTAAGAATTGTCAACTAGGTGGCTGGATATATGACTCTGGAGTTCAAAGCAGAAGCTAGAGCTGAAAATACAGATTTGGAGTCTTCCGTTTATATTCGGTATGTATCACAATGGGATCAGATAAGCTCATTTGAGGGAAGTAAAGATCAAAGAGGTGGTTGGTCACAGAAACAAGCCCTTGAACTTGCCAAAATTTAGAGATTGAGCAGAGAAGAGGCCAGCAAAAGAGAAAGAAAAGAGGTATCCAGTGAGCTAGGAGAAACATCCTAGAGGAGAAAAAGTGCTTTAAGAAGGAATATGAGTTGAATGCTGCTGTGAATTTGTGGAAAATGAAGACAGAGTATCTTTTAGATTAAGCAGTGTGGGAGGGTTAAGACCATGTGGAGGGGGATGAGAAGAAAACTGAAGTGGGGGAAGGCTGTCATAATTGTGATGATAGAGAATATTTATATGTTATATTATGAATAAGGAAATGGGGCAGTGACTACAAAAACAAAGCTTTTTTGGGTTAATACTGGGGCTACAGGAACATGTCTATATACTGACAGGGAAATCCACTTGTCTTTTCTGTGAGAGCCCAGGTGGATTCAAATATATACATGTTTTTGGCTTCCATTTTCCTATTCCACATGTCTCCAAAGAAGGGTAAAAGATATATTTCATTCTCTTAAATACAGATAAGACTGGTTAACTATGTAGTTGTCAGTGGGAACAAAATCTGTTATCTGATTATCAATAGGCACCTTGTGGTCATCGATTTCAACAGTTCTACATTTAATTTAACACCCTGTGCAAAAATTTAACCCATTGTATATAAGTAGGAAAATCCCTGTATAATAAAGGCATTTTCTCTGGGCAATATAGTCAGTCAATCCTTTTAATGATGGGTCTTTCCTATAATCCCAAGAAGAACAAATACAGTTTAATGATACAGACTTCGGTATCACTCAGACCTAAGTTCAAGTTCTGGTTCAGCCTCTTCCTAATGCTGATTTATTTCAAAAATAATAACACAGATCACCAGCCAAATATTTGTGTATCTTCTAGATTTCACTAATGCCACTGATACAGCTGGCTTTCCATTCTTGCCCTCCACGACTGCTCTGTACATAAACCTGTAGGTAGTATGCACTGTAACCATTTTAAAATCTACCTCAGCCCCGGAGAACTGCGAGCGCAGGCAACCTGAGCTGTGCCCTCAGAATCGATCTGCATTGCAGAAATGAAGACAGTCCACACCTCCAAGGGCTTCTGGCCACTAGAGATCACTAAATTGCATAAGCAGGTGTCCGTCCAAAGTCCAAGAGGTTAATAATGAGCAGCTCTATTTTATCTGTGACAATAGGGAGCTGGACTCAGTGTTGTCAACACCAGGCGAACACACAGAAAAGCATTTCCCAAGAGAGTCCCAGAGAGATAAGTCAGAGAGAAATGCACCTGTTAGGAAGATTACTCTTTTCCTGGGATTTCCTACTGGTTTTTCAACAACTGGTCATATTTGTCCTCATGAGTCACTCTTTTCCCCTTTGCCTTACTTATCTGGGCTAATGACACTCAGAACAAAGACAAAAGTTATATTTCCCCTGAAACCTATTAAAAGGGTCCCCTCCACATCAATAGAAAGGATCGGATTTCCCATTGAAAATTAAAGGAAAAGTGCTAAGGGTGATAACATGGGATGTCTAGAAATCATACTAAGATATATTATCCAAAGATTAGGTTTCCCATTGTTCTCATTCTGGGGTCTGGAATTTGCCTGAAAATGAAGCAGCAGGAAGAAGAGACAGTTCCTGATGATTTGCATATATTTGGCATGCCATCCTGTCAGTCAAACCATTATAGCATCAAACTAACAATATACTTCAGAGTGAAAAAGAGAATATAGTGCCTCTCTTACAAGAAAAATAAATAAATAAGTACTCCAGGTAAGGCTTTTGAGTTTTCATCTAGTTTCACACCAGGAAATGGAACTCCTGTACCCTGGTGTTAAGAAACATTCCTTCTTTGACCTCTTTAACATTCAAAATGAGCAGACAAGCCCTTGTTACCACCAGCAACTCACCCACACTGGCCTCCACACACATATATGCCAGTATGAGAAACTCCATATTCTTGCCTCCAAAACATAAAAGGCTACCTTGGCCCCATGGTGCCGAGGAGTCTAGGTATCTCAAGAGAAGGCTTAGATCATAGGCTACCCAGCCCCTCCCCTGGGAAGGGCCTGCTGACAGCAGCAATGGAAACCACAATCTAGGGTGGAGGCTAATGGGTGAATTATTATTATTTTAAATTGTATTCCAGATTAAAAAACTCCTTCCAGGTCTCCAACCAGGGTGAACAGCATAGATTCTGTAGGAAACAGCAAAACTGCAGAGAGGAGTTATACCAGAAATATGTGTGATGGTCAGATTGAGCAGAAAACTGGCATATGCTATGGATCTCTAGGCTCTCTGGACTCCTAGCAGTTCATTTTTACCAGTCTAACAAGTATTGCCTGCCTCCCTTAGGAGAACTCCAATGCCTAAACAATCACAGAAGATTGAAGATTGGGGTCCTTCCCATTTTCACCAACGGACTGGATTGGGACCCTTTAACAGATGATTGTATGAGACACACAGAGAGAGAGAGAAAGTGGTGGTGGTGTGTGTGTGTGTAGAGAAAGCATAATATGAAAAGTTGTGTCCCCTAGAAGATGTGAAGCATGGAGAAAGGGAAATTATACTTCTTGGTATAAAGGGCAGCATTTCTCAGTGTGCTCTATAGGTCACCTGCACCAAACTCACCTTTGTTTAAAATTCAAGTTCCTGGGCTCCCACCCTCACAGATTCTGATTTAGTGATCTAAGATGGTCCTAAGAATGTGCATTTCCCATACACTCCCCTATAGGTACCCTAGAGTTTGAGAATTACTAACACTGGTTATGGGAAGAACAATGATATGGTTGAGCCTCATGGAATAAAATAGATTCCCTTCATCCTTATTTCTGAATAGGCTAAGATTCCTCCATAGCACTTATTAAGGACACATAGTAAAGGTGAGATTGTTTAAAACATGAGGCCAGGACAACTGGCCATCCATGTGAAAAAATAAAAACTCAATTCCTGCCTCACACCATACACAAAATTAATTCTAAGTAAATGAAAAATCTAAATGTAAAAAAGCAGCAGTCCTTTACCTTTAGAAGGAAAAGGAGAAATTTTTGTGTCTGTGTTATGGAAAGATTTTTTGAGTAAGGTACAAAAAGCACAAAGTATAAAGGAATTATTTATTAATCTGGTTACATGAAATTTCAAAAATTCTTTATATAAAAGACTTGAATGTAAAAGATATGCAACCAACTAGGAAAAGCTATTTGGAAGACTCAGATCTACTAGATGATTACTATCTGTATTTAATAAAGAACTCTTCAGATCAGTAGGAAACAGATAACCTAATATAGAGATGGACAAAGGATATAGACAGGCAATTCACTGATGAGAAAACAAAATGCCCGATAAACAAATGAAAAGATGTTCAGTGTCACTAAAAATCCAGCAAATGAACACATTAAAAAAAATTAGATATTATTTTCATACCCATCAGATTGGGAAACATATTTAATATGTGATATTAATTTAAGACGTGATGTTCCTAAGAATGTTAAGAAATGACAATTCTCATACATTGCTAATGGTACCATAAATTCATTTATTCTGTTTGGAGAGCAATTTCTTAATCTCTGGTTAATTTAAAAACATACATTACTTTATGACTCATCGATTGTACTTCTAGATATATAAAAAAGAAAATTTCATATATGTGTATATGAGGAAGGAAATGTGTATAAGGATTTTCATCTTGGTGCTATTTACAATTATATGTTAAAAAAACTGTACAATAAGGAGAATATTTTCCTTAAAGGCCAAGATACCCACTGATAAGGTGGTAAATAAGTAAACTGTTCTATATTCATATAGTGGATTACTAGCTGCAGTTAAAATCAAGTACATCTATTGAATTAACAGGGATAAATCTGCAAAACACATGTCATAATAAAAGCATATTTCAAAAGTCTAGGTACAGAATAATACCATTTAATTATCAAAATACATATAGTGGTAATATATTGTTACATGAACAGTTAGAGGTAATGGACAGTATAAAGCATGCATGCGAATGATGCATTAGCTTTCAGTGAATGGTTTCTTCTGAGGGAACAGGGGATGGTCTCTAGCTGTACTGTTTCATGTCTTAAAAAGTAATAATCTGAAGAGAATATGACATAATGTTCACACATGTGTTAATGTGAGTGGTGAGTAAACTGTTATATTATTTGTGTAGGCTGAAATATTTTGTAATTACAAGAAAAAATAAAAACAAAGCAAAACCAAAATTGACCATCAAGATGGTATTAGTTTAGGAGAGACTGGCACAATCCAAGATGGTCCTGTGACACGTGGAAAGAGAGGGACAGGGAAGTCAAAGAGACATGGTGGAAGGCAAAATAAAATTGTTTTACAAGGGCTAACTCCTATAAGGTTTGGTTAAAGCAAAGTAGAAGTAGTATCTACTCATGAATGGAGAAAGGGAGATGCTGAGAACACACATGTGGCTCTCTTGAAACCAAGAGTTTGGGGGCGATAGGGGATAATGTGGCTATACTTTTCTTTACTAAATCAGTCTGTCATGAAAATAGCACCAAATAAACGAAAGATGAGGATACCCAGTTAGCGTGAAATCCAGAAAACTAAGGTATCCTTTGTGATATCCTGAAAAAAATATATTTGGTCAGGCCATAGACTGTCAGAGTTGGTCTCCAAATAACTGATATTCTGAGGCCCGGGAGATTCACCTTCTCCTGGGCACGGCCCCGGGAAAAATGTTCCCCTTAATATCATGGCCAATGGGATACTGGGTGAATAAGAGCGTCTCCTTTTCTGGAAATCTTTGAGAATGAAGAATGCTCCTGATAAGATGAAATGTTGCTTCGGCAAAAGGAATTCTGCCTCAGAATCTAGTGTCTACATGGTGCTCTACTATATAAGGAGCACTTGTTGAATTTATAGAATTGCCTTGATAAATAGAGGATAACTGAGGCAGTGGTCAAAGAAGCTAGGGGACAGTTCTTTTCGTGAAATCCTATCATCATGGACCATGTATACTTTTATTTTCCTTTCGTCTTTTACTTCCACTTTCATCCTATTTTTCTCCACTTTCCTGTTACCCTCTACCTATGCTTTTGTTAACTTGGCCCCAAGGGTTATTTGATCAGGTTTACACGGATGTCTTCAAGTCTGTCACTTGCTGATGGAGTGATCTGAACTCTGACAAGCCCTGCTGTCAGGAAGGCCTTTCATTTTGTAGCAGGACTTGTCACTGTCAACCCAACCGCCCCTACTTGCAGGAGGCATCTGAAAGCTGGGTGCATCACGGGAAGCCAGACCCCTCTCTTATGCCAGAGGGTGGATTTGTATTAGTCAAAGCCAAATACAGTAGGACTCCTCTTTCCAGCAACTTTCAGAATTAGCACTGTTGCAATGCTGGCCAATGAGACAAGAGGAAAGTCTGCTAAGAAACTCATTTTGCTTCTAAAAAGAAAAAGAGACAGAGTTGTTCCCTTTTCTTGTTTTCCGACTTGATTGAGACGAAACCCTTAGCTCCTGCCGCCATCCGGGGACATGAGGACAAACCGAAGGGGGAAAGCCGTTCAAGGAGAATGGCAGAATAAAAGACACGAGGAACTGGAGTTCTTGACACCATCACTGACCAACCACGGAGCAGCCCTACCCTAGGACTTCTTAAGTGAGCTAGGAAATGTCTTCGGTATTTCAGCTACTTTTAACTTAGTTTTCTGTTTCTTGTACCAGAAACTCTCGAAAGAGTTATCTCCAACCTAAAACCGGGACTACCAGACTTCCACGAGGTGAGCTCTGGGCCAAAAGCATGTCTGGGAAGAGAGTCCTTCTCTTCTAAAATTGGGATCATTGGGCCAAGAAATTCATGACCTGATGATTTTCAATCTCTCTTCTCCTGGGCAGCATTTTTAAAAGCCCACCATCTAGGTAAGCATTCATTCACTCCACAAATATTTGAACACCAGCTATAAGCCAGGCGCTATTTTAGAAGCTGGAGATGATTGTGGTGGACAAGGATGACACAGTCAGTTTTCATGGAGCTTGCATTCAAGAGCGATGGGCAATATGGTAACAATTAAACAAATCAAGAAGATGATTCAGATCGTGATAAGTGCCCTACAGGACAGGAAGCAGCATACTGCGATCAAGAGGGGCTGGTGGCATGCAGGCTCATTTTGGACAAGGTGGAGTCGTAGGTCTGAGAATGTGACATCTGAGTACAAGTCAGAGGAGGAGCTACTACACAGGGCTCTGGAAACAGTTTCCCAAGCAGAGGTAAGGACCATGTGCAGAGACCCTGGGGATGGAATGAGCTTGGGGTGCTGTAGAAACAGAGGAGCACGTGAGTAGCTGGAAAGGCAGAAGAGAGGTGGAGTCCTGGTAGACGAGGTCAGAGAAGTCCACAGGGGTCAGGTCAGGGAGGGCCTTGCAGACTGTGGCAAGGAGTCAGGTGCACAGGAGAGCCGCCGGTGCATCTGCAGGGAGCACGAGCATGCTGACAACCCATGATCCAATTCCCAGGAAGCTTCAGGGCACTCTGCCCTCTGGTTCAACTGCTCCTAAAGGCTGTTTTCTCTCTTTCTCAGCTGGGCAGAGCCCTGACCATGAAGCACAGTGTCCCCGCATGCAACCTGGGCTGAGGGAGCCGAAGGCAGGGGGCTGAGTATCGGGGGCTATCACTGGGGTCCTCTCCTCCTGCAGCCCACTGGGAACCTGGCTCCTCTCCAACAGGGAGACGTGGAATCTGACATACTAAAAAGTTAAAAAAAAAAACACCAAAACACTTCTTCAAGTTCACTGCCCTGTTGGAGGCCTCACAACAAGCAGCAACACTTTCTTAAAAAAAAAGAAAGAAAGAAAGAAAGAAAGTAGGTCAGGGCTCTTCTGCATGGCAGCACACACAGCGCTGGGCCAACTCCAAAAGCAGCCACCCCACTTGGAGTCTCTGTTGAGCAATGTGAGTGAGGTCAGGACCACGGGCCTCTGAAAGCCGGACGGTTGCTGAACCTGACCTCACCCGTGGTTTTCCTGGTAACTTTTTAAAACCATTACTTCCTGCCCTGTGCTTTATTTATCCCACATGTTTATTTTCTATACAGTCTATTCCGAAACAGAGCTCTGTGTGAATGTCCAGGTCACTGCGGTGCATCAGGGCAAACTCAACAGATGTGGGATGAGCTGGAAGATGAAACAGGCCACCAATGCCGAGGCTGAGTGCAGAGTGCCACTGCTGAGAGGGGCTCTTGTCCCAGGGCCGGCCAGGGAAAGTCGGCATCTGTGACCTGTGCCATCAGTACCTTCCCTGAAGGACATCCTGTGGGTAGGGCAGGCCCCCCACCCCCACAGCCGAGACTGTTCCTTGGGCCACATTCAACCTAAGTGTGGAGGTCAAAGAGACACCCGCAGATGCTTGAGAAGCCTGGTTTGATTCCTTTTTTCTTCTGAGGGCACCAGCAATTTCCTCCCATTTAATTCCTCCTTTGGGTCTCCTGGCACGGTCCACTGTTGTCACGGCAACGGGGACCAGCCGTGCTGCTCTCTGAGGTTAATGGGCCGCATGGCCCAGTGCCCACAGGCCTCAGCCTCATCTTCAGCGGTCCTGCCTGCACCGGGCCAGGACGCTGCGTGAGCCTGCTCCCCAGCATCCCAGCACCACCGCAAAGCCAAGAGCCGCCCGGAGTTTCGGACGAGCCTGATGTTCAGATACCACCTTTTTTTTTTTTTAAGCTCCCTCGAAAACCAAACCCCAAACGTTTGAACTCGCCTGTGCTAAAACAAAACCTGTCTTGTATACTTCTGAGACCACAGGCAGAGATTTGGCTTCAGTGGTGAGCTGTTTTCTTTGACCTCTTCTGCCTAGGAAACTCCTTCTTCAGCACCTCGTTAGGGTGGCTTAGGCTCAGGCGTCCTCTGTCTTCGATGGTGGTGGTGATGAAGATGGTGTTAATGAAAACCATTGCATGGAAGCATAATCGAGGGAAAGCCTTTCCTGTGTTGCCATTATTATTATGGTATTCCTGGTACCTAGTACCTAAGGCACCTGGCACACAGTAGGCCTTTGATACAAATTTGCTAACTTAGTAACTAACATTCACGGAGCTCTTACTGTATGCCAGGCACTGGAGTAAGTTACACACACTTGTCTCAGCTTTGACTGTAGGATTATTGTGAAGTTAAAAAGGACTATTTCACTCTTGCTACATGCAGGAAACTGCCCTAAGCACTTTACCCATGTAAACTCAATCAATTCTCATGACAACACTGTAGTAGGTTGAATGACCCCTAAAAAGTTAAGTCCGCAGCCTAACCACCAGAACCTGTGACTGTGACTTTATTTGGAAAAAGGGTCTTTGCAGAATTTTAATTAAGGATCTTGAGATGAAATCATGTTGGATTATCCAGGCAGGTCCTAAATCTCATGCCAAGAGTCCTTAGAGAAGACAGAGGAGAACACCCAGAAGAGAAGGCCCTGCAAAGACGGCGCCAGAGATGGCAGTGACGCAGCCACAAGCCACCAGACCGCTGGGCACCACCAGCAGCAGGAAGGGGCGAGGAGGGACCCTCCCCTTGAGTCTTCAGAGGGAGCACGGCCCTCAGACACACCTTGCTTTTGGACTTCTGGCTTCCAGAACTATAAAAGAATATGTTTCTGTTGCTTTGAGCCACCAAGCTTGTGGTAATCTCTTATGGCAGCGGCAGGAAACTGATATCAATCCTATCTGGTTTCTCGGATAGCAAAACGGAGCACAGAAGATGAAGTGACTTGCCAAGTGGCATATAATTAAGTGGCACGACTGGAATTTGAACCCAGGCAGTTGGGTAGGAAGTTCTTGCTCTTAAACCGTTACATTTTTCCCAGAAATGTATTTATTGAACATCTACTAGGTGCTATGTGTGTTAGATGCTGGGGAAACAGCTACAAACAAAAGAAACAGGTTCCTCATGAAGCTTATATGGGAACTGAGGTTCAGGGGGGAGAAGTCATTTGCCTAAGGTCGCACAGTTGGTGGAGCTGGAATTTGAACTCGAGCATCCTGACTCCAGAGCCTACCCTTGACATTCTTAAACAAGAATAGAGCCACGGGCCCAGGTGCCCTCTGTAAACTATAAGTAAAAGGTGAAGACTGGGGGAGTGTGGTGGCCCGCAGCAACTATCCCCATACCTCTGGACACAGCCCCTTGTCCGTAGGGTTCACGCTGCTGCCTGACAGCTGTGGGGCCAGCTGGCCTACCAGGAGGTAGAGGCAGAGACCATTGTCTACTTCTGCCCTCGGGACAGCCCATCCTCTGGGCGAAACACCTCGAGGAGCTGAGTGACACTGACGTTACCCCTCCAGACTGCAGGCAGGGTTGACTTAACTCTTCCAGCACCAGAGTCAGGTCTGCTTCTAAGTTTGCGATGGAATAACCTGAATTCCACCTGGAGAACAAAATGACTTATTCAATGAAACCAGACGTCATTCCCAGGTCCAAGGGTAAAAGCTCTGAGTGGGGCGTGTGCACCTTCAATGAAGCAGAGATGTTGTGTCCGGGGACTTCCGACACCTAAAGACAAACACATTTGAGAGGATGAAGGTGCCAGAAAGATCCGGAAATGTGTTTTTCAATTTCTTTCTTCCTTGGAGAAAAAAAAACATGAAAAGAAGTAAAAGGTAGGTTGGCCTGAATAAATGTGCGATTTCCTTCCTTGAATTGAATTTTAAGTAGATCAACTGCAAAAGCAAAAAAGGCAAAGGGAACAGAATGAGGGGAATAAAAGAAAGAAAAAGGGGAGGGTAGAAAGCGAGACAAAATAGGTAAATCCACTCAAAAAAGAGAACAGAAAGTATGTGTATGAAGGGGGAGGGGGTCAGTGAGAGCAGATAAGGGGTAAATGAATGAAAGAGAGAGACTCAAATCAAGATGGGTAACTGAGGAAAAGTGGGGAAGAAAGATAGCTGTTTTCTGTCAGTTTTCCGAATGACCCTCCCCCTGGGGCCCTGGCCACCCCCTCCCTTCAGCTGTGGCCCAGGGGACTCTCTATCAGTCCACTGAAGAGGCAGGAGGCTATCAGTTTACAAGGAGAGAGGAAGCAGAGGAAGAGGAAAGAAAGCAGACAAATTACTAAATGAGGAAGCCAATTAGCCAGCGCACCATACTTCAGGCTGTCAGGAGGCTGCTGTCAGGCACCTTTGAGCAAAGTGGGACTTAGAACTCGAGTCTGCTGCCGTCTGGCCTCTACAGTAAAATAATCGACACAGACTTCCCCCAGCCACATCCAATTGCCAGCATCTTGAATGAAATCTTTCCAAGTCAGAGACCACTGTCAAAGCACCACCGGGTCACAGGATCACAAAAGCAGAAGAGGCTTCCCAGTAAACTGCCCGGGAGCCATTTTGACTCCCTAGCTCCCAAACGACAGAGTTAATTTAGAGCCTTCTGCTGACTTCCCTCAGAGCAACAAACATAAAAGCCAAAAGCAATAGACATGTGCTTCAGTCAAGAAGCCAAGGATGGTGCAGGGTGAAAGATCTTTGGTGACTGCCCAAGGCTAGTACACGGAAGGCAGTTCGGCACACGAATGGATGGGGACGTCTTTATTTCCACACAAAACACTTACAACTGTTGACGCAGGGCAAGGTCAATACCACCTCACCTGGCCACGCGCGCAGTGCCGCACAACAGTGCCCCTGCCCCACCCCGCCACACACAGTTTGATGTGGGGGGGTGGGGGCACAGAAAGGTCAGACGGGGATTAAAATGTCTGGAAAAGAATCCCGTGCATCTGTGGCAGGTGCCACTTTGCAGGAAATACGAGTCACAGAGACGAGCCGGGGCATGGGGCAAACAGCCACAGCGCAGTCACACAACAGCTCCAGCCTGGACAGCAGCCGCCCAAACGCCAGGGGTGGGCACTTCTGCAGAGCTTAAGTGCATGATATGCTATGTTTTCTTGTTCCCTGAACAGAGTCATGTGGCACGGTTGGCTTGAATCTGAAGGAAAGCAAAGAACCTCCAGGGAAGGACCATGTCAGGTGTGAAGAGGTCGTGTGTGGGAGAAGGGGTGCTGACCTTTCTGTGATTCCTACACCCCTCAGTCCCTCTGAAAGCAGAAGCGGTAAATCAGCTTGTCCCCTCCCCAGAAAGCTGCATAAGTCTATGAACGACTCTCCTTCTTCTTAACTCCGGAAAACACCCATTTTCATGCTCTTCTAGGTAAGACTGATAATCCACATTCGGCTTCTACAACGTCTCTCAGTGTGAGGCGTGTGGACTGCCTGCGTCGAAATCACCAGGGGACTTTCCATAACGCAGGTGGCTGAACTGAAATTTCTGGAGAGTGGGGCTCAGGAATCTAGGTTTTTAAAGTAGCTCTGGGGATTCTCACGTACTCCAAGGCTTGAAAACCACTCTTGTAGCACATGCTGTTTGTGGAACCCTTCCTTCTTTCCCTCCTTCCCACCCACCCATCCTTTGCTTCATTCTCCCCGGCCACTCTCCCTCCATCCACTACAACCTTCATAGGAGGTGCTGAGTTGGACGCTGAAGGTACAGAAAACACAGAGCGCATGCTAAAAATGGCCGGAGCAAGGAGGCACAAATGAAAGTATGCTACTCTAGCTCTGCTCCAAAAGCTCTTATCAGGCCATGAGAAGATGAGTTTCACTCTCTTTTGTCAAATGCAGGACTTCGAAAACATAAATATATTTGAGGAAATCAAACACACACAATCACAAGCAATACCTAGTCGTTTTCATAGGCGATTTATTTTGGGAAGAAGGATGTAAACGCACCTTTATCAACTACGCCAATAATCCTTACTCCATACATCGTCCTTATTCATTCATTCGGTTTGCGATGTCCACAGTACAGCCATCTTCACTCGATGTGAATAACAAATAAATCCACCTAGGTCTGTGTCCAGGGCATACCCGTCTGAATAACTAATGGCTGGCAGGTGAGACCTGCCTTCCATGGAGGCCAGGGACTTCTCACACACGGGCAGGAGTTTCTCCCAGGCCTGCCATTATTCACTCAATGGCAACAAGAAGAGAGAGGCAAGAATAGCTGCAGGGAACTGATTGTGGAGATGGTCCCGGGACAGTTTTGCTCAACCTGTCTTCTCATTATACCAACACGTTACATGTGAAAGGAAATACAGTGGCTCTGAATTACATCCTAGCCCAAACATTGATCCCAAAAACTTGCTTCAGGCAATTCAGACTAGATCTTCTGCTGTGTCTGGTTAGTGATCAGTGTCTGGGTACCTGATCAGTGCCCCAGTGAGCTGAGGAACAATTTTCTTCTCTGAAGGGCAACTCATTTCTAAGATTTCCCAGTTGATGTCCATCTTTCTGTGACATCTCACACTCCAGGTGATCGTCCCTGTTTTCCTCTAATTATTGTGGGTGAGTTCAAGATTCCATCACTGTCCTTCCTAGGTTCTCCACTGCTCCTTTCTACATCAGTGCCCTTGACCCCTCTCCACCCTCTTTCCCTGCATCTTTTCAACCACCAGAAGCTTTCAAATGAGAATGAGACAAATTCCTCATCCAAGTTTTGCATGTTATTTGAGTTCTACAAATAAACAGGGAAAAAGATCTCCAAGAATTCCATGTCAACCTAAACCATGCTTGGGAGGAATACTGATTTCCTCCTAGACAAAAGAAAAGAAAAAGCAGCCACCCAGCAGACAGCATGGAAGGTTCAGGGGATGGAAGCAATGCAGTTTCAGCTCTGCTAATCCAACTTAAATGAGAGGAATAGACCAGAAGGAAGCCCTGTCTGATAAGTATTAAGAAATTCCATTGCTTGGAAAGAAACAACTTATTTTCTGTGAGGTAGGAAGCTGTGCATGCCACCAGTGGTTGTATAGCAAATCCACCTTGGGAAAGAACGGACTGGTCCTACAGTCAAATGACATTACTTCTGCCCATTTGGATCTTGGATAAAGCTACTACCACACTGTCCTGTGTTTGTATGCAACATGTGCCTGTTCCACCACCGCCAGCATGTCAGATCAAGAGATATAACAAACAAACAGCTCAAAATCTTGAAAACAACTACAAGAGCACAATAGTTTCCATGGTGTTTCAGGTGCTTGGGCCAAGGCAAAAAGATGAAAATGGAAAAGAAGAGAGGAAATCACTCAACCTCAGTTCCACTGTGGACCGCATCAGGTTGGCCTGAAATCTGGGAACAGATTATGTTGCCGCTGGCAATTGCCAAATATCTGGGCCAACGTGGGGTGGGCTAGAGAAATGCCTTTTTCAGGGAGACATTTTCACCCTCTTTTATTCTCGATTTATATAAAACGATTTCTTAGAAAATTCTCACCAGCTGGTACAAATAATAAGGAAACCCCCCTGAAGACTGAGACTCTGCATTTTTAGCAATTCAAGCTAAATTGGAGACCTCACAGGTCTTGAGTTCCATGATCATTTAACTGCCTTAGCTGGCATGTCTATCGTTTGTCAACATCAACCTTCAGGGAACAGCCAACAGGCAGACTCTTGAATCTGTTTCCTTGAAGCAGACCCAGGAAGCTCTTTTAAAATCAGGATGTGCAGTTTTTAAAAAAGAACAAGGAGTAGGAGAGGGGTTTGATGTGTATTCCACCCAACTTATAAAGGGAACTCTGAGTTTTCAGAAAATCTTCTCTGTTGTAAGCATTGGCCTTGAAGCTTTCTAGGCAACATCCAAAAAGCATCAGAAGAAGTTTGGAACTTACCACTTGTGGGCATGTAAGGAGAGTACAGCTGCACGAAACTGGGAACGGGAAACTGCAGTAACTGTTTTCCACCCATACTGCACCCAGCTCCCAACCTCCTCTTTCAGCCTTCCATCTGGTGATTTCTCCAAAATGCTCAATAATGTCGTCTTCACCATCAACATCCTCATTTTCGAACTCTTACCTTGTGCTTGGCATTGTACATTATATACATTGCCTCATTACTTCTCACAACACACTTACAACAAAGATACTATCATTATCAGCACTAACAGGTGATAAACCTAGTGTTCAAAAGTGTTAAATGGCAACCCAGGTCACAGCTGATAAGTGTTAGAACCAGGAGTCAGAGTCATGTCTTTAACTCAAGCACCTGTATGCACTTTAAAGCACAAACAGATAGGGACTCAATTTATCAAGTAAATGTTGCACTGACGTACAACAGAGAAAAACATAGAAAGGTTCAAAAGCTTGACCTTCATATAAAGCTAACCCAAACCAGATACAGCGATACAGAAATTTTTACTATAATTTGAGGGGATTTCAGTACATAAAGTGAGAGATTTATGAGTATACCGATTGACCGAACCAAAAAAAAGAAGAAACCACTGATTTCTTTAGTGACATAATGCTGGGAAGTCTTCACTTTGAGGGCTCCTGGGCCTTGAAAGGAATATTAAAGGGCTCCCCTGGAACTCCAAGCTTTGTTTCAATACACTGAGTTGCCTAAGTCCGTCAAAGGTAAGTAAAGAAGACGGAAAAACTGATAACAGTATGTCCTTTGGTGTTATCTTTGAGGACTTTGAAGAATCTGTAAATGTTATTCAAAGTAATCATAGAAGTTGTTTTCAGTAATAGTAAAAAAAAATAATAATAAAACCTGCATTTTTCCTAATGTTTCCAAAGACCCAGTGAAATGCAAATATTCTCATTGCTTCTTCACCCAGTGTCTTCAGCACTGAGCTCACTGGATTGGCAGTATGCAGTCAAGCATACACAGAAATGGCAATATATCCATTTGTTATCCACAGAGATAATGTATGTTATAGAATACTTTGAAGTTTGTCAAGATGCTATTTATGGGATAAGTGCCTTGGTCCAAAAATGATTTGCAGATCTTGTATTGGGAAGCATAGGGCACCAAAGAGGTTAAAGCAATTTGGTGGACAGCATAGAAAATCAAAATGCCTTAGGCTGACAAGAGGTCACCAGAGACCTGATTCCTTCTGTATCTAAAATAGAACCACAGTTTTAGTCACCAAACACAGTGGGTGAGTAAAATCTCACTGATAGAGGCTCCAACCTCAGCTCAGAGGGAAAGGAAAACCAATCCCATATCATAGGAGGGAGGCAAATGCCATCAGGAATTTGCCCTGGATACACCCAGGATATGCCCTCCGACATAGGGAGTGATCACAGGCAAGTGGATTTTGGTTTGCAGGGGGACACACACATACTCATGCACTGTGCCTGGTATTTTCACCAGAAGCATTTTTGCCACCTAACTAGTTGGCTCTAAGGCAATTTTGTCATAAAAGATAAAACCATGAAAAGTAAAAGAGGGATGGTCACTAAAAAGAACACATTGAAACATGAAAAATGAGTAACAGAATTTTAAGTTGTATTGGAAAATACAAACTATTTGAGTACATTCAAAAATGTGTAGTGTAGGATTGGATTAAAGATGGTGGCATGAGAGGTGAGACACAGGCTTCCTCCTAAAACTGCATATAATATGAAAATATAATTAACACAACTAATCCTGAAAAAGCAACAGGAAAGAGGACTGCGCCAGACTGCATACACCTGGAGAAAAGAGCAGACCTCCCAGAATGGTAACGTACCAAAGCTGTAGCCCGGTGGGACCCAAGCCCTTCCCTCACCCCAGCTCACCAACAAGAAGAAGAGAAACAGAGCAGGGAGGGAGTGGAGGTCTGGGACTGCTGAATACCTAACTCCGGAGATCTGCTCTGGGAGCACAAACCTACAATTCATGGTGCTTGCATGATACTCTCATGATTATGGGGTTGGAAAGCTAAGACAGACAGAATTCCTGGAGAGACTGAGATTCCAGCCATTTGTGGAAAGCAGGGATCCATATCCGGCTGCTCTGGAACAAAAGAAAGGCGGGCAGCCTGAGAGTCTTCCTAACAAGGAAGCCCTTAGCAAGAGGGCTGCTAAAGGGGCAAGGATTACACAGAGCTTACTGCTCAGGAGAGAGGACAGGTAGACAAAATTGTCCAGGTGCACTCTGACCAGTAGGTTGGGAGCTTTGCCATATAGACTCTCATATTTAAGGAGGAAAAAGAAATCTTCCTCCTTAGACGATCTTCAGGTGCTCCAGCTCCCTGGCTGGTTACACAGGTCCAAGGAACCCCTCCATGATACGCAGCTTACTGCGCCTTTCTCCTGGCCAGCCCCACCTGGCTCGCAAACCAGCAAACCCTACCCTGGTGTTAGGCCAGCCAGAGGGAAGATCTAACTACAACTACAAACGCAAAGCATAGAGGCTTATACCCATATGCTCAGCCCACTGGTTCAGACAGTGGAGACAGGCATAGCAGTCGGGTAGCAGAAAACAGCTCTTTCCTCCCCACAGGCACCAATACCACTCTCCTGTGACCCCCGACATTGCTTCAGGGGCTGATGAGCTCCAGGAAGTAGAGCTTCTGGGCACTAGAGGGAGCCACATACAAATATGAAATGCCAAAGGAACCTGGTTCAGAGTAAAATTATTAATACCACTCCTGAGAAAGATTTAAATGACATCGACCTCATGACTCTTCCTGAAAGGGAGTTCAAAATAAAAATCATTAATATGCTCATGGAGGTATGGAAAGATATTCAAGAACTCAGGAATGAATTCCGGTCAGAGAGCCAATCGTTGAAGAGCACAACGGAAGGTATTAAAAGCAGATTGGATATGATGGAGGAGATGATAAATGAAATAGAAACTAGAGAAGAGGAACACAAAGAAGCTGAGGTACAGAGAGAAAAAAGGATCTTTAAGAATGAAAGAATATTGAGAGAACTGTGTGACCAATCCAAACGGAACAATATTTGCATTATTGGGGTACCAGAAGAAGAGAGAAAAAAAGGGATAGAAAGTGCCTTTGAGGAGGGTAATTGCTGAAAACTTCCCCAATCTGGGGAAGGAGATAGTCTCTCAGGCCATGGAGATGCAAAGATCTCCCAAAACAAGGGACCCAAAGAAGGCAACACCAAGACATATAGTAATTAAAATGGCAAAGATCAAGGATAAGGACAGACAATTAAAAGCAGCCAGAGAGATAAATAAGATCACATACAAAGGAAAGCCCATCAGGCTATCATCAGACTTCTCAACAGAAACCTTACAGGCCAGAAGGGAGTGGCATGATGTATTTAATGCAATGAAGCAGAAGGGCATTGAACCAAGAATACTTTATCTGGCAAGATTATCATTTAAATTTGAAGGAGGGATTAAACAATTTCCAGATAAGCAAAAGCTGAGAGAACTTACCTCCCACAAACTATCTCTACAGTGTATTTTGGAGGAACTGCTATAGATGGAAGTGTTCCTAAGGTTTAATAGCTGTCACCAGAGGTAATAAAACCACAGTAAAGAAAGTAGAACAGCTAATTACTAAGCAAATTAAAAACTAAATTAACTATCCCCAAAGTCAATCAAGGGATAAAGCATACAGAATATGATACCTGATATATAAAGAATGGAGGAGGAAGAAGAAGAAGAAAGAAAAAAATAATAACCTTTAGATTGTGTTTGTAATAGCATATTAAGTGAGTTAACTTAGACTCTTAGACAGTAAGGAAGTTAACCCTGAACCTTTGAACCTTTGGTAACCACAAATCTAAAGCCTGTAATGCCAATATGTACATACCTATCGATAATCACCCTAAATGTAAATGGACTGAATGCACCAATCAAAAGACATAGAGTCACTGACTGGATAAGAAAACAAGACCCATCTATATGCTGCCTACAAGAGACTCACTTTAAACCCAAAGACATACACAGACTAAAAGTGAAGGGATGGAAAAAGATATTTCATGCAACTAATAGGGAGAAAAAAGCAGGAGTTGCAGTACTTGTACCACACAAAATAGACTTCAAAACAAAGAAAGTAACAAGAGACAAAGAAGGACATTACATAATGATAAAACGGTCAACCCAACAAGAGGATATAACCATTATAAATATCTATGTGCCCAACACAGGAACACCTACCTACATATGTGAAACAAATACTAACAGAATTAAAAGGGGAAATAGAATGCAATGCATTCATTCTCGGAGACTTCAACACTGCACTCACTCTGAAGGACAGATCAAACAGACAGAAAATAAGTAAGGAGACAGAAGCACTGAACAACACAATACAACAGATGGACCTCACAGACATCTACAGAACTCTACACCCAAAAGCAGCAGAATACACATTCTTCTCAAGCGCACATGGAACATTTTCAAGAATAGATCATATCCTAGGCCACAAAAAGAGCCTCGGTAAATTCAAAAAGATTGAAATTGTACCAACCAGTTTCTCAGACCACAAAGGTATGAAACTAGAAATAAGTTACTCAAAGAAAATGAAAAATCCCACAAACACATGGAGGCTTCACAACATGCTCCTAAATAACCAGTGGATCAATGACCAAATAAAAACAGAGATCAAGCAATATCTGGAGACAAATTACAACAATAACTCAACACTGCAAAATCTGTGGGATGCAGCGAAGGCCATGCTAAGAGTAAAGTATATTGCAATACAGGCCTACCTCAGGAAAGAAGAACAATCCCATATGAGCAGTCCAAACTCACAATTAACGAAACTAGAAAAAGAAGAACAAATGAGACTCAAAGTCAGTAGGAGGAGGGACATAATAAAGATTAGAGCAGAAATAAATAAAATCAAGAAGAATAAAACAATAGAAAGGATCAATGAAACCAGGAGCTGGTTCTTCAAGAAAATAAACAAAATAGATAAACTCCTAGCCAGATTTATCAAGATAAAAAGAGAGTTTACTCACATAAACAGAATCAGAAATGAGAAGGGAAAAATCACTATGGACACCAGAGAAATACAAAGAACTATTAGAGAATACTATGAAAAAGTGTATGCTAACAAACTGGATAACCTAGAAGAAATGGACAACTTTCTAGAAAAATACAACCTTCCAAGGCTGACCCAGAAAGAAACAGAAAATCTCAACAGACCAATTACCAGCAACGAAATTGAACTGGTAATCAAAAACCTACCTAAGAACAAAACGCCTGAACCAGATGGCTTCACTGCTGAATTTTATCAAACATTTAGGGAAGACCGAATACCCATCCTCCTTAAAGTTTTCCAAGGAGTAGAAGAAGAGGGAATACTTCCAAACTTATTCTATGAGGCCAGCATCACTCTAATACCAAAACCGGGCAAAGACACCACAAAAAAAGAAAACTACAGACCAATATCCCTAATGAACATAAATGCAAAAATACTCAACAAAACATTAGCAAACTGAATTCAAAAATACATCAAAAGGATCATCCATCATGATCAAGTAGGATTTATTCCAGGGATGCAAGGATGATACAACATTCAAAAATCCATCAACATCATCCACGACATCAACAAAAAGAAGGACAAAAACCACATCATCATCTCCATATATGCTGAAAAGCATTTGACAAAAATTCAGCATCCATTCATGATAAAAACTCTCAACAAAATGGGTATAGAGGGCAAGTACCTCAACATAATAAAAGCCATATATTACAAACCCATAGCCAACATTATACTTAACAGCAAGAAGCTGAAAGCTTTTCCTTTAAGATTGGGAACAAGACAAGGATGCCCACTCTCCCCACTTCTATTCAACATAGTACTGGAGGTCCTAGCCCTGGCAATCAGACAACACAAAGAAATAAAAGGCATCCAGATTGGCAGGGAAGAAGTTAAACTGTCCCTGTTTGCAGATAACATGATATTGTACATAAAAAACCCTAAAGAATCCACTCCAAAACTACTAGATCTAATATCAGAATTCAGCAAGGTTGTGGGATACAAAATTAATATGCAGAAATCTGTGGCATTCCTATACACTAACAATGAACCAGCAGAGAGAGAAATCAGGAAAACAATTTCATTCACATTTGCTCCCCAACTTCAACGTCTATTACAAAGCCACAGTACTCAAGACAATTTGGTACTGGCACAAGAACAGACCCATAGACCAATGGAACAGACTAGAAAGCCCTGATATAAACCCAACCATATATGGTCAATTAATATATGATAAAGGAGCCATGGACATACAATGGGGAAATGACAGCCTTTTCAACAGCTGGTGTTGGCAAAACTGGACAGCTACATGCAAGAGAATGAAACTGGATTATTGTTTAACCCCATACACAAAAGTAAACTTGAAATGGATCAAAGACCTGAATGTAAGTCATGAAACCATAAAACTCTTAGAACACAACATAGGCAAAAATCTCCTGAGTATAAACATAAGCAACTTCTTCCTGAATGCATCTCCTCGAGCAAGGGAAACAAAACCAAAAATGAACTCATGGGACTACATCAAACTAAAATGTTTCTGTACGGCAAAGGACACCATCAACAGAACAAAAAGGCATCCTACAGTATGGGAGAATATATTTGTAAATGACATATCTGACAAGGGGTTAACATCCAAAATATATAAAGAACTTACATGCCTCAACACCCAAAAAACAAATAACCCAATTAAAAAATGGGCAGAGGATATGAAGAGACAGTTCTCCAAACAAGAAATTCAGATGGCCAAATTCAGATGGCCAACAGACACATGAAAAGATGCTCCACATCACTAATCATAAGGGAAATGCAAATTAAAGCCACAGTGAGATATCACCTCACACCAGTGAGGATGACCAGCATGCAAAAGACTAAGAACAACAAATGCTGGTGAGGATGCAGAGAAAGGGGAACCCTCCTACACTGGTGGTGGCAATGTAAGCTAGTTCAACCATTGTGGAAAGCAATATGGAGGTTCCTCAAAAAACTAAAAATAGAAATAACATTTGACCCTGGGAGCACACTCCTTGGAATTTACCCAAAGAATACAACTTCTCAGATTCAAAAAGACATATGCACCCCTATGTTTATCGCAGCACTTTTTACAATAGCCAAGATATGGAAGCAACCTAAGTGTCCATCAGTAGATGAATGGATAAAGAAGATGTGGTACATATACACAATGGAATATTATTCAGCTATAAGAAGAAACAAATCCTACCATTTGCAACAACATGGATGGAGCTGGAGGATATTATGCTCAGTGAAATAAGCCAGGTGGAGAAAGACAAGTGCCAAATGATTTCACTCATTTGTGGAGTATAACAATGAAGCAACTGAAGGAACAAAGTAGCAGCAGACTCGGAGACTCCAAGAAGGAACTAGTGGTTACTGAAAGGGAGGGGTGTGGGAGGGCGGGTGGGGAGGGAGGGAGAAGGGGATTGAGGGGTATTATGTTTGGTACACATGGTGTGGGGGGTCACCGGGAAAACAGTGTAGCACAGAGAAGGCAAACAGTGAATCTGTGGCATCTCACTACCCTGATGGACAATGACTGCATGGGGGTATGGGTGTGGACTTGATAATATGGGTAAATGTAGTAACCACATTGTTTTTTCATGTGAAACCTTCATAAGAGTGTATATTAATAATACCTTAATAAAAAAATGTGTAGTGTAAGTTCATGGCTACGCTGCACAAAACTGCTTTCACCTTTGGGTTGTACCTAAGCACTTCTCTTTGCCTTTTGTTAATAGTATCATACTTTTTTTTTTTTGGCTTGTTGCTTCACCTCCTCATTCAGCATTACACTTTCTCTTTATTTGCTGAAACTGCTTCCTTCCTCGAGGTGTCAGTTTCCAAGTACTAGAATGCGCATCTGTGACTGGGCTTTACTGCTTGATGGAAGCCTTCTGCACTGTGGTGTGCTCCTGACATACCGTCACGTGTCTGCTGATGGATGTGCCACAGTTCTATAGGAAATGTAGGTTCAAGACTCTGTGCCACTGTACACTCCATTGTGAGCGTGAAGATTTATGGACAGGTGTATATTGGAAATAATGCAGGTTCACTTCTAGCCCATGATAATAAAGTGAATCAAATGAACTTTTTGGTTTCCAGTGCATATAAAAGTTATGTTGACCCTACATGGCAGTCTATTAAGTGTGCAGTGGCATTATGTCTAAAAAACAATGTACCTGACTTAATTTTAAAAAATACTTTAGGGCTAAAAAAAAAAATGCTAGCCAACAGCTGAGCTTTCAGCAAGTTGCAATCTTTTTGCTAGTGGAGGGTCCTGCCTCAATGATCCTGGCTGCTGACTGCTCAGGGTGGTGGGTGCTGAAGGCTGGGGTGGCTGGGGCAAATGCTTAAAATAAGACAACAGTGAAGGTTGTCACATCAGTGGACTCTTTCTTTTACAAACAGTTTCTCTGTGCCTGTGATGCGGTTTGATAGCATTTTACCTACAGTAGAACTTCTTTCAAGATTGTACTTAACCCTCTCAAACCCTGCCACTGCTTTACCAACTGTTTATGTCACACTTTAAATCCTTTGTTGTCTTTTCAACAATCTTCACAGCATCTTTACTAGGAGTAGATTCCATCTCAAGAAACCACTTTCTTTGCTGGTCCATAAGAAGTACCTTCTCATCTGTTAACAATTTTATCATGAGATGCAGCCTTTGAGTCCCGTCTTCAGGCTCCACTTCTGGTTCCAGTTCTCTTGCTATTTCTTCTACCTCTGCAGTTCCTTCAGCGTGAGCCCCTCCATGTCATCCATGAGGGCTGGAAACAATTTCTTCCCAACTCCTGCTCACGTCGACATTTTGACCTCTTCCCATGAATCATGACTGTTACTGGCACCTAGAATGGTGAATCCTTTCCAGAAGGTTTTCAGTTTACTTTGCCCAACTCCATCAGAGGAATCACATGAATGGCAGCTTAGCCTTATGAAATGTATTTCTTAAATAATAAAACTTGAAAGTTGAAATTAGTCCTTGATTCATGGGCTGCAGAATGATGTCATGTCAGCAGGCATGACAGCAACCTTCATCTTTCTGTATGTCGTCAGAGCTCTCGAGTGAGCAGGTGCATTGTCAGTGAGCAGTAATATTTTAAAAGGAATCTTTATTTCCGAGTGGTATGTTCTCAACAGCAGGCTTCAAATATTTAGTTAACAAACAAACAAACAAATAAAAAACCATCTGTAAACCATGCTGTAAACAGATGTGTGGTCGTTAGGCTTTGTTTCACTTGTAGATTTAGCATAATTCTTAAGGGCCCTAGGATTTTTGGAATGGCCCAAGAGCACTGGCTCCAACTTAAAGTCAACAGCTACATTAGCCCCTAACAAGACAGTCAGTCTGTCCTTTGAAGTTCTGAAGCCGCTGATTTCTCTTCTTTATCTATGAAAGTCCTAGATGGTGTCTTTTTCCAATATAAGGCTGTTTCATCTACACTGGAAATTGGTTATTTAGTGCTGCCGCCTTCATGAATTATCTGAGCGAGACCTTCTGGGTAACTTGCCGCAGCTTCTGCCTCAGCACTTGCCGCCTCACTTTGCACTTTTATGTTACAGAGGCAGCTTCTTTCCTTACACCTCATGAACCCACCTCTGCTGGCTTCTCTTCTGCAGCTTGCACGCCTCTCCCAGCCTTCACAGAATTGAAGAAGGTTAGGGTCTTGCTCTGGATTATGCTTTGGCTTAAGGGAATGTTGCGGCTGGTTTGATCTGCTACTCAGATCACTAAAACTTTCTCCATATCAGCAAGAAGGCAATTTTGCTTTCTTATCATTTGTGTGTTCACGGTAGTAGCCCTTCTAATTTCCTTCAAGAACTTTTCCTTTGCATTCACAACTCGGCTAACTGTTTGGCCCAAAAGGCCTGGGTTTCAGCCAGTTTCAGCTTTTGACTTGCCTTCCTCACTAAGCTTAATCATTACTAGCTTTTGATTTAAAGAGGAGACATGCAACTCTTCCTTCCACTTGAACACTTAGAAGCCATTGGAGGGTTCTTTTATTTTTTTATTTTTTATTTTTTATTTTTATTTTTATTTTTTTAAATATAATTTATTTTATTATCATTAATTTACAATTACATGTGCAATATTACGATTATTAAACTACCCCCTTCATCAGGTCCCCCCCACCAACCCCATTACAGTCACTGTCCATCAGCGTAGTGAGATGCTATAGAATCACTACTTGTGTTCTCTGAGTTGTACTGCCCTCCCCGTGCCCCCCCAACATTACATCTGCTAATCGTAATGCCCCTTTTTCCCTCTGTATCCCTCCCTTCCCGCCCATTTTCCCCAGTCCCTTTCCCTTTGGTAACTATTAGTCCGTTCTTGGGTTCTGTGAGTCTGCTGCTGTTTTGTTCCTTCAGTGTTTTTTCTTTGTTCTTATACTCCACATATGAGTGAAATCATTTGATACTTGTCTTTTTCGGCTTGGCTTATTTCACTGAGCATAATACCCTCTAGCTCCATCCATGTTGTTGCAAATGGTAGGATTTGTTTTCTTCTTATGGCTGAATAATATTCCATTGTGTATATGTACCACATCTTCTTTATCCATTCATCTACTGATGGACACTTAGGTTGCTTCCATTTCTTGGCTATTGTAAATAGTGCTGCAATAAACATAGGGGTGCATCTGTCCTTTTCAAATTGGGCTGCTGCATTCTTAGGGTAAATTCCTAGGAGTGGAATTCCTGGGTCAAATGGCACCTCTATTTTGAGTTTTTTGAGGAACCTCCATACTGCTTTCCACAATGGTTGAGCTAATTTGCAGTCCCACAAGCAGTGTAGGAGGGTTCCCTTTTCTCCACATCCTCGCCAACATTTGTTGTTGTTTGTGTTTTGGATGTTGGCCATCCTCACTGGTGTGAGGTGATATCTCATTGTGGTTTTAATTTGCATTTCTCTGATTAGCGATGTGGAGCATCTTTTCATGTGCCTGTTGGCCATCTGAATTTCTTCTTTGGAGAAGTGTCTATTCATGTCCTCTGCCCATTTCTTAATTGGATTATTTGCTTTCTGTTTGTTAAGGTGCATGAGTTCTTTATATATTTTGGATGTCAACCCTTTATCAGATACGTTTTTTATGAATATATTCTCCCATACTGTAGGATGTCTTTTTGTTCTACTGATGGTGTCCTTTGCTGTACAGAAGCTTTTCAGCTTGATATAGTCCCACTTGTTCATTTTGCTTTTGTTTCCCTTGCCCGGGGAGATATGTTCATGAAGAAGTTGCTCATGTTTATGTCCAAGAGATTTTTGCCTATGTTTTTTTCTAAGAGTTTTATGGTTTCATGACTTGCATTCAAGTCTTTGATCCACCTTGAGTTTACCTTTGTGTATGGGGCTAGACAGTAGTCCAGTTTCATTCTCTTACATGTAGCTGTCCAGTTTTTCCAACACCAGCTGCTGAAGGGGCTGTCATCTCCCCATTGTATATCCAAGTCTCCTTTATCAAATATTAATTGACTGTATATGTTTGGGTTAATGTTTGGATTTTCTATTCTGTTCCACTGGTCTGTGGGTCTGTTTTGTGCCAGTACCAAATTGTCTTGATTACTGTGGCTTTGTAGTAGAGCTTGAAGTCAGGGAGTGTAATTCCCCCTGTTTTATTCCTCCTTCTCAGGATTGCTTTGGCTATTGGGGGTCTTTTGTGGTTCCATATGAATTTTAGAATTATTTGTTCCAGTTCATTGAAGAAAGCTGGTGGTAGTTTGATAGGGATTGCGTTGAATCTGTAGATTGCTTTAGGTAGTATAGCCATTTTGACAATATTGATTCTTCCTAGCCAAGAGCATGGGATGCATTTCCATTTGGTAGTGTCCTCTTTAATTTCTCTTAGGAGTGTCTTGTAGTTTTCAGAGTACAGGTCTTTCACTTCCTTCGTGAGGTTTATTCCTAGGTATTTTATTCTTTTTGATGCAATTGTGAATGGAATTGTTTTTCTGATTTCTCTTTCTGTTAATTGATCATTAGTGTATAGGAAAGCAACAGATTTCTGTGTGTTAATTTTGTATCCTGCAACTTTGCTGAATTCAGATATTAGTTCTAGTAGTTTTGGAATGGAATCTTTAGGGTTTTTTATGTACAGTATCATGTCATCTGCAAATAATGACAATTTGACTTCTTCTTTACCAATCTGGATGCCTTGTATGTCTTTGTTTTGTCTGATTGCTGTGGCTAGGACCTCCAGTACTATGTTGAATAACAGTGGAGAGAGTGGGCATCCTTGTCTTGTTCCGATCTTAGATGAAAAGCTTTCAGCGTCTCGCTGTTAAGTATGATGTTAGCTGTGGGTTTGTCATATATAGCCTTTATGATGTTGAGGTACTTGCCTCTATACCCATTTTGTTGAGAGTTTTAATCATGAATGGATGCTGAATTTTGTCAAATGCTTTTTCAGCATCTATGGAGATGATCATGTGGTTTTTGTTCTTCTTTTTGTTGATGTGGTGGATGATGTTGATGGATTTTGAATGTTGTACCATCCTTGCATCCCTGGGATGAATCCCACTTGATCATGGTGTATGATCCTCTTGATGTATTTTTGAATTCGTTTTGCTAATATTTTGTTGAGTATTTTTGCATCTACGTTCATCAGGGATATTGGTCTGTAATTTTCTTTTTTGGTGAGGTCTTTGCCCGGTTTTGGTATTAGAGTGATGCTGGCTTCATAGAATGAGTTTGGAAGTATTCCTCCTCTTCTATTTTTTGGAAAACTTTAAGGAGAATGGGTGTTATTTCTTCTCTATATGTCTGGTAGAATTCAGAGGTGAATCCATCAGGCCCGGGGGTTTTGTTCTTGGGTAGTTTTTTGATTACCAATTCGATTTCGTCACTGGTGATTGGTCTATTTAGTTTTTCTGTTTCTTGCTTGGTCAGTCTTGGAAGGTTGTATATTTCTAAGAAGTTGTCCATTTCTTCTATGTTTTCCAGCTTGTTAGCATATAGGTTCTCATAATATTCTCTTATGATTCTTTGTATTTCTGTGGGGTCCGTCGTGATTTTTCCTTTCTCATTTCTGATTGTGTTTATGTGTAGATTCTCTTTTTCTCTTAATGAGTCTGGCTAGGGGTTTATCTATTTTGTTTATTTTTTCAAAGAACCAGCTCATGGTTTTATTGATTTTTTCTATTGTTTTATTCTTCTCAATTTTATTTATTTCTTCTCTAATCTTTATTATGTCCCTCCTTCTGGTGACTTTGGGCCTCATTTGTTCTTCTTTTTCCAATTTCAGTAATTGTGTCTTTAGACTATTCATTTGGGAATGTTCTTCCTTCTTTAAATAGGCCTGGATTGCAATATACTTTCCTCTTAGAACTGCCTTTGCTGCGTCCCACAGAAGTTGTGGCTTTGTGTTGTTGTTGTCATTAGTGTCCATATATTCTTTGATTTCTGTTTTGATTTGGTCGTTAACCCATTGATTAATTAGGAGAGTGTTGTTAAGTCTCCATGTACTTGTGAGCCTTTTTGATTTCTTTCTAAAAGTTATTTCTAGTTTTATACCTTGGTGATCTGAGAAGCTGGTTGGTAGGATTTCAATATTTTTGAAATTACTGAGGTTCTTTTTGTGGCCTAGTATGTGGTCTATTCTGGAAAACGTTCCATGTGCACTTGAGAAGAATGTGTATCCTGTTGCTTTTGGGTGTAGAGTTCTGTAGATGTCTGTTAGGTCCATCTGTTCTAGTGTGTTGTTCAGTGCCTCTGTGTCTTTACTTATTTTCTGTCTGGTTGATCTGTCCTCTGGAGTGAGTGGTGTGTTGAAGTCTCCTAAGATGAATGCATTGCTGTCTATTTCCTCCTTTAATTCTGTTACTATTTGTCTCACATATGCTGGCGCTCCTGTGTTGGGTGCATATATATTTATAATGGTTATATCTTCTTGTTGGACTGACCCCTTTATCATTATGTAATGTCCTTCTTTATCTTTTGCTACTTTCTTCGTTTTGAAGTCTATTTTGTCTGATACAAGTACTGCAACACCTGCTTTTTTCTCTTTGTTGTTTGCATGAAATATCTTTTTCCATCCCTTCACTTTTAGTCTGTGTATATCTTTGGATTTGAGGTGAGTTTCTTGTAGGCAGCATATAGATGGGTCTTGCTTTTTTATCCATTCTGTTACTCTGTGTCTTTTGATTGGTGCATTCAGTCCATTTACATTTAGGGTGATTATTGATAGGTATGTACTTATTGCCATTGCTGGCTTTAGATTCGTGGTTACCAAGGGTTCAAGGGTTGCTTCTTTACTATCTAACAATCTAACTTATCTTTCTTGTTAAGTTATTGTAAACACAGTCTGATGTTTCTTTCTTTCTCTCCCTTCTTATTCCTCCTCCTCCATTCTTTCTATAATAGGTGTTTTATTCTTTGCCTTTAGTTGGTATTTGGATGCTCTGCTTTCTTTGCTATGATTTTTTTTTCTCTGGTGACATCTTTTTAGCCTTAGGTGTGCTTCCCTCTAGAGCAGTCCATTTAAGATATCCTGTAGTAGTGGTTTATGAGAGGCAAATTCTCTTAACTTTCGTTTATCTGGAAATTGTTTAATCCCTCCATCATATTTAAATGATAATCGTGCTGGATACAATATTCTTGGTTCGAGGCCCTTCTGTTTCATAACGTTAAATATATCATGCCATTCTCTTCTGGCCTGTAAGGTTTCTGTTGAGAAGTCTGATGATAGTCTGATGGGTTTTCCTTTGTAGGTGATCTTTTTTCTCTCTCTAGCTGCCTTTAATACCCTGTCTTTATCTTTGATCTTTGCCATCTTAATTATTATGTGTCTTGGTGTTGTCTTCCTTGGGTCCCTTGTGTTGGGAGATCTATGAGCTTCGGTGGACTGCGAGACTACTTCCTTCCCCAGCGAGGGAAAGTTTTCAGCAATTATTTCTTCAAAGACACTTTCTATCCCTTTTTCTCTCTCTTCTTCCTCTGGTACTCCTATAATGCGAATATTGTTCCGTTTGGATTGGTCACACAGTTCTCTTAATATTCTTTCATTCCTAGAAATCCTTTTATCTCTCTCTGCCTCAGCTGCTCTGTACTCCTGTTCTCTGTTTTCTATTCCATTAACAGTCTCTCGCATCTCATCCATTCTGCTGTTAAGCCCGTCGATCGCTTGTCTGATTTCTGTATTGTCTTTCCTCAGTTCCCTCACTTCCTCCCTCAGCTCTTGCACATTTCTCTGTAGGTCCATCAGCATGGTAATGACTTTTATTCTAAATTCTTTTTCAGGGAGGCTGTGCATTTCCATCCCTTCAGACTCCCTCTCTGGGGTTGTCTGGTTGATTTTGGTCTGAACCATATTCCTCTGTCTTTTCATGGCTGTATAATTTGGTCACTGATAGTTGCCACGTATGTCAGCTGGGCTCTTTAAGACCGCCTCTTGGGGTGCCGAGTCCTCTCGGGTGTAGCTGCACGCTGTGCGCTTTCCTGTGTATTCTCGTCTCTCTTTTAGGAATAGATGTATTTTCTGTGTTTTCGTTGATAAATATAGTGTTGGGAGGAGATTTCTGCCGCCCTGCTCACACCGCCATCTTCCCGGAAGTCCATTGGAGGGTTCTTAATGGGCCTGATTTTGATATTTTTGTGTCTTAGGGAACAGGGAGGCCAAGGAGAGAGAGAGAGAGAGACAAAGGCATGGCCAGTTGCTGGAGCAGTCAGAATACTCAGGACACACACATTTATTGGTTAAATCCGCTCTCTTACATGGTTTCAGTTCATGGTGCCCCAAAACTATTACCATAGTAACATCAAAGATCACTGACCACACACAACCAAAACAAATAGAAGAATAATGAAAAAGTTTGAAATACTTCAAGAATTACAAAAACTGACACAGAGACAGAAGGTGAGTAAACGCTGCTGGAAAAATGGCACCGACACACTTGCCCAAAGCAGGGTTACAAACCTTCAATCTGCAAAAAATGCAGTATCTGCAAAGTGCAATAAGATGAGATATGCCTGTAATATGAAAATGGGAGTCCTGCATCAGTGCAGAAAGGAAACCAAACTGTCACCCAGTTGATGAAACCAACCAACTGGTAAACTAAACCAAACTGTCAACCTGTTTTTTTGTTTGTTTTTTTTATGGCAAAATCAACTTAGGCCCAATTGGTTATGCAGCAAAGATGCTTATAGCAAAACTACCTAGAACCGTAACACACACACCCAATCCCAATACAGATACACACAGGCAAGGAAACAGATGCACTGCACGTGTCATCCAGAGAACAATGTCTTCCTTTGGCATATGCAGGACCAGACTGGGACTGGAAGGAAGCCTGTCCCAAGGTCACAGGGCCTAAGGACTGTGGCTCTCTAGTGCACAGTGGTTTTCTCACAGGGAGTCTATGTTCCTGGTCCCTTAAGGATTCCTGAAATGACATGTGCTGCGTCCAGCCTCTGGCATCTTTCTCCTGACACGGCCTGGGGTAAATTACCTGTTTCCAAAGACTCTAGCCTTGGGGCAGCCATTTTTTTCTTCTCAGTTACCTTGTTTTGCCCCTTCCCTGTAAAGTCCACTTACGGTTGAACACACAGTTGTCAGAGTTTACAAATTATTTTATGAGGGCATGCCAACCACACTCCAGATGGGCAGTTAATTAAATTCGCATACTTGCCAAGGAAGCACGTACAGGGATAGTGTTCATTGCACTGTTGGTCGTAGCATAAAGTTGGAAATAAATTAGGCATCACTAGGGGAATGACTCAATAATCTATAGCACAGTTAATCCAAGAAATGGATAAATAAGATACGGTACTTACATACAAAGGAGTATTACTCAGCTATTAAAAAAAATGAAATTTTGCCATTTGTAGCATGGACGGACCTAGAGGGTATTAGGCTGAGTGAAATAAGAGAGAGAAAGACATATACCATACGATTTCGCTTATGTGTGGAATCTAAAAAACAAAACAAATGAACAAACAAACATAAGAGAAATAGACTCACAAACACAGAGAACAGACTGGTGGTTGACATAGGGGAGGGGGCTGAAGGGCAGGAAAAAAAGGTAAAGGGGATAAAGGAGTACAAATTCGAATTATAAAATAATCACAGGGGTAAATGTATAGCAGAGGGAATACAGTCAATAATACGGTAATAACTTTCATGATGACAGATGGTAACTACACTCACAGTGGTAAGCGTTAGTAATGTGTATTATTTTTGAATCACTAATTATAAGCCAGAAACCAATATAATATTGTATATTAACTATACTTCAATACAAAAATCTAAGGAACATTATTCAGCAGTTATCTTGAGTGAGGTAGATCCACACAGACCACACGGAGACGCCCGAGGGCACTTTGTTGAGTGAGAAAAACAAGTGGCAGAACAAAACTTACCATACAGTTTATGTGCCATGATTCCTCACCATAAACAAAATTACATGTTTTATATAGTCATATATGTACTTGTAAAGGCATATCACGGTCTGCAGGACTACACACCAAATTGAAAACCTCAGATTCTCTGGAGAGTATGTGGGAAGGGCTCTGAGATTTGGCGTAGTGGTTAAGAGACCTCCGCCTTGCCTAAAATTTTCCAACTTTGTTTATAAGAACAATGTATTTATGTATCACTTACAAAATCAGAAGTAATATTTAAATGTTTAAATAAATCAGATATCTTTCCTAGGAATGGGACCCCTTCTCTTAAACACATATAAAACAGACATAAAGTAACTCTCCTCCATCCCGGGAGGCTGCAGAACAAATTTCTCCAGCATTCACTCATTTGACAAGCACTTCCGGAGGACCCACTATGTGCAAGGCTGTGTTCTACAAACTAGTCTCTCCTCTCAGCACAAAGCCTCCTACACTAGAGTTTCTTCATTCCCTACAACTCATCTAACCCCAAAATCTTTTCCACCTGGGGGTCTCAGACCCTGGAGCTCTGGTTCCTCCCACAGCCTCAGCCCCACTCCAGAGCCATTCGTCCAGGCATTCCTTCCGCAGTTCTTCCTCAACAAATATTACCATAATTGTTAGCCTCTGTCCCACTTCACTACCTTTACTCCGAGCCTGGTCTGATGGGGAGCTTTCCTAAGTCCACGAAGGATAGGAATGGGAACGGGTATTCCCCACCACTGCCCTCTGCGAAGTCTCAGGATAGAAAAATTCGCAGTGCAACACAGATTGCCCAACTGAAAACTGCCCCCACCCCTTGCTCTACACAGTAACAGTGAGCTGTTCTTTGGAAGTCTGGGGTCTGCTGACCTCCCACCCAGACATCCCTAGGTTCTGCTCTGGCTGTAGCTACAGAGAAGGGAGATTCTGACTCTAATAGGATTTCATTCTCATCTCAGCTTTGTATCATTTCTGCCAATGAACACTCTTCAGGCCAAGGCTCGGCTTCATTCTTCCTTCATTTTTCAAAAAGGCCTGTGAACCTTGCCCATGAAGGTCAGTTTCTATTAACTTTCCTTTCTCTAGTCTGTCTCCCAAACCGAAAAATGTTAAAAAGCAAAAGCAAAATCCCGAACAGCCTGGCAGTGGTTTGGCAAGTGACAGGTTTCTCCAGAAGAGAGCGAACTCATGAGCAAAGGGTTAACCATGAACACACTTCCCTGGAAGGTCTCTTCTATCCTCTTAATGGAACCCAAGTGCAAACCTTGGCAGGAACTGCACATTAGCTCATGACAGGTGTAGACTTCATGCTGGCTGCCGCTGCATTTCCAGCAAACAAAAAGGGGGACATGGGGACCACCATGACACAGCAGGCTGGAACAGATTGCTTTGCAGAGATCTCTTCTGGCTGAAATAATTCCCTGTAACAACTTCCTTGACACGCTGTCAGGATGGCCCGTTTCCAAGGTAATGGCTGATGCATGGGGATATAACAGATATCATCAGTGGTCTTCCAGAGATGAAGTCGCCGGAACACCCCTGCTGTTTTCTTCCAGGACATTCACTCATCCACTCAGCAATGGTTAGTAAACTGGGTCCCCAGCAGTCTCCAGTTCTTTCCACAACGTAATATTGTTCACTTTTTACTGTAAATCTGGGGCCACAAACTCGAACATCTATGGGATACAGCCAGATAATATAAATGACCAAAGCAGGCTAATGACAACCAGAGTTGCCGCCTGTCTGAAGGGAGAGGCCCCTCTCAGCTGTCTAGAGTGGTTTTAACTTCAGGATGCTTTTTTGAAACAGTTCTTGGCAGATCTCTTCTAATGGAAAACTAAGTTCATAAAACATGTCCTGACACGTTGTCAGGAGTCTGCTCCTAGGAGGAATAGTTCCCCCAAATCCGCATCTATCTGGAACCTCAGAGTGTGACTCCATTAGGAAATAGAGTCTCTGCAGATATAATTAGTTAAATAAAGATGAGGTCATACTGGATTAGGGTCAGCCTTAAATCCAGGGACTGGTGTCCCTATAAGAAGAGAGGCACAAAGGAACACTCGCAGTGAGAGAATGCGATGTGAGGCCAGACAGCAGAGTGATATGCCTACAAGTCAAGGACGCCAAGTAAAGCCAAGGATTGTCAGCAACCACCAGAAGCTGGGAGAGGCATTCATGCACCTGGCTGAAGATGAGCCCCTACTCAACTTGTATTTATTTATTTTTAATTTACTTTTCTTGTCTTATAAAAGAGAGAAATCTTTCAGGGAAAGAACAAAAGCAAATATGCGGTGGGTCTCTACTGTCTCATCTGAACCACCACAGTGGCTCCCAATCTATTTGGGCTCCTTTCAATCCACTTGCTACACTGTAGTAGCCAGAGGTATCTTTTGAAAATTCCAACCAAATGATGTCACCCATCTCCCTTAAGGCCATCCCAATTTTCTTCTAACAAAAACTAAAATCCTTACCACTACTCACAAGGCCCTGTGGGCTCCAGCCCCTGGTCCCCGCCCCCACTCTGCCTTACAGTCTCACTGGCTTCCAGTGTCTTGTGCTCCTCGTTTTCTCTGACCTCAGGACCTTAGCACATGCTGGTCTGCCTCAAACATCCTCATCTCCACCACCTCCGCAGCGTGCATGTACACACACAACCCTTCCACGTGGCTGACACCTACTCACTCTTCAGCTCACAGGCCAGTCGTCATTTCCTCAGGAAAACCTTTCCTGACCCCCACCCCCATCCAACATTAGCCCATTCTCTTTAAGACACTCTCATGGTACCACGTCTCTTTCAAATTTAGTGTCTTCCCCCTAAATGTGTGTGGTCACCTGACTCATTCTGTCACCCCTATGGGACTATAAGGGTGACCCCTCATACCTAACACAGGACCTGCCATTAAGTATGACCTCACAGGAGGTATACTGTGTCATCCCACTGGGGAATTTGCATGCTTAATTTTCTCCTACTCCAGGTTAAATGGTCCCTACAGCCTCTCCACTCCAAGAGTCCTTGGTCTGTACTTTGATTATTGTAACATTTCACATTTTCCCCTGATCTCCAATGTCCACATCTGTTCACATCTTCAGGTCACTGGCCACACTGTGAGCAGGATTATACTGTCATCACTATATTATCCATTGTACAGTTTGGGCCTTGTCATACTAAGTATTTTCTGGATTCTTAAAGGCATATTTTAAGACTTTGCCTTGTCATAATGGTAAGGGAGCCTTAGAGAGTTGTGTGGGCAGGAAGCACGCACAGTGAAGAGAGGAGATTCAGGGCCCTGGCTGTGAATCCACTTTGTTCTGTGATTGTGGACCAGTCAAGTTCACCTCATGGCACCTTAGTTCCTTACCTGGGAAATGAGGCGGTGGACGACACTCACCACAGAGTGGCATCGAGATGGACAAGGCGTGGGAGCTCTGAGGGCAGAGTGGGCACAGGCGTGTTCTGTCACACCGGCTCCGATCAGTACTAGCTTTTGGTGATGGAGTGAGTGGATGCTCTTCTTGATGTGAGAAAAAACACAATAATGAGAGGAGCTAATTACTTCTAAAGATGGAGATACTTAAACATGTTTGAAGGGTCAGGGAAAGGCTTCACTGGAGAAGCAACAATTCAAGATGTAGAGAAGTTTAAGAAGCATAGCTGTTTAATCTGGTCTCCAAAAGCATTAGGTGGAGAGGATAAAAGGCTCACGTCAGGGAGGGTAGCTTTGGACAGGAGGGCTACTTCTCTGTAATGCCAACTCTACTTTTTAGGAAGCTTTCATTAGAAACTCCAGGTTTTCCACTGCATGCTTCCCCTCTTGTGTAAGCACTGTGCTCAGATGGGTCTAAACTCAAAAGTTTTCCTGAGGGCTATTCCCCACGTGGAAAACTTTCAAAAATATCTGTAGACATTTTTTATTGTTCCAACTTGGGTGGAGCAGGGTGGAGTGGGGAGGAGGGGTTACTACTGGCATCTAGTGGGTGGAGGCCAGGGATGCTCTGCACATCCCGTAACGGACAGGACAGCACCACCACCCCCAACGAAGAATTACCCACCCGGTAGTGCTAAGGTCGAGCAGCCTTGCTCTAGACCATTCCATCTCAGCATCATGTTGTCTGATGTCCTGGACCTATACTCACAAACATCATGACACGGGCTTGGGTAATTTCATTTCTGTGGCATTTCAATTAGCCGCTCTTCAAAGATAATCAGTGTTTTTTAAAACTCTGTAGACCATAAAGCTGTCTGCCCTGATCCAGACTACATCTCTCATCTCTTCCAGCCAGGCTTCAAAATTCCCCACGGTGGCCACTGTCCTTCAAAAGGGACCACAGAGCCTGAAGGAACTCCAAGCTGTTCAGTGCATGCAAGAAATTTGTGGCTAATGACTTCAACCTGCTTTACTTTAACCGAGATTTTCTGAGGCCTGTTTATTGTTCTGCTGCTTGGCTGCTCTGCAGTTATCTATGACCGAAGTCTTACATTTATTTGTAGAGTAGACGAAGGTATATTTTTCCTCTCACATCCCTTCCAAGTCCGGGAATTAAATTAGTGTGAACTTTCCAAAATAAATTCACCTTTGAGCCGAAACTAAGCATGGAAAGTTTCAGCCCAAAAGGATACTTCATTGGAAAGTTAGAAGCAAAGTGAAATGAGGATTAGAATGGATATCTTAGTGTAACTTCAGCACTGGTAGTTACAAAGGACAGAGTATGTGTTATACAAAAGAATCTCTAACAGAGCTGATGTATGCAATCCAAGATCGACGTTCAGTTCCCTTTTCTTCAGACTCTAGGAAAAAACAACTGGAAATAAATAGAATGGAAAAAACAGCACATGTGGATCTAATTCTGTACCATGCCACTGGTTAAAACTCAAGGAAAGAATGTTTTATCAGAATGAGAAAAAGGGAACAATCAATAATAATAGGAAGGAAGATTTCTGATTCCTTCACTCCGTAAAAATAATTTTTTGGACCACTACTATGGTTTAGTCGCATTTGTCAACAACTCAAAGTTAACATTTTACGTGGATGGTCACTGTGGTTTTTCCTACAGAAAACTAGTCTCATAGTTCTGGGTGATTTGTAATATAGACAGATGTTAGGGCATTTGGAGCTTGTTTTTTCTCAAGGAAGATACTCAACAAGGAGGCATATTTCCCAATCATCTCCAAACCCTAATTCAAAATTGGCACAATTCTAAAGTATGCACCTTTTCAAAAATCCATTCATAGCCATTACTCTGACTTTGCCTACGTAAGGCTTCAATGAAATCCTGTCAGTGCAGCATTAAAATGAGTGCATTTTAAAAACTACAGAAAAATGAGCTATTCTCCAGATAAAACTTTTTTTGAATAGTTCTTAGCAGCAACAGAATGCTTACCTTCAACCACCTCTCCCTCCAAACATATACACAGATTTGGGCAGAATATGAATATATAAAACATATAAAAGAGAATCTTAGTCTAGTAAAGCAGGGGTCCCAGAAGCTCCATCCTATCTCCCCACCCCAATAGTCTCGTTACCTACTGTCTAGATAAATAAATATATGGAAAAGATAGTGTCAAATGAGTATTTTCATTTTCAACAGACTGAGTTGGCAGCATTTAGAGCTGGTCATTATTTAGGCCATAGGAGCATACACTGGGTTCTCCTAAATTGATTTTACCAGCTCCCATAAATAGTAGCAATTTGGGCAAGTTGACTTTCGTTTTAACTTTCTCTGATTCTGTGTTACTTGCGTTTTTATTATTTGCCCCCAAAAAGGCAGTTTTTACTTTTTAAAACATGTATCTTGAAAAAAAATTAGTATTTTACCAAGTTTCCTTGTTGGCTTTTTGGTTAATATTTCTTTTAGAATGTATATTGGCAAATGGAAACCAATAAAAGGGATGAATGAATTCTTCCTTCTTCTTCACCTGTAATGTGCTAAAGTTATAACATACCTACAGAGCTAGTCAAAGTGATATACAATATAGACTATTAAAAAGATTCTATGAATTATCTCCTATATATTTTCATTTATGTAGTCTTTATGAATATAAGATGCTTGCACTATGCTATCTGTCACCCACTGATGGTCAGGGTTGATTCTGTTTCTGCAGATGGCTGGACAGGCCTCCTGGCCCATCATCATGGCCCTGTGGGCACACTTACCACCACCTCTCTTCAAGAAAACACATTCCTAAAATGAAGGAAGACAGTTCTTCCTTCATCCAAGGAATGTCCCTCTTCCAAGGGCATGTCCTTGGCCCAAGCTAATACAAGTGTAATACTCATAACCTAAAGGATACGTGTATATTGGGTGAGTCTATGTTTTTTAATAAAAACATTTATTAAAAGTCACAGGACCTTTCATTTATACTCAGAATAGGAAAACATCCTTAAAATATTTTTTCACCAGAAAATATTCCAAATGCATACTATCTCCAAAACAATAAATCATCACCTCAAATCTGTAATCCTGCCAAAGAAGCCTGTTTGACAGGAGCAGTTAGATGACAGGGCCCTGTGGAGCTTATGGTCCTTAAAATATCCTTAGCATTCCTCCCTAAAAAGCATGGGGAAAATGAAAGCAGCTGAAATTGTGGCTTTTTCTTGGCTAGTTCTGAAAACAATATTTCAGAGGCTGTGCATCTTATCTTACGGTCCACATCTCCAGTGAGGCCAAATACAGAAAAAGTGCATTTGGATCAGCACATGGTTTGAACTATTTTACTTTAGAGAAAGAAAAATTGAGCAATCCTGGAAGAACTCCATATTCTCCTTTAAAAAAAAATTTTTTTTTGAGTTCCTCTTGAAAACTAGTTACTGCATAGAGCAGGCAGGAAGGGTTTGGAACAGCTGTCCCTTCGTGAGTTGGGAGAATGTTAATCACTGTCCCCTCTCTCCTCCACTTAAAGATTAGCTCACATCCCAGGCCCCTGCAAAAGGAAACTGCATACACTGAACTTCTGAGACTGTCGTGAGGAATATCTCTGTAACAGTAGTAGCATGTCAGCTGGATCTAAAAGACACTCAAGTCCAGAAATATACCCCAAGGTAACAAAAGCCCAAAGGGTCAGCAGTGGGCTGACCGGACATTTGAGAAAGTCATTCGTTGCTTAACTAAAGCTCCCCAGGAAAAATTCAAACTTAACAAAAACAGAAAAAATGAAATTGCCATCTACATGGGCATCTGCAACTTTAGCCTGAGTCTTCTTAGGCAAAGTGAACCTGCACAGCCCACATTAGGTTAAAAAGATTACATTAAATGCAATTTCCTCTATATATTGTTAAGTGTGGAAAGCAAGATGTAGAGAAACAGATAACACATAATCCCACTGTAATAAAATAAACAATAAATCCCCCAGTCCAGGATAAAAAAAATTGTTTTTCATATTATTGAGCACAGAGCTAGGTGTGGAAGGCATATTACAAGCTGCTAATAATAGTCGTAGCAGAGAATAGGGTCAGACAAGGAGGGAGGGAAAAGGAGTTAAAAAAGAAAAAAGTGATTGTCACTGGGTAGAAAAATACGCATGACATAATATTATGGAAAGTTAGTTTTAAAATTTGATGGCTTTATTGTAAATGTTCAAAAATTCAATATGTACATAGGTAAGAACTAGAAGATGACATAAATTATTTGCTGTCAGGATGAAACTGGACTATTTTCTCAAAGTCAATGCAATTTGGCATTTTAGCCATACGAGACGGGATCGGATAGATTCTCTACGGCAGTTGATATTCTTTGCAACACACTGGTCAGATACATAACATTAGGACAAAAATGAGTTGCATTTCAAAAGGTCATCTGAGATGCTGTAAAGACCGGCAGTGGTGTATGGGATCGAAAGGCGTCAGAGGGAGCCTGCGAATGCCAACGGTTTGCACAAAGGGACAAGAAGTGAAGCGGGTCCCCTCGACTGATTTCCTTGGCACCTGGTGGTCCGAAGGTCTGTGACCTCACAGAAAGCTGGAGACCACCATGCCACGGCCACCCAGCACTGACATGAAGAGCTAAATCCCAAGTACACACATTAAAACATGTCCCTAAGTCTGTCAATATGGCAGCAAGATGCTCGCTTTAGACGGTGGATAGGAAACTGATCAGGAACAACGACAAAAAACATTTAAGGAAATAAAATATTAAAAAATGTACATGTGACGGAAATTATAAACAGCCTAAAGCTCGTCTCCCCTCGGGAACAGCTGTGTCTGCGGATCCCTCGAGGAGCCCTCCCTGCGATGGCCCTTCCTTCCTTCCTCCGTCTCTCTCTAAGAGCTCCCTTGTTCCCGCTGGACAAAACTAGCCCTTTGTGGCTGATCTCAGAACAACATTAAAAACAGGAATAGGGAAATTGTAAACAGGAGGCTTCTGGTCTACAGGCGAAGACACACACAGGCCTCTGAGGCCTACTTCATGCTAAGCAAAGAAACAGATCTTTGTTGCTAAAGGGATTAGGGCTGCGGGATTTCGGAGGCACTGCTGAGGCATTCAGCTGGCCTGAAGTAGGGGCTTTGTAAAGAGATACCTCCATTAGAGGTCTGTGAGCGGAAATCATTCATGCTCTTTATACAATCTGGGTAATGTGATAGTGCTGGACTGTTAAACGCCTCTGGTGAGGCAGGGTCCCATCTCCTTGAATGGTAAATTCTTCAGCAGTTAAAGAGATGGTGGTATAATTACCTTCACTGACTTTTTCTGCGGGGGTGGGAGGGGTGGGGACGTTGGGGGCTCTTCTGCCTTTAACCCTTAGTGGGAGTACCATTAAAGGATCACCCACAGCCAGGGAGGGAAAGTCTTCCCAAGTCAGCGCAGAGATAGTCTTTGGTGCTGGCCTCTTAAGTCGTCAAAAATGGCACTCTGGGCTACATCTACACAGACAGTCAATGGCCGCTTTGTCCCTGCGCTTGCCATGATGATGAAAATCTCCACAACTGCCTCATTCCATGCCCTTGGCCTAGAATGCCTCCAACCTGCCCAATTCCTATCTATCCAAAGACTGCTTTTGCCCGCCGGCCCGTCCTTGCCTCACCCTCCAAGTTGGGTTGGGTCCCTCCTCTGAGGTCTGGGGTGTCCTACACGCATCTCCCCCACTGAATTCCTTAGGTATCTGCTACCCCAGTAGATGATGGACTCCCTGGGGGCAGTGACTTATTTACCTTTGTATCTACAACACCTGGCCCTCTGTGGGTACCCAGAGCCGTGCCTGGCTGGAGTGAGGTGGTTGAGCTGCCCTGTCTTTTGTCAGTCACTGTGGTAGCTGGGAAGACGGTATCTGCCTGTGTGTTTTAATGGCTCAGGAGGAATTTTTAAAAATTCATCAGTGACCCTCCTAGTGAACCCAGGGGTCTTAAGAGACCAAGCAAAAAGCACTGGCTAATTAGGAAAGAAAAACGAATCCTCCAAGGGGGATAGAAAGTGAGCACTTCCCCACAGGCAGCTGGCAGCTTTCTGCATGACCTGGCTGGTCCCGATCCTCCCTGCACACTCTTCTTGGCTAAAGAAGGGTCACCAGCAGAATGGAAATAGTCTTTGGGCTCATAGTTAGAGTCCCTGGATGTAAATATTAATTACGGTATCAGCTGTTGTATACTTAGAAAACTCAGAACTAATTCCAAAAATAAAGTTTGAACTAAGGGAAGAAACTCTGCATCAGAGGTAAGGAGCATTTTCCACTGGGATGGTCAGCCCCGTGCTGAATCCTTTCCGGAAGGAAGGATGACTCCAGGTGGATGTAAGGTTTTGCAGCAATTTCACTCGGAAGTAGCCCTGGTTTCTGTTTGTAAGATAGGCCTTGCAAATATGAGAGGGGCTTTTCAACAACGGGTAGAAGGCTGGTGTTTTTCTCCACTGATGGCTCAGTCCTCTGGGACATGCTTCTATGTGAGCATGGTCTGGGACATCTTTGATTGTTGGCTGTTTCCAGTGTTCACAATTTTCTATGTGGATTACCTCTCTCTTTTTCTCTCCATTTGGCAGATGGGACTCTCTGATCTTACATTATTATCACTGTCTGTAAAAAGCAGTCAAACATAAGGGACAGTTGACATATGAATATGGACTATTAAATATTATGTCGATACTCAGGTTTTGGGATGTAATAATGGCACTGTGGTTGTGTAAGAAGTGTCCTTTTTCTTAGGGGACACGTGAACTATTCACGGGTGAGAAGTCCTGGTTACCTGTAAGTTACCTTCAAATGGTTCAGGAAAAGATATGTCCATGTGTGTATGTTTATATACGTGCATGAAGTCGGGGAGGAGGGAGAGAACAAATATGGCCAAATGTTAATTAGTGGTCTGGGTCTATGAACATCTGTTGTACTATTTTCATTTGCTGTGTATTTGAAACTTTTCAAAATAAAACACTGGATAAACAATTTCAAAAATATCTATACACAAAGATATTACAAGGGCTAAACATTGGACTGGAAAAAGAAAAGCGGAAGTGGAAGTTAGGTAAAGACAGAAGAGCAGCATTCCAGGAAGAGGGGATGGCTAGCGCAAAGGATCTGGGGCGGTACCCGGTATACGTCGAACCACTCCTGGCCCAGAGTTGGCACTTGTGTGTATTTGTCAGATGAATGAAAGAGTTAAACAGCATCGTTTATGCAGAGAACTGCAAGCAGATCAGACTAAAGTGAGCATAAGGTTTGCGTTAAGAAACAGAGCTGATTCAACTGGAGGCAGGGGGCCTGTCCTGGAGGCCTTTGTGTATCCTGCCGAGGTCCTGGGACTTTATCCTGTGGGCGACGGAGCCAGGAGCAGGAGGCTGTGGTCAGATTAGCATCTAGAATTATTATTCTAAGGACCACCCTGGCCGTCAGGTGTCATGTAGAGTGACAGAGCACAGACCTTACACAAGCAGCAGGCAGGAGACAAGGGTACCAGTCAGGATGCCTTTGGCTTCCCTAAACACAAAGCTCTGGCTCTAAGCCACTGAATTTATCAGGAGACCTAACATCACTGCAAGCTCTGAGGTGTCAGGCAGAAGCAATGGACTCAGGGCCTCAACAATGTCACCACTGACCCATGTTTCATCCTCTCTCTACCATTTGCTGTGGTCAGCTCCACCGGCAGCTGCCTTCCCTTATCTTCAGAAGACGGCTGCGGCAGTTCCCAAAGTGACATGGGGACACAGCAAAGACCACAGACAGAAGGGAACCAACTCATCTTTGGTCTCTTTCTCAGTTAGGAAAACTTTCCCAGAAGCTTCCCAGCACTCTTTGCCTCCCATCCCACTAGCCCAGACTGGGTCACAAGCCCGTTCTAAGACCAATCACTGACAAGGAACTAAGATTACATGTTTGACTTAGAATAATAATTTATACACAGGGGGAATCAATTACTATGAGTCATCACTGGAAGCCCTTGGGCGGCTCCTAGTCCAGGCAAAAGATGCTAGAAGCCTAAACTAAGCTATAATAATGGTGGTAATAGATGGAGAGATAAGAACAGATTCAAGATTTATTTAGGAAGTATTTATATTGGTATAATTTGGCAGTGGACTGAATATGGAGGAAGAGGGAAAGGAAGGACACCCTCTTCCCTATTTCCAGCTTGGGCGACTAGGAGAAGGAAGTGCACTAATTGAGATAAGGTAAACAGGAGGAGGAGAGGAGGATTTAGGGAAAAAGTGGTTTGGCAGTGTCTAAGGGCTTCAGAACAATAGTGGGCAGTCAGTGGAGTATATGAGACAAACCATGATCCCAGACAGGTGGTCTGCACTCAGACATGGTTCTCAGATGGGCTTCGGTCCATGGGGACATTTCTGAACCAACATTTAATCATTGGGAGATTCCAAATAAGAATATATATTTCTGGTTTCTCTGGGAAAATTGGAAAATCTGGCAACACTGGTCCTGAATTCCTAGATGGTGACAATTGGCTGCAGCCACGTAGCAGCCATCCCTTTGGTAGGAACAAGAAACTCTCCGGCCTGCCACACTGACTCACAATCCATTTCATTCACCGACCCTACCTGCCTGGCCCCTGAAGGCATTGCTATTTTATTTCCTGCTCAAAATCTTGGGGGAAGAGGTCTGAGCTGCAGATACCTGGTATTCATTGGTATCTAGATGCTGGTCAAAGCCCTGACTGGCGGCCCCAAACAGGGAATGGAATGACAAGTGGGTGAAACAGGTAACCCTGAAGTCATCAGATTTTAGAAATGGAGGAAGAGAAATTCACGCAGGAGAGAAAAGTAGAGAAACTGGAATGGAACAAGTGAGACTGGAGTCTCAGGAGCTGAGAGAGGAGGGTGTGGAGCTGGAGGCAGTGTCTACCTGAGCCAGATGTAACGGAAGGCCCAGGGAGAGAAGGACCCAGGGAGGCGTGGCGCTGGGGAGGTGAGTCTCGGGGAGCCCGGGAGCCTTGCTCCAAGGTAGGATGAGGGAAGCAGCAGATGACGACGGGTTGGGAAGAGGATGAGAGTAAGTGGACACTGTGCACAGACTGCTCTGGTGAGGAGCAGAGGACAAAGGCTGGACGGAAGCCAGAGGGGCTACTGGGGCCAAGGCATGTTCCCTTTGTATGAACAGAGACACCTGGACATCTTAAAGGGAAAAAGAAGCCCGTGGTGAGCGGGAGGCTGTAGAAATGTAACATACAGGGCTGAACAACAGAACAAGTCCAAAAGGACGTGGTGGTGGCAGGGGGAGAAAGGTCAGGCACGGGTAGCTGGATTCCCTGCCCAAAGGAGAGGCTCCTTTTTAGGAGGTATTGATAAACCTGTGAATAGATGTGTACTCTGAAATCTGAGCTACTAACTGATCTTTCACAACAGAGGGTTTCGGCATGTCCCATGATACCCATCCTTTTCCATTGGGTACAAAGGCTGGGATGTGGTGGGAGACCTGTCTCACAGCTTATAAGAGGCAACGGTAGAAGGCAGGGCTGGCTGTCAAGCCCTTGGAAGCTGCATTTCCAACAGCAGGGAGAAAGAAGTGCACACTGGATGAGAATCCTCCTGCGGGAGTGGAGAGGCACCAGCTCTGGGGGTGTGGGGAAGGCGCCACCCATGCCTTGGGAAGCATGTCCTGGTCTGGATGAATGTCTTGCCTCCTCCCCGAGGCTTAACTCACCCCAGAAGCACCTGCCATAACCAAGATGGCAGTAAACATATGTCCAGCGTTGCAGGGGGGCCTACCAAAGCCAGAGGACGTAACCTGCGACTGTAGCACCAGTCCAGCTAAAGAAACCAAGCCTGAGTGTCCATCCGCCTGATGCTGCCCTCAGTTCCAAAGCCAGGTAGGCTTTGGGGCCACCTTTGCCCGGGGCCTTCTTGCTTCCTTCAAAGGAGATGGTGGCTAAAACCATTTCAGTGAAAAGTATTACATGGTATTTTTCTGAGGAAGCTTTCTATCCTGGGGAGTCAGGAAGAGTCCAAGGCTGATTCCCCTGGAAGCTCATGGTTGAGATCGAGGCTCTCAGTGCGACCAGCACATCCCTTCCTGGCTTGAGGCTGCAGCACGTCCCAAGGGCTGCCCGAGGTCCCGAGCTCGAGCTGGGCCTTGTGGCCTGCAGCCCACGGCTGGCAGCGGAAGCCCTGAGGAGCAGGGAAAGATTTCCACAACACACTCCAGCCCCTTGACGTCCAGTTCCAAGTTCAACGACTTTTACCTTAAACTGTGTTAACAGAGGGCAGGGCAGAGGTGAAGGGTGACACAGAGTCCCACCAGTGAGTAACCCCCAAGCCCTCCAGAGGGCAATGGCCCTCTTCCCTTTCTCCACACATTTTAATAAAATTTCCTAAGCATAATTATTTGGATTGCATCTCTTCTGTGTCTTATTTACTTTATAGCATGGTTGCTACAAGGCAGAAACAAACAAACAGAAAGCATCTAAAGCAAAACAATGCAGGAAGAGAAATATGCCTGAAGGTCACTGTCTTGACAGTAAGCACCCTAAAATAATTTGGAATTAGCTGATTGTAGACTCACACACTGAGAAGGGACTGGTGGTTACCATGGGTGGGGGGGTGGGGGGTAAAGGGGGACAAAAATTCTCAATTATAAGTTGGTCACAGGGACAGTAGTACAGCATGGAGAATATAGTCAGTGATCTCTAACATCTCTATGTTGACAGATAGTAACCACACTAGTGGGAGTGAGGATTTAACAATATGGGTAACTGTTGAACCACTATGCTGTATATTTGAAACCAATATAAGATTGTATAGCAAGGATACTTCAATAAAAAAAAAAGAATTAGCTGGTATAAAAAACACCATGTCTTAGAAACTGTATCTGATCCTAAAAATAATAATGTTCTGGTTAGAGCCCTTGCACTGGAAAAATCAACATTCTGTAATTCCTCCCCAGAACTGGGGTATGAAAATAGAATCAGGGCTAGAAGAGGTAGGCATGCCAGCATGATTTCACCTGTTTTGAATGATGTGGTTACACCCAGCATGCACTTTCTCAGACGGGATGTGGAATCCTGTTTCAGGAACATGCTAAACACCCATCGGTCAGAAACAGCTTTGGGGCACTGAGGTGCAGAGACGGAGAGTTGAGCAGCCCACCCCGGGGTTCCTGCCCGCGCAGAACTGCTCCGCCTCTGCTGGCTGCGTGCGCTCATCACCCCTGAGCGAGCAACTGCCCCTGCACAACCCCCGTGTGCCACCCATGCCGGGGTGCAGCCGGCCAGGTCTGCAGGAAGCTCCCCTTCTCTGGGCAGAGCCAGATGCCCAGACAATTAAAAGACAATAGCACACTGAAAGAGTAGAATGCTGATGGGAACCAAACCAAACACAATTACTAATTATATATTAGTGGGAAAAGGATGCCACTGAGAGCCAACCTCCTGTACTTCTGTAGGCACGTGGGCTTTTAACTTGTCTCTCATTTAACACAACAGCCCCCTGAGGTGGGTGTCCTTATCTTTGTGCTCTGAATGATGCCCGGGGTCACCAACGTACCCAGGGGCAGAGCTGGGATTTGATTCCACTTTGCTGATGCCATGCTTCCTTTAGGCCAAGCAACAGTTCAGGTGCCATTTTTAAAACACAGCATTTCCTGACTCCCCTCACTGAATGTCAGTTATTTGTATTTCTCTTAAGGCAACTGCTTTAATCTGGGAGGATCATCATTTGTGTCCCTGTCAATTTTACAGGACCATAAGCTTCACAGGCAAGCATGGCATGCCTTTATGTTTGTGTGTGCATGTGTAATTTTTTAGATAAGGCATGCCTCTCTGATGAGGTGATGTGTGTGCAGACACCTGCAAGGAATGAAAGCAATCCTTGAGGGTGCTGTGGGGAAGGGCAACGGGGGTGGGGGTGAGGGGTTCATTCCAGGCAGCATGCAGAGCAAATGCAAAGGCCCTGCCATCAGGGGGCAAGTTTGAGGAACAAAACCTCCACTCTCACCCCTGTCACTCTGTCCTCTTTGCCTGATTTTTCTTCAAGGCACTTTTCTCTACTTGACACTACATTCACAAGTTTTTTGCTTACTGTTTACACCTCAACTAGACTTTGAGTTCTCCAGGGACATGGACTTAGTTTCCACTGCTGCTCATCCTGCAAGCCTAGAGCAGGTCGGGCTTATGCTGGGAACTCCATACACATTTGTTTAGAACTGTTTGAATAAACGCATAGGGCATCATATGTATTTCTAAGTTTTATTTTTATTAAGTACTTATGTACAACCACTAAGCTAAGTAGTTCATATACGTTCTTCATTTGATCTGCACACAAACTCCACCGCAGCAGCTATTCTTTTTTTTTTTAAGAGAACTATTTTTTTTTTCATTTTGAAAGGCAATTCTTTTTTTTTTTTGGTATCATTCATCTACACTTACATGTGCATCATTATGGTTACTAGACTCCCCACCTCATCAAGTCCCCCCCACCAACTCCATTACAGTCACTGTCCATCAGCGTAGTGAGATGCTATAGAATCACTACTTGTCTTCTCTGAGTTGTACTGGCCTCCCCGCGCCCCCCCAACATTACATCTGCTAATCGTAATGCCCCTTTTTCCCTCTTATCCCTCCCTTCCCGCCCATTTTCCCCAGTCCCTTTCCCTTTGGTAACTATTAGTCCGTTCTTGGGTTCTGTGAGTCTGCTGCTGTTTTGTTCCTTCAGTTTTTTTCTTTGTTCTTATACTCCACGGATGAGTGAAATCATTTGGCACTTGTCTTTCTCCACCTGGCTTATTTCACTGATGCAGCAGGTATTCTTATCTGCATATTTCAGGGGGTGAAACTCAGGTTAGGTCACTTGTTAAGGCGACTCAGCCATTAAGTGTTGGAGCTGAGATGTCAACCCAAGTCCGATCCAAAAGCTCACACCTTTTAACCAACATTATTCTAATCTTGCTAAGCCTACAGTGGCCACTGCAGTGCCTGCAACAAATATTCATTTGGTTGGATGAAATATATTCAGTGCAAAGAATATAGAAGAGGCTTTGTCCTGGTTATGGAAGCTAAAAAGAATCAACATAAAGGATATGAGGACATGAGTGTGCACATTTTCCTCCAGCAATTTACCCACATAAGAAGCAATGTCTAAGTGTGTGGCTCATATGACAAGGGGACACCCCAAAGGCTCTTACACTGCCTGACTCAAAAGGAAGACCATGACTTCAGTGCAGCCAATGGCAGAGAAGGGCTGACCTCTGAAATTGCCATATGATTTTGAGGAGGAGCTGTGGTGTCAGAAGTTTTTGGCAACTCAAAGGGAAAGGGAATGCGGAAAAGAGGGCGGTGGGTCAGAAGACGCTGCCAGAGTTTATCCAGGAGGCCCCGCATACGGCAGGCTGCAGAAGTTTGCTCTGCTGAAAGGCAAATGACAGATAAAGCTCCATGGGTCTTCATGCAGAAGAGGTTAGATGAAATGCCCCACAGAGACTCGCTCACCACTTTACTGTCCTGCTCTCTAAGACGCATCGGGTTCCTGGATACTGAGAAGGAGATTCCCAGAATATCAGCGCAGGTTTCTCCATCCTCCTGGCTCGCTAAGTTAGCTATCCGGTTAACTAGTCAGGCTCGGCTGCTGGCAGGTGAGCTCCAAGCCTGGTCGGTCCCGGATGACATGGTAAGACGGGTCCCTCAGGCCTGGTAAGCCTGGGAGGGAGCCCTGGGCTCAGGTGTCGTCCGGTAGGCGGGAAAACAGCTACTCTCCACTTTAAGGAAAAGGCAACAGACTCAAGGAGGCTCCGTGAATGACCTGAGGTGCAGGGTCCTGGCACTAGCAGACGGGGAGCGGGACTCAAGCCCAGGCCCACCGACCTTGTGCCTGGAGCTTCTGCCCCAAACTGCACACCCACCAGGTACGTGAGCCACCTCGACCCTGCGGACCCTGACAGAGCCAGCGTGGGAACCAAACTCAAGGGTTCAAACCCCGGCCCTCCCTACCTACCATGGCTACTCTGTACTAGTTTCTTGACTTCAAGTTACTCAATCATGTAATAGAAATGCTTTAAAAAAATTGAGTGATTTAGAAATTAATAACAGGCAATGTCCATAAACTAGCTAACATTTATGGAAACTGACACAGCCCCAGCATGTTCTCCTAGGTGCAGCACCAGCCGGCTCAGCTCAGGCTGGTTCCCCTCCCCGCCCACCAACCCCCCCCGTCCCCCGACCGACCCAGAGTGAGGAACTTGGCTTGCTTGGTTCTCTCGGAATTCATCAGGCTCAAGGTGCGTCTGCCCTCTGAGCCTCACACCACCACCACGTGCACATCCACACTGCCTCTCAAAATGGCCTGGGCAGCCCCACCACTGCCCATCTGTGTGAGTTATTCATCCTGCCAGACTCTCAGCCTCTTCCCTACTCTAACTGTAAACACATTTCCCTAGACTACGCTCCAACGCAGGAGAATAGGACACAGAAAAACACTTAAGAGCCCTCAACATTACGGGGCACCGAGGTGCTGGGAGCATGACTCCTTCTGGCTCAGGACTGACAAGTGCACGCCTCTAGTGAGCGTCTCCCTTCCCCCCAGACCAAAAGCAGCTATTCAGACCTAACTGGGGCTGCAGCCACCTGCAAGCTGGGCCCAAAGACTCCTGGTTTCTTTTGATCAATCTCTATTGCGCTCAGCACCCTGGCCTATCAAATGCACCAAGGACAGGCTGCTCTCCTGTGAAGCATTTAAAGGTAAAATGCATTTGATCAGTCTGGCAGACTGCCCCTCAGACTTCCTCTGAGCCATTCCAACCTGCCAGGGTCACTTCCGTTGTGGTGCCAGATGTTAGGGTTAGGGTTAGGGTCTGGTCCACAAGTGGCCTCTCCAGAGACAGGTATGTCCAGGGACTACTTCCTACGCTCAGAAAATGACATCACCCTGTCTCTCAAGACAGAAATAGCAGTCATCCTTGATTCCTGCATTTTCCTGAGCCTCTACACCCACTCCAGTTCTATCTCTAGTCTGTCTTCCTCTCTCCATCTCCACTGCTTCTTCTCTAGGGCAAGCTACTGTTAACACACATCTGGGCTCCTGACCGGCCTCCTAACTGGTCTATCCACTTCCCCTCTCGGGCACTGGTACACTGCAAGTTATCCTCCAAATCTATTCTCTTCTTGTGAAGTTGGGGATAGAGCAGTCCATTTGGAGACTGCATTTCCCAGAACCCCTGCAGCTAGGTTGGCCATCGACCACATATTTGCCAGTGAAAGGCAAGTGGAAATGATACATATAAATGTTGTGTCATTTGTTTAAAAGGAAACTGCCTCCCAGGATTTCCTCTTACTCCTTTCTTGTGGACTAGAGTGCAGATATGGAGGTGAGCCAGCTCTGACCGGGTTTAGAACACAGAAACCTAAGAAAAGGTGAACAAAAAGAGAGGAGGAACATCCATCCCAAAAGGTCCCAGAGCTGCCCACCAGTGCTGGATCACTCTGGCCAGTGTGATGAGAAGAGACGGGAGGTAGCAGGGCTGGAAGCAGAGAGGTCAGTGTCAGGCCATTATGGAGCAGAGAAGGGAACAGAGATGGCATTGACAATGTGGTAGGTAGCACCGGAAGGGAGAGATGTGGTCAGATTCTGGATATATTTTGAAGACACAATTAACTGAATTTCCTAGTAAATTCTACTTGGGTATAAGAGGAACGGAGAAGTCAAGGACGATACCCAAGTTTTTAGCCTGAACAATAAGAGAGATGGATTGGCTGTGAACTAAGAAGGAGCAAAACTGAAGTTGGAGCCTTTATGTGGAGAATGATCAGGAATTAAACTTGGATGTGTTTCAGAGGCTGAACTTGGAGTCAAGACTACCCGGATTTGGATCCTGACTCTGACACTTAACCATGAGACCTCGTTCAAATTACTTAAATCCTCTGGGCCTCAGCATTCTCATCTATAAAATGAGGATGAATTATGGCCCCTATTCCATAGAGTTATTGTAGGGAGGAAATGCATGCATGCATTCCAGACTCTCTTTTGTGTTGTTTGATTCTTCAAAAAAGCTCAGAACTTTTGGGATTAGGACGAAATCTTCCCTCATCTCTGCCTGCTTATCCCATCTCAAATAACACTAAGCCCCCAAGATTTTGAAAGTAGAGATGTGGCTGTCTGCTGTGGTTTGGGGACAGCTGTAAGGAAGCTTTCAAAGCAGCTGGTATAGGCATATAACGAACATTTTCTTCACCTCAGATTCCTGGCCAAACAAGGCCTGCAGTTAAGAGGGAAAGGTTTTAATTACAAGACCACCTGTCCAGCCATCTGAAGCCAACCCCAGCCTCTGGCTGGTTCCCTGTGGGCAACGGGGCATTTAGTGCAGCCACGCTCAGAGTCCCTAATGCCTTTCACATGTCATAGCACGGTCTATTCAGGGAGAAAATAACAGCTCTCAAGAACAGGTTCCCATTACTGCTCCCCTTCCTCATCTGCTTCTGAAGATAGAGACAGATACAGAAGATTTGGGTCATGAAGAGCCTGAATCCCACCCTTCCTTTTCATGTGTCCAGAAGAAGGTGGCCCGAAAACCAAACAACCTCATGCTCTCCAAAGCTAACTCTGCCCCTCTGATTCCCCCTCTAAATGGAGATAAGTGGTTTCTAAATGATTAATTGCCCATCAACATTTCTAGATGGACATATATATGAAAGGTGAGATGGCTAGATTCAAACCTGTGAAATAAAGATAAACATTAATGGAAATTCCTAACCCTCAACATTACAAAGAAGAAGAAGAAAAAAGAAAGGTAAAGTAATGAACCATTTTTAGAGATGTCATTATTTAAACCGTATATCAACATAAACTCAAGTGTTTTCCAACTTTTCGTTCTTGTTTTTTTTTAAAGAATGAGACCTAGGCCACAGAAAAATGTGAACTCAAGAGCAAAAGGTGTCAGGATCAATTCAATTGCAGGTGATGGTTGAAATGGATTCATTATTCATAAAACAGTTTCCATGTCTTCCTGGGCCCATAGCTAGACTGCACTTCCCAACCTCTGTTGCAGCCAGGGATGGCCATGTGACTGAGTTCTGGCCAGCCGTGATGGGTGCCACTTCATGCCTGGCACTTTAAAACCTCCCACGTGGCATTCACCATGTTCTTCCCTTTCTGTGACCTTGGAAGCTACATGATCAAGAGAGTGGGACCCCAAAGATGGAAGAAACCTGGGATCCCAAGGCACTGCTTAGAGAACCTCCTGATCAGAGACACCTGTGAGAAACACACTTACACACAGCCAGCCCCTGAAATGTTGATGTCTTTCTGTTAACAACAGCCAGTGTCCCATTAACTAATAAACAGCTCACATATTATCCAGTGCCTCCAGACAGCCTCCTTTTGACATTTGCAAATGCTGAGTTTTCCTAAGACCATGTCAAAGGTAGAAGTCAAGCCAATCAACAGACTAATCACAGTCAACACAGTATACCTGTGTTGGCCCTTTGACTTATTTAAGGGAAAAGTGGTGTTCTCATCAGGAATTATCATTCCATAAAGCAGCATGCACCAAGAACATGCTGTCATTTTTTTTTAAAGAAATTACATTTAGCAAGATAACAGTTCCTAAATAAATAATAGGCAGAAATGAAATAATGCATTAACTTGCCATAATTATGTAAAGAGAATTCCCTCTACTAATTGGCTGTGAGCTCCATGAGGGCAGGGCCATGTCTATTGTGCTCACCACTGCAACTCAGTTTGTGCCTGGCACATAGTGGTACTCAACAAATAGGTGCCCAGTGGATTAGAAGAAAGGATGAACTTGCCTTTGTTCGTCCCCTTCCTCATCTCCACGCACCCCTCATTCTCTGTATTCCAAGTACACAGAGGATGAGTCTTCCCTGCCACAATGCCATTGCCCATGTGTGGGGAAAACTTAAGTTCCTATGGCCAGGATCCTCACCTGACCCTAAACTACTTGATGATGTAACTGGCCTACTGCTAGGCTACTGCTTCCACACCCGTAGGCAATAAGCTATTATTGACTGAGTCACTATATAAAGAGCTCTGCCCAGTGCTCTGGGCAGAGGCAGAGACAAAGGAGGATTACAGAACTGAAGACTGTTGGTGCAGACATAATTCTATTGCTCAACCCTAGACCCTAACTCCAGGAGAACAAAGCCAGGTAATAAACCCTTTTACCCTATGAATGGTCCATCGGCATTCCTCTGTCTCACTGAATTCATAGTGAACTTGCCTGGGGCTGAAATCCATGGGCAAGACAACATGCCAATTCTTCTGCCTGAAATTCTCTGCCCCTCCTTTCCCTCACCTTCACCACCTCTTGTGCCTGGGTACTGCTTCCCCCTTTCAGTCCTCAGCACAAGCATCCTTCCCAGGTCTCTCTGTGGATCTTCCCTTCTTTGTAACTGCACATTACATGTATGATCATCTCCCTAGCACTTGTCTCTATCTGAGCTTATCCCATTTATTTGAGAAGGTGTTCATTATCTGTCTCCTCACAATCCCACCAGAGGCCTTAAATTTCTCATCCACAGATGTCTCCCAGTGCCCCCCACACCAGTGTGTAGTCCACAGAAAGTCCCCAGTGAACAGGCTGAATGAGTGATCATCAGCTATCATTATTCTCATTGTCTTGTCAATGGGTTTCAGCCCCAGGTAAGTTCATTATGGATTCAATGTGACCAAAGAAATGACAATAGAACACTCTTGGGGTGAAAGGGTCTATACCCATCTTTATTTCCATGGTGGCAGGTCAATCACTAGAATCCCGTCCACTCAGCACGAGTCTGCATGCAGCAAGCAGGTCTCTGCCTCTGGGCCTCTCTGCCCACACAGCCATCTCAGTCCCTGTCCTTGGTGCTATCACCACTCCAGTCTCATCTCTGCTCTCCTGCAGCCTTGCAGCCGTTCCACCGTGTCGCCCAGACCACTGGGCAGAGCTCTTTATATAGAGTCAATAACAACATACTGCCCACACGTGTGTAGTGAGTTAGCCGACCAGCGTCAGGTGAGAATCCTGGCCACAGGAACCTTCACTTTATCCACACCTATTTATTTACTTGAATTTATCCAGTCAGCCCAACCATGAGGCTGATTTTTTTTCTCTTCCTATTGTAACACCTTTATAGAGATGGGTATCTGTTAATATCAGTGAGATGAAAAACCAGGAATAATAGTCAAAAAAGTCACCTATCATTTATTCTCTTGCCCAAGAAAAGGATATTTAGTGCCTTCTCAGTGTAAGGCACTATTTCGGGTACTGTAGGCAGATACTAGGATAAATTAGAGTTCCTGTCCTCAAGCAGCATATTTTATAGTATTACTGGTGAATTCTTCCCAAGGTTTCTTAGTATCTATCGCCCTTGCCCTAATCAATCTGCTGAGTTCATCTGTGTTCCTTGCCTCAGAGAAGGGATGAGAAAGCAGGGAGAAAAGTTTCTTTTGAGCTTCAAAGTCTACACCCTGTTGGGAATGGGGCAGACTCTGGTAATTAACACTTTGGGAGGAAATACATGATAATATAAGGGAAAGGCTTCCTGACTCCACATGAGATAAAGGTCTCCATATCCAACCCCTCAAACAGGATGACCTCCAAGGGAGAAGGAAACAACAATTCCAGATAGGTTTGGAGGCTTGGAGTGCAGAGCTGACCTATGTATACTTGGGGAAGCATTCAGACCTCAGATCCGCAGCAGGGCTGCACGATGCACTGCAACGTCAGGCGGCCATGCAGAGTCCCTCTCCCCAGCATGGCACGGCCAGAGGAGGGGGCCTAGGGTCTGGGAGAAACAGGGATGTAGCTAGGAGAGGAGCTGCAGGTCCCTAAAGAGGCTTTGCAACAGGAAACAAGGGTTGAGGGGACAGCCACTGACCTGTCCCTGTTACTGAGTGCTAAACAGAATGATGTACATTCCACAGATGCCAGCTGGACCGACGCCATCTGAGGACTGGATATACCATCCAGCAGATGACTTGGCCCCAATCCGCTAGGATTTACAATGCGGCCTGAGGACAGGGGGGAGCATCTGAGGAGACTTGTAGGAAGAGAAACAAATCCCACTTCAGTATAAATAGCGGTGAAGCAAGAGGGGGAGGTGTTGCTCAATGGAGCAAGGTGGCTAGCATTTAGGAGCATTTGCTGAGCCTGGGAGTCCAGCACTCCACTGCCGTGTAACACTTACTCCTCCCAGGCAGTCCCATGAGGCAGGTGTGAGCGTTGTCCCCACTGGCGGTATGACAGCTCACAGAGGTTGTCCAAGGTCAAATCGCTAGTAAGCACTGGAATCAGGACTTGAATCCAGGCCTGGGAGACCTAACCTTTCTCTCCATTATGCCATACCCCAATTCAGCAGGCTGGATGCTTCTACAAAATTCTCCTTCTTCCAACTTTGCTGCTACTCTTTTTCTACTCATGCAGCTCAGTGTCACTTTGGTGCATTTATGCCAGTAAGAATTGGGGGAATTCAAATTCACTGACATATTTTTATAGGTCAGGCATTATTTCCATTTTCGAATTTCCCAAGCTGACAGACTGAGACTTCCCAGGGCCACAGAGCTGGGACTCGAAAGCTTAGGCCCCTGACTCCAGACTCAAGGCTTTTCAGCAAGCCCAGCCCAACCCCACTTCCCTTATGGGATGACTGTTGTTAATAAGACGACTTTCTTTTCCAGGCTGGAGGGGCTTCCTACCATTTGCCAAACACATGTCCCCCACCTTACTCTTTGCCCTGGTGGACACATGACACTGTTTAAACCAGTTCAGAATTTAACCTATAATCTTGGTCAGCTGGTGGTTAATAGCTGCCTTGTAACTTTAATAGGTGCACCAGATCTGGCAAGTGCAGACAAGCCATGAAGAAACCCGCTTTGACTCTGCACACTGAAACCATCCTTAGATTATCAACCAAACTACATGCATGTCAGGCAAGGCCCTTAGCTTTACCAGTTTTTTTTTAACTGGCCTTTGTTTTAGATGTTACAAAAAGTAAAGGTACTATAAATAGCTCTCATATAGGGCTAATCAATTATTCTTCCAAATGACGATCTGTCAGTATGGCATTACAACCAGAACCAGAAGTACTGTTATTTTGTGAAGAGAAGGCATTCTAGAAGCAAGGATTTAAGTGTCAAATAACATTTCCTTCAGATTCTAGCCTTAATCCCCTTTCTGTTAAATATGGCATTTTAAATAATCACTAGTTTTCTCTTCAAAGAGGACTTCCACCTCAAAGCCAGACTTTCTGATTTTCCTTTCTTGTCAGTTCCTACAGCTGCCCCCTCTCCCTTCCTCTGCTTCCTGGTCCCATGCTACTTTACACAAATGCTTTCATGTCTGGCATTCTGCTGAGCGCGCCATGACACCAGCACAAACTCACAAACTCTTCCTGTCTCCTTCAGTCCAGACCACGTTCTTCCAGACGGACCCACCTGGGAGGCTAACAGTCTGTCCAAACCCATTGGCAAATGCTGGGTACACGCACATGGAGCTGAAGGAGGGAGAGCACGGCATCGTGCTGGGATTGGCCAGGACACAGGAAAACCCAGGTCCTGCTACAGACCAGCCGCAGTCCCCACGAGGGGAAAGGGATGCCCAGAGAACACAGTGAGGCAAAGCAACACTTTCCTACTGGCTGGGGTCGGCCTTGGGCTCCACACAGAGCCCCAGCAGGACTGGCTATGCTGTGAGGTCCCTACAGGAGCCAGCTAAGCTTGAGGGTCATCCATGGATGTTCACTCCCATGCTCACATCTGAACCCCCAGCAAGAGCTGGCTACCCCACACAAGACACATGAGCGAGAATAAGAAAAATGGAGTGAGGGACCCAGTGGCCAGAATGGAGTAGCTTTAAGTCACCTCCTTAAACCCTGCCCAGCCATGAGAGAGAAGGTGGGTGTCCTAGAGGGAATGAATGAATGAATGAGCAAATGAACAAACAGACAGACAGAAATAAGAACAAGGAGGAGAAGACCAAAAAAGGAGTCAGGCCTTTTCTCAGGGGCGCAAATCACTTCTCAGCACAAGCCTCCAAAGGACTTCTACCTGAAAGCGTAAGTGGGCCATGAGTAGGCTCCGACTTGCTCCCCTCAAGTAGCAGAATGAGGAGGCCGGAGAGAGAAGGCCCCTCGGAGGGAACAGCTTGGACCCTTAGGGTTCTGGCCACATGACAGGAGAGGCCCGTCGCAGCCTGTGTGGGCCTTCTAGAGGCCTGAACGCCCAGCCTCCTCTCCCCTCCGCACCCACTCTCCCACTCCTCGGGGTGCGGTCCCGGCAGGGTGCCCGCCCCCTCCTCCCTCCCACACCCGGGGCTGGACGGGGAAGTGACGGGAGCCGGCAGCGACTTCACCCTCAGTCTCCTAGAGGGCCATGTGGCAGAGCTGCCTGAGTTTCTAAACCCCACATTTTGACTCTAGATTTGCCCAAAGGGCCAAGTAAGCAACAACAAGCTGGAAGGGGCTCCTCCTCTGCCTCCTTCCTTCCTCCATGACACGCTCCTCAGCAAGACCAAAGCCCTCGGCGGTCCTGGGAGGAGAGAGCAAGCGTGGTGGCCAAGAGCCTGACTGCGGAGTCAGCCACTGGTCCAAACCCCGGCTCTGCCACGTATGAGCTGATGACTGTGAGCAAGTCGGTCAAGCCATCAGTGTGTCAGTTTCCTCATCTATAAACCAGGGTGAGCAACCCCAGCAGCCTCCCAGGCTTGTGTGAAGATGGGCTGGGAAAGCACGTGGAACCCTAAGCACCGCCCTGCAGGCAGAGAGCAGAGAGCAGAGAGCAGAGGCCGGCGGCCACGAGGAGGCAGAGGGCGAGGAGATCATCCTTAGCACCGCTACTGCCATAATAATAATATTCACCAACTCGGCTTCACTCTAGTCTGTGTGGCGCCCAGATGGCAATGGGTCTCTGCCTCCCTGCTTCTTGTTCCCTTTGCTTCTCCACTGTCCTTCCTTGCGCTGAGAAAGACTCTCACCCAGTGCTTTGGGGGCAATGCTAAACGACCCAGGTGACTCTCACTTCAGAGACCACAGATGGTTAACAGGCTGCTTTCTCTGATGGTCGTGATCTTGAAGGGACATAACCCAAAAGTTCCTGGCCAGTCGTTCAAACCAAATGTCCAGCCCACTTGTGTCCCTCCTGATGACCACTGTATAAGGTGAATTTCTTTGAAGGGCAACATATGGATTTGCTACACCTTTTTCTGGTTCATTCACTCATACTCCTACCTCCAGCAAACACTCTGGTACGTGTTCCAGGATTTGAAGAAATGCTATAACATAACTGTTAAAAATAGTAATAGACCAGAAATGGATACCTTAAACAAATCATTCCAACAGATGGGACATAAAGTATTTATTATTCCTCTCTGGTCTGGGACTCTTCAAACATGGCATTTACAGCAGGCCAGACTGGGAGCTTTTGATAGTACCTCTCTGACCAATTACGTACTAATTAAAAGACCTTGGTATAGGCTGGAAGTAGCAGCTTTGCATATGGACTTTAATTACTGGGCTCTAGTTTTGCCAAGAAAACACAAAAGGCTTTTCTGGCTGGATGCTGAGGCTTAGAGTGAACATGTGGCCGGCATGGGAGGGGAGGCAGAAAGTGTGATCCTAAACAGGAAGGGGAGCATCTCTCTCCCACCCCCAATCTCCTGAAAGTGACTGTGTACCAGGGTTACACAGAATCCCTGGCCAGCCCACAGAACAAAGGGCACCCTGAACAGGCAGTGAGGGGCACCGTGGGCATGTCACACTCAACCTGGAGGCATCTTTGGACTGGAATTCTTTCTGGCCTCCCCCGCCAGCCCCGACCTTTCTTTGTTGTTTTTTAGATCAGAACCTCAGGTCTCTTCCTAGGTTTCACTGAGCCTGGAGTAGCCCAGTATTAATTTGGAGGGAATCCATTCCCCCACCTGTGGTTACACTGTCCAAACTCCCCAGTCCACAAGGCTCTGGCAGCGGGGGAGCGTGTGGCCAGCACTGACCAATCAGCACAATTAAATCCCTCTGGCCACAGTGTTTGGTGTAAGGGTGAGCATTTGACCCAAACCAGTACAATCAGCATGAGTTCCAGGATGTGTGTGGGAGCTCACACTTGGGCAGACATATCTTCTATGCAAGTTGGAGATTAAAAGATGATGAGTATGAAGCTGTAGCAGTCATCTTGCTGCCTCAGGGAAGAACAGAGGTGGCAAAGGAGACTACCTGGGGAAGCAGAACCGAGAGAGAGAAGGCAACTGGAACGCTGTGATAGCATTGAAGGTCCTGGATCAAGCCATTCCTGAACAAAGGCACTCATGACTTTTCAGCATTGTGAACCAATAATTTAATTTCAATCCTTAAGCTGGCTTTGGTTAGGCTTTCTATCGATTTTCAACTAAAATAATTCTATCTGGTAGAAATAAGATTGGGAGACAGGAAGTTAGAACAACAGCTGTCCAACCCTATAGGGATCCAGCCTGCAAAGAACACACTTGCTCCAGTCTCTGTGGAGCCCTAGGGATCCTGGCCCAGAATCAAAGAATTCCAGAGCTAGAAGAGACCTTGTAGACAAAGCATCCTGTTCTACCATCTTGCTGACTTTCTTTTTCTAAACAGGTATGTGTGTGAAGGCCTCGGGAGGAAAGACGTCATGCAGTAAGCAAGAGACCAACTCTTTTCCCTGTTGCTGTCTCAATGCCTTGTGTGTAATTGTTATTCAGTAAAACCTTTTTTGGCTGAACTTCACAGATCCAGTCACCATAACCAATCTCTCTCAAACACGCTGCTAACAAATCAGTCTTCTCTTCTTTCTGTATGGCAAGTATCTCTTGCAGTAAATTCCTTAATGGTTTATCTTCACTTCTTACAACAATGTCTCTCCTTTCGTCTCTTTCTTTGCTTGACACGAGCCTCTCATTTCTTCCTATTCTCCAATTTGCCCTTTTGGTTGCTGAAAACCTTTCCTTCACTTCTTGATTCAAGTCTACCTTGCCTATAAGCACTTAATAATCTACACCTGGTGCATTTCTCCATCCTTTAACTTCTACCTGAAACCATGTGCTACCTGGCAATCCCCACCCAGCCTACCTCTCCTCACAAGTATGCATTAAAAACAGCAGCACATTTTTACCCCCTGCCCCAGCCAACATAAACACACACACACATTCTCACAAACTAAAATCAACATCTTTGTGACAGTCAAGAGACATTTCTTCCTAGGATCAGCTCTCACAGCCAGCCTGAAATATTTTTAAATGGTTCAGGATGATAATGGAAAAGAAATCTAATGATCTATTTGTTGTCAGCTCTTTATATGACATGAACAGTTATTTAAACTTCCTGTGACTAAAGTCCCCTATTCCTATGACAGATCAGTGCCATTTGCCAGTGTGTAATGTTAGCCAAGTTCTGGAAACACACAGATGGAAAACTTCATGTGAACGTGAAGCCAGGTGACTAGTCTCTGAAACACAGTATGCCACTGGCAGCCCTTAAGAATTACAGTTATTATTTTTATATTCCTTTTAGAGCATCTTAGGAACTTACAGGTCTTCAGAGAAGAAACAGGATTCTAGATGAGATTCACTGACTCACATTTGTTCTCTTTTATGAGAACTTTGAGCTGGAAAGGTAGAAAGTTAATTCAAGATATAAAATAAACAGGCAATACCTTGAATTTATGCAGCCTCCCTTTTGCAAAAATCTGCAACTGCTCACACATGTCATTTGATCAGCATCTTTTATTGGAAGATTTTCTGGGGCAAAAAAACAGAATTTTAAAACATTTATGATGGATATATATTCTAGGCTTCCTTTTTCATTACCATTGTTAAGATAACTCAATTTACATAATTTCACTAGAAATCTTTCTTCTTAATATCCAGCTTCAAAACTAATTCATTACAGGAGCTCGAAACCTTTCCCAGTCTGCCTTCTCTAGCCTTTGGGGGACAGACCTGGGCACCGTCCCACACGCGCTCCACTGCCTCCTCCTTCCTTTCTCTCTAGGCTAGTGACCCCCCCCCACCCTGGTGGCGCCTCTGCCGCCAGGGGGGTGGGCACCGGCTTCCTGAGAGGTCACCAAGGGGACAGCTGACACATTCCTGAAAAGTAGGGGAGTGGGCTCCGGTAGGGTGAACTTTACCAGCGGGAAGCAGAAATCATACACTGGATGACCGCTCGAGGCTTCACACCTTATTTTGAAAGGGTAGTCAACACAAAAAATTAACGTATCCTATTCCATCTGCCCCCACCCCTTCACCCCCCACAGGAGTCACCTCCTTGATAAAATATTAGTACCTTAGCCCTTGCCTCTGACCCTGCTTTCCGGAGGGCCAGACTATGATGCTTATTCTCCCTAATCCAGCCTTCCTAAGGTGTGAGCGGCAGGCTACCTGCCTCAGAATCCTCTGGGGTCCTGCTGAAAAGGCAGATTCCAGGCCCATCCCAGAAATTCAGATTCAGTAGGTCTCAATCATCCTAAAATATGAGGACCACTGGTCCAAGTTACTCCAGTGTCCCCCCGCCTCAGCTCGTGGGACTTTCCAGTCATCCAGGCCAGAACCCGGGGGCTCTTCCCCATTTGCCCACATCCTTGTTGAGTCCTACTGATAATTTGTCCTCGCAGCGCCTCTCACATCGGCAGCTGTCCTCACTTTGTCAGCACTGGCCCCTCTCTGGAGGCATCTCCTTGCACCTGGAATTTCATCAAGGCCTCCTGAATTTCTTCCAAACTGGGACTCCTCACTGACTTTCTTCCAAACTGGGACTAAAATCAGAGATCAGGTCACATATTTCATGGAGCACCTGGAACACTGCAGTACAAGAAGTGGGCACCAAGTTCGGTCCAAGATACATGGAAAGCCCCTGAGGTCAAGCGCCTTCAGGCAGGAAGACTCAGGCCCCTCCTGGGTTCATGCTCCGGTCCATTTGCTACGTTAGGATTTTAATCAGGGCTATCCTCACTCTGCTGATCACGGCAACATGCGCTGTGGAGGCCACAGGAGCAGAGGCCAGCCCGGCTACATCCATGTGATCCCACGTCTAACCTGGCACACTCCATGTAGCAGGTGCTCTACCCAGGCTGGTGACAGGGTAACAGGACTATAAAACTCACAGCTGCTTTTTCTTTTTTGCCCTTTCAATCCTCCCATGGCCGTGTTACTCAACTCCTCTCCTGACTTGATAAACACTTCTACCACAGCTCGAGCACTCTCCTCTCTTCCTTTCACATGACTTTGGCCAAAATCCATTTGATTGCACCTATTTCCTTCCTTCTCCATGTGCCTATTCTTTCTGACTTGAGAAACTGAAGGAAAAATTTCCTCCCTTATTATAAAGATAAAGATAATCAGAGCTACCATTTATGAAACATAGGTCTTTTCCAGACATTATCTTGTGTGGTCCTTTCAACAGCCCTAATAGGTAGGTACTATTTTAATTTACCTTTATAGGTGAGAGAGATAATAGTCTTGGAGAGATACTAACTTGCCTATAGAAAGTACTGGAGCTTGTTTGATCATCAGGTCTAGGATCTTAACCATTCTGATACATTCTTTCCACACTGACTGAATGCATAGTGATTTTCCCACAGCAGCTACCTGATAGGAACCCTACATGCTGAAAAACTGCCTCCAAGTCCACATTCACGGCTGATGTAGGCTGACCCACCCCAATGGCAGGTGACAGCTTCACAGTCCTGGCCCTCCATTAACCCTTTGGTTTTCGCAGAAGTAATTGTGCAGACGCACTGGCCACACGGTTCTGCCACATGAAGCAGACATGTCACTTCCGGATAACACACAGTCTTCATGTTTCACTTGCCCTGCAAGTCCTCTCGCCACATCAAGCCAGGAGCTCATTTCCGCCCAGTACTTTGTCTACAAACGTCATCTGCTCCACACCCCCAAAACTCTGCATCATACTCCTTCATCCTAGCTTCGGAACCACTACAAAAATGTGTCTCTGAGCCATCCCCGGTGACTCACAGTCCCCACGACAGAATCCTGTGGGCACTTGACATTGTCTCCTTTGAAATTGCTTTCCCAAGACTAATTAGCCCTTGTTCTCCCAGAGAGCTGTTCCCTTTTCTCAGTAACTGTGGAATAATATCTATTTCCTTCTCTTCCTTCTGTCTTTGTCCTTCTGAGCCTTTAAAACCAACCAAGATCTGAGCAGAGGAATGAGGTTAATTACGTGGCTTCAGCAAGCCACTTGTTTCATGCAGGCATAGGTTAGCCCCCCATTTTTATCAGGCCCAAGGCACTCATGATGGTACTGTCTCCCTTCTTGGATCCTTAGGTGATGGCGGCTATCCCCCACCCCAAGCTTAATTTAACTTCTAATTTTAAGCATGCCTTTCCAGCTATCTCCCTCTTCCCAAGCTTGCACATCTGGAACCATTCACAAAGTGGTAGTTGAAATTTCCACTAATTCAAATGGAATGCTCGGGGTAGTGCCACTGGGAGGCCCTCAGCTTCCCCCAGGTCCCAGGGCAAGTAGTTCTAGTCTAATGCATGTGTCAGCAAGCATCCTAGAGCGTGCCCTGGGGGCAGAGCTCTGGACCAGGGGCACTGCAGCAGCCCAGCTCTATGCAGTAGCCCTGAGGCATGTATAGATGTTTGCACAGTGCTGTGGACTGAACTGTGGTCCCCCAAAACCCATATGTTGAAATCCTAACCCTCAATATGACTGTATGTGGAGATAGGGTCTTTAGGAGGTAATGAAGACTAAATGAGACTGTAAGGGTGGGGCCCTAATCTGATAGGACTGTGGCCTTATAAGAAGAGGAAGAGATCTCTCAATCTCACTCCCCCCACCATGTGAGAACACAACCAGAAGGCGGCTGTCCACAAGCCAGGAAGTCAGCCCTCACCAGAAACCAACCACGCTGGCACCTTGATCTTGGATTTCCAGGCTCCAGAACTGTGAGAAATAAATTTCTGTCATCTAAGCCATGCAGCCTACGGCATTTTGTTATGGCAACCTGAGCTGATTAACACACACAGCAAGCTCTTATGTCCACCTTCTGTCCACAAGGAAACCCAGGAATCCAAGCCTTTACTCACCTCTCTTCTCTGCCTGGAGAGGGTACAGAAATCAGGGATGGCAGCAAGGAAATTGGGGATAAATACATGTGAAAACTGAGTCATTCATCCATTCATCCACCAATAAGCACTTATGGAATAACTCTCACATGAAATTATAAATACTTTCAAATACAATATATTCATATTTGTTTATAAATGCATGGAAGAAAGATCTGGAAAGATATGCACTAAATGGATAAGGTTCACCTTTGGGATAGAGAGTGGGGTGAGAAAGGCAGGAAACGAGCTAGGATGATAATGAAGAGGGACTTTTAATGACACAGATTGTTTTAACGTGTTCACCTCTACAAAGAGAAACACACACTTGCAAATACCTCCTGAATGTAGAAGAAAGGCAGTATGCAAGGCAGAGTGGGTCCAGCTTTCTGTTGGACAAGCAATCTTACTTCCCAAGCCTTTTCTCTGAGATCTGGGAATGTAATTGCTTTGAAGTTGCCAAGAGCTTGGCTGTTGTATTAACATAGTAAATGCTATGTTGGCATGGACACGTAGTAAGTGCTCATACATTGGTTGCTTAGATGCATGAATGAATAAGTGAATGGGAGAGAACAGACCAGAGCCCAATAGGAAGGTTCTGTGACAAGGTCTAACTTTGGCCAGGAGATTTAGTTGAAGCCTCAGGAAATAAATCTGAGAGAGCTGATTTAGGCTGGAGTAAAGCCTAAACGTGGGGCAAGTGGAGAAGCTGCATGACTCAGAGGTTGAGATAGTTCAAGGGACCCTGGGTGGCACATGGCCCTGGAGAGCCAGACAGACTGGAGCTCTAGAAGTAGAGTCTAAGGTTCTAGGGCTTAAAAGAGACACTAATGTCCGCTATAAGACAGTATATCCCCCTCTGCCACGAGACAACCAAGGCTCACAAGATCCCATGTGGTTCTTGTACAGACCGTGACCTCCCAAACATACAGGCATCTGGAAAAGAAATGACTTACATGCAGTGCCATACTGAGACTCAGCACGGCATGAAAATTAAGAGCACAGGCTCTGGCTCCATCACTCAACTGAGTCAGTAACTTCTCTGTACTCCAGTTTTCCCACCTGTAAAATGAGGATGGTCAAAGTACCTTCTATGTGGAAGACATTTAGAAGGGGCCTGGTCCCAGGAAAAAGTTGGGAGTTGAATGAAACTTGGATTGCCTTGTAGACAGCCAAGCAAATCATGTGACCTCTCTCTCACATAGAATTCATCATTCCAACTCCTAGAAATAAAGTAAGTTGCATTACAACCTACATTTGATGCATTGTTTTGCTGGTCTTTAAATGTGTCGGCTTGGCTAGACTAAATCACAAGCCCAGAAAAGGTTAGGAAGACACTTTGTAGCAAACACACACCTCCTCCCAGTTATTCAATCAAACACTAATGGGGTGCTTCTGTGAAAGGACTTTACAGAAGTGATTAATGGCTCTAATCAGATGACATCAAACTAGTAAGATTATCCTAGCTGAGTCCAACCCAGTCAGGTGAACTCTTAAAAGGGACTGATCTTTTCCTGGCAAAAAAGGGTCCAACCACAGCTGGACCTACAACTACTCTCCCGTCCCTGAAGTTTCCCTTTCTGACTGTGGACAATGCCTTCAGCCATAGCCATGGGGTCCCAGCTGGCTTGGGATCATTCCTTCCTGACAGGTTGCCTTACAGATGGGCAGCTTAGTTAGCCAACCTCTGCAACTGTGTAAGTCAATTCTTTGTAATACATCTATTAAAATAGATACCTCCTACTGGTTTTGCCTCTCTGGTTAAATCCTGACTGATGTAATCATTTCCCAAAAAGGTTAACTTGGGGCACAATGAAGTTACTTCCTCTTTTCCATACCAAGCGCTGTTAAGGATCAAGGGGCTGAATGTGAGCACCAGAATACTGTCCGTTCTCACAGGGGTTCTGCTCCCTAAAGTCACTATAAACACTGAATTAGAAAATACTGATCCATTGTTCCTAGGGGAAGTACAGAGTTAGATTCCTATGAGCCTCTGGTCACATCATTTCATCAACTGATCAATAGCTAACCTTATTTTAAGTGTGTTTCTGTTCAAAGACCTTCTTGAATAGAGTTGTCGATTCATTAACACTGAACCCACAGTCAACTGCACTGTAACTGACGCCTAAATGAAGCTTATCTAACACAAATATTTTCTCCATTAGGCACACCATGGCCTTCTTGCACTTAGCAACGCTAGACAACATGTCCACACTATGCTTAGGGGCCATAATAAGCAGTGAAATCACCAAAATGTCATTTTGTGGAATCAAAAAATGTGAAAAATGTGGCACAAGAGAGACTACAAATAGGACACTTGTGTACAGTACAAGAGCTGTAACAAGAAGACAGAGCTTCACCTTCTTCTGCCTCAGCTGGGATCGTGCAAGTCACACCACTCAACGCTTCGACACTCTGACAAGTCCACAGGAGACCACGAAATCATCACCAGTAGCGACTTAGTGATTACAAATAAATTTTAGCTCATAGGTGAAATTGCAACTACAGAATCTGAATAATGAGGATCAACTGTATTTTTTCTTTCTCCTGTTAAAGTTTTTTTTTTTCCTCTCCCATCCCAAGCATGAATTTCTCAGGCTTAAACCCACCCCATATCCACCTCCCTTTCTCTTCTGTTTTGTTCTTGTCTTCAGCCCTTATGGTCCCAATGTTCTCTGCTCTTTGCCCCGAGAGTGGCAGAAAGACCAGATCTGAGGCTGTGCCATGATCTAGGCAAGAGGCAAGGCATCTGGCGGCAGCCAGGGGCAGAGACGTCTACCAAGAAAAACCAGAGGTGGGGGACCCCTCCCTGGTAAATGCCAGAGGGCTGGGAGTTTAGGAAGAAGGCGTTGAAGGTGATTCTGTGGTTTCTAATTCCATAAACCCAGTAAGTACTGAGGAACAGTGCTAGAAATTCAGAGTGAAGCAATGTAGGTCCCTGAGGAGAGGAAACGTTTTGGATGCATTAAGTGTGACGTGCCCACAACATCCAGATGGTATATATATCAATCAGCACTCTCAGCTGCAGAGAAAAGTGACTCTGGCAAATTACTAAAGGGTATCTGGCAATTCACAGAATTTCCCAAACCAGAGAACCAAGGTTGGCACCTCCTGCAGTCAGAAGCAGGCACCAAATTCATTCCAGACCTAGTCCAGTGAGGAACCCTTTGGTGATACTGCTGGAAACAGATTCTGCAGTGCGTAGCTCTGACTCAGGCCTCTGCTTCCAGAACATTGCTGTGGCCCCAAGACCCGGGACTGGGGCCGCCACTGCCGTCCTCACAAGGACGGGTTCTGCACACGCCCTGGCTTCCAACCAGGGTCGGGCCACATGCCTGTGCTCTAGCTGCCAGGCAGGGAGCACGGGGATGAGCCTCTGCCACTGGCCATCTCTGGAGTGGGAGATGGGCCCTGCCTCATAAATGGGAGGTTCCCTACACAGAGGAATGACACTCACATGTTGGGAAGACAAACAGATTAACAGAAGTCTACTATATTCAGAAGGGTTAGAAATTGCACTAATAATGACAGCTCCCACTTTTAAGCAAGTATGTGTCATGCACCGTATAAAAACATGCATACACAGAGTTTATGCAAAAAGTCCTAAGTGGATGTAAAGAAGAGATTCACGAAGAGCAGAGCAATTTACAAGGGCAGCCGACCATCCTGGCTTGCCCAGGACTAAGGAGTTTCCTAGTAAGCAGGACTTCCATGGCTAATACCAGGAAAATCTCCAGGAAACCAGGGCAGTTGGTCAGTGTACTCTAGTCAGTCAGACCTGGGCCCAGATTCTGGCTTGTACAGGGAAAAATGTCTTAAATTCCTAGAACCTCAGTTTCCTCATTTATGAAATGAGCATAATAAAAGTATCTCTCATAGAATTGTTATGGAGGATTAGAGATGATAGGTATAAAGTACCTAGCACATCTCCAGGTATCTATTAAGAGCATAAAAAATACTAGAAATTATTCTTAACTCCCAGAAAATGAGTTTGCCCATATCACAACAAATGGTAGAACTGAAATTTCAATCTGGGACTGAACAACTCCAAGCTGTGCTTTAACTGCCTGAGCATTTACTGCATCCCCACCCAGATGGCGGCTGAAGCGACAGGAGGACGGAGGGAAGAGGGCAAGCCAGGCCCAGCACTCCAACCATCCTAATATTTAAGGCAGGCAGAAGAGGCAGAACCAGCAAAGAACAGAGGAGATAGATCACAGGTGGAGGAGATACTATCGTGGGAGTAGAATAATCCCTAAAAGTCAAGAGTGGCAAAGCAGATCCAATGTTGCAGAGAAACCAGTAGGTTATGAACATACAACTTTTGCAATATGGGGGGGAGAAGTTAAAAAGAAATTGAGGGATGTCAGCGTCCAGCCATGATAGAATAAGGTAGAATAAGTCAGTCTCTGTGAAGCAACTAGAAAAACACAAAATTTACAAAACAACGGCTTTTGACACTGAATAACAGAAAGCACTAGACCATGATCCCCTGAGGGAAAGGAAACAGATGAGGTAAACCTGGAGAGCACCCCCACTTCCTGCCTGGAGGGCCTCCGGGAGGCTGCCGTGCAGGCAGGGATAACCATCCCCAGAAGCTCATACAAGACCAGGAGCAGCTCATGTTCCAACCAATGAGGATGAAAGGCCTCCTGATAACCGAAGCAGCAGGAGCGTCCTCAGGAAGGTACCGCTTCAATACCAAGCCCAAATCAGTTCAGACCAGATGTCCGCAAACTTTTCTTAAAAGATGAGATGGCAAATATTTTAGGCTTGTAGGCCCTTAGCTACCACTACTCAGTTCTGCGGTGGGAGCACAAAAGCAGCCCCTGGCAATATATAAACAAATGGGTGTGGCTGTGTTCCAATAAAACTTTATTTCCCCCAAACAGGCGTCTGCCCTGCAGGCCATGGGTTTCCAACCCCCGGATTACACTAAAGGCCGTCCGGAACTCACCCTAACATACTGGACAAACAAGCCTCGATGGAATCAAACTAATTCCAAGGCCACTAACTGCTTCCCATAAGAACAAAGCCCAACAATATTTGCAGGGATGCAAAAACCTCCAGAATTCAACAATCTAAAATTCCCAATATCTGGACTCCAATCAGAAATAACCAGTCATGTAAAGAACTGAAAATATAACCCTGTAATAGGGAGGAAAAAAATAATTCAATCAAAAGGAACAGACACAGAAATGTCACAGATGATAGAAATAGCATACAAAAGCATTAAAACCGTGTTATAACTATGTAAGTTCAAGAAAGGCAAAGGAAAGCATAAGCTTGTTAAGGAGAGACATGAAAGAAAAAAATTCTAACTCCTAGAGATGAAAAATACAATCCTTGAGATTTAAAAACAAACCTGTATTAGATTAAGACCAGACTGGACATTGCAGGAAAAAGAAAAAAGAACTTAAAGACACAGCAACAGAAACCATCCAAAATGAATGATTTTTTTAAAAAGAATTTGGCAGTGCTTTATTTTATTTCTAGTTATATTATTAGGAAAGTTTACCTTAATCATATCACATTTTACTTGCAGCTATTCACTTAATAAAAATATATTGTGTCCCTCCCTACATGATGCCTGTCATGGTGCTGGAGACTGGTAATATAAAGGAGGGGACCTGTAGACCCATCTACCTACTTTTACATTCTGCTTGTAGAACTCTACACAGGTAGAGGTGAATAACTGAAGAAAAAAAAATGAACATCTTTTGGTGGGACACCTATGTAAGGGGTGTCTTTTGCATACCTTATTTTATTTGAATTTATTTTAACACTATGCCATAGTATTATCCACATGTACAGATGCATTGTAACTTCAGCTTAAGTTTGGTATGGAACTTGCTTCAGTCACAGAAATAGCTGGGCTTGGAGCCAGTGTCTATGTGGTTCTGAGTCTCTTACTTGGGCTATCAGAACCTCCACGGGAGAGGCTTTTTAAGGGAGGTTCTTACTAATAGACATCTCTGCTGATTTTTTTTTTAATTAAGGTATCATTGATATACAATCTTAAGAAGGTTTCACATGAGCAACATTGCGGTTACTACATTCACCCACATTATTGAGTCCCCCCATACCCCATTGCAGTCACTGTCCATCAGCGTAGTAAGATGCTACAGAGTCAATATTTGTCTTCTCTGTGTTATACTGTCTTCCCATGACCCCCCTACATATGTGTGCTAATCATAATGCCCCTTAATCCCCTTCTCCCTCCCCCACCCTGGCCCCACCCCCCACTCCCCTTTGGTAACCACTAGTCCCTTCTTGGAGTCTGTAAGTCTGCTGCTGTTTTATTCCTTCAGTTTTGCTTTATTGTTATATTCCACAAATGAGGGAAATCATTTGGTAGTTGTCTTTCTCCACCTGGCTTCTTTCACTGAGCATAATACCCTCTAGCTCCATCCATTTTGTTGCAAATGGTAGGATTTGTTTTCTTCTTATGGCTGAATAATATTCCCTTGTGTATATGTACCATATCTTCTTTATCCATTCATCTACTGATGGACACTTAGGTTGCTTCCATATCTTGGCTATTGTAAATAGTGCTGCGATAAACATAGGGGTATATATGTCCCAAAATGAACTATTGACAGGAAAAAAGAAATGCAAAAAAATTATCAGAGCACTGGTGTACTGCTGAACATGAAATAGGCCGATATACATGTAACTGGAGTCCAAGACAAAAGAAGACAGGGTTTGGGGGGCATAAAAATGTATTTGAAGAAATAATGACTGAAATTTCCCAAATTTGATGGTACTTATAAACCCACAGATGCCATAAATAAGCCACAAATCTCAAACAGAACAAAGATTATACCATGACATATCATAATCACACTGCTTATAACCAGTGATAAGGAGAAAAAATTTAAAGTAGCTATAGGAAAAAGACTAAGAAGAATGAAGACTGATAGCAGACTTCATGTCAGAAACAGTGCAATTCAGAAGATAAGTAATATCTTAGAGTGCTGAAAGAAAACAGAACTGTTAACCTAGAATTATATAGCCAGCAGAAATATTTTCCAAAAACAAAGGTGAAATAAAGACATTTTCAAACACAGAATGAAAGAATTCATAATGAACAAACAACTACTATGAGAATTATTTAAAGAAATCCCTCAGGCAGAAGGTTGATGATAGCAAATAGGAATTTGGATCTACACAAAGGAATGAAGAGAACCAGAGATGAAAAATATGTGGGTAAATATACCTTTTTTTCTTATTTTAAAAATCTCTTTAAAGGAGAAGCAACTATTGAAAGAAAAAGGAGAGGCATGCTTTTAGGGGTTCATGGTAGATACAGAAACAAAATGAATGACAGATGTGGCACAAAGGGAGGAAGGAGGAAAGATAGAAAGGGTTGGAAATATGCCATTGTAAGGTTCTCATGCTAAATGTGAAGCAATATGACAGTACTTGAAGAAAGACTATGGTAAGTTAAAGATGTATATTGCAAACCCTACAGGAACTTCTACAAAAATAAAAAGAGGGATAGCTAGTTAAAACAATAAATGAGATAAAACGGGATCATACCGACTGCAAAGGGGCATAAGGGATCTTTCAGGGTGTTAGAAACATTCTAAAACTAAATTGTGGTGATGGTTGTACAACTCTAAATTTTAAAAAATCATTGAGTTGTAGACCTAAAATGGGTAATTTTATGGTATATAACTTATACCTCAATAAAGTTGCTGGAAAAATGGAATCATGAGAAAAACACTTGATGCAAAAGAATGCAAAAGGTGAAAATACAACACCAAAAAAAGATGGGACAGATAAAAAACAAATAGCAAGATGGCAGATTGAACACTTAGATTTAAAAAGTAGAGAGGTCCAAACAATTCTGATCAAGAAAAAGTTGAAACAAAACACTACCTGATTTAAAGCCATATTACATGACAGTAATCATGACAGTGTGGTACAGGCATTAAAATAGTAATAAAAATGAACTAGATAGAATCCAGAAATAGATACATGTATTTATGGTCAATTGATTTTTAACTAAATTGCCAAGGCAATTCAGTGAGGAAAAGACCCTCTCTTCACCAAATGGTGAAGTCATTAGGTACATATGCAAACACAAAAAAACTTGCTTCATCACACACACAAAAAAATTTAACTCAAAATTAATCAAAGACTTCAATGTAATAGCTAAATTTATTAAACTTGTAGAGGAAAATGTAGGAGAAAATCTAAGTGAATTTGAGTTAGGCGCAGTTTTTCTAAATAGGACATAAACCCTGAAAGAAAAAAATTATACATTGTAGTTCATCAAAATTGAACACTTTTGCTCTTTGAAGAACACTGTTAAGAAAAAAGCAACCTACATACCAGGCACAAATATTTGCAAAACATATCTGAAAAAAGATATGTATACAGAATATGGAAAGAATTCATATAACTCAGTAAAAAGAACTAAAAATAAAATAAGCAAAACAGACATTTCATCATATCAAACAGATATTGATGGCAAATAAGCAAAATAGATACCCCTACAAATCCACCTGAATGGCTAAAATTTAAAAGACTGACAATATTGAGTGTTGCCAAGGACATGGGAGCAATTGGAAGTCTCATACATTGTTGATGAGGATATAAAATGGTAAAAGTGCTCTACAAAGCAGTTTGGCAGTATCTTACACAGGTTAAACATACACAAAGCATATTATCCAGAAATCCCACTCCTATGTATTTACCAAAGAGAAATCAAAACATGTCTGTACACAATGACTTATATGTCAATTCTTGCAACAGGTTTAGTCATAATAACCAAATACCAGAGACCACTTAAATGTCCATCAACAGGTAAATGCATAAACATATTGTGGTATATTCATACAATGGATAACTACTTAGCCATCAAAATGAATGCACTACCAATGTATGCAGCAATGTGGATGAATCTCAAAAGCATCGTGATAATTGAAAGAAGTTAGATACAGAAAAACTGCCTACTGTGTGAATCTATATGAAATTCTAGAAAAGGCAAAATCAGAGTAATAAAAAGCAAGTCAGCGGGTTCCCGGGACTGGGGTAGAGGTGAAGGGTCAGGCAAGGAGGGATGAGGGATGTTCCTGGGGTGACAGAAATATTTTATATTATGTTTGGGGTGATATTTTAAGACTTTATAGACTTTGTAATGTCATTGAGTTGTATACGTTATTTCATTAAATTACATCTCAATAAAGTTGAAAAATAAAATACATTAGAAATAGATCAATAGATCAAGACATGCTAGAAAATGCATGAACATCTACTTAAGTCTTAAAATATTGTTTTATATATTACAGCACATATATTTGCATAATACCATATATACATACTTTGTAAATGGCTATTCATACACTGATACACATACTCATTTTTTTTTTTTAACTGATAGGGACGAACCGTTTAAAACATTTGGAGGCTGAGAGGAGGGGATTAAAGATGGTGGATGAGAGGTGAGACAGAAACCTTCTCTCAAAACCATATATAATATGAAAATACAGTTAATACAACTAATCCTGAAAGAGCAACAGGAAAGAAGGCTACACCAGACTGCATACACCTGGAGAAAAGAACAGATCACAGGGAACAGGGTAACGTACCAAAGCCATGATCCGGCAGGACCCAAGCCCTTCCCCCACCCCAGCTAACTGGTGGGAAGAAAAGAAATGGAGCAAGGAGTGGGTGGAGGACTGCTGAAGACCCAGCCCTGCTGATCTGCTCTGGGAGCATGAACCTACATTACATGGTGCTCTGGACATTAGTGGGGTTGGAAAGCTAAGACAGGAGGAATACTTGGAGAGACTGAGATTCCAGCCGCTTGTAGAAAGCAGGAATCCACATCCAGCCGCTCTGGGACAAAACAAAGGTGGGCAGTCTAAGAGACTTTCTGACAGCAAGAGGGCTGCTAAAGGGCCAAGGAATGCACAGACCTTGCTGCTCAGGAGAAAAGACAGGTGGACAAAATTGTCCAGGTGCACTCTGCCCAGCAGGTCAGGAACTTTCAGGAGCTTCAGGCACTCCTTCCCCTTAGCTGGCTATGCAGCTCCAAGGCCCCCCACCATGATACGCACCCTGCTGCATCTTCCTCCCAGTTGGCAACGGCTTGTAAACCAGCTGCCCCTGCCACTGCACCAGGCCAGCCAGAGGGAGACTGCACCTATGGCAGCTACAAGAGCAAAGCACAGAGGCTTGTACCTGCACGCGCAGACCACTGGCCCTGTTAGTGGAAACAGGCACTGCAGCCCGGAAGCAGGAAACAGAACTTTCCTCCCGACAGGCACCAGCGCCGCTTGCCTGGGACCCCCGCCATCACTCCAAGAGCTGAACAGCTCCAGAGAGTAGAGCTTCTGGGCACTAGAGGGCACCACATACAAACATGAAATGTCAAAGGAGCCTCATTCAAACAAAAATCCCACAAACACAAGAAAGAGGGCCAAGTGAAATGGAACTCATCAATATTCCTGAAAGAGATTTCAAAATAAAAATCATAATCATGCTCATGGATGTACAGAAAAGTATTCAAGAACTCAGGAAAGAATTCAAGAGTGAGATTCAGTCATTAAAGAATGTAGTATCTGAAATCAAACATACATGGAGGATTTTAAAAGCAGATTAGATGAAGCAGAGGAGACAGTAAATGGAATAGAAATTAGAGAAGAGGAATACAAAGAAGCTGAGGCACAGAGAGAAAAAAAGGATCCCTAGAAATGAAAGAATATTGAGAGAACTGTGTGACCAATCCAAATGGAACAATATTTGCATAATAGGGGTACCAGAGGAAGAAGAGAGAGAAAAAGGGATAGAAAGTGCCTTTGAGGAGGTAATTGCTGAAAACTTCCCCAATTTGGGGAAGGAGATAGTCTCCCAGGTCACGGAGGTTCACAGATCTCTCAACACAAGGCACCCAAGGAAGACAACACCAAGACATATAATAATTAAAATGGCAAAGATCAAGAATAAGGACAGAATATTAAAAGCAGCCAGAGAGATAAAAAAGATCACATACAAAGGAAAACCCATCAGGCTATTATCAGACTTCTCAACAAAAACCTAACAGGCCCGAAGGGAGTGGCATGATATATTTAATGCACTGAAGTAGAGGGCCTCAAACCAAGAATACTCTACCCAGAAAGATTATCATTTAAATTTGAAGGAGGGATTAAACAATTCCCAGATAAGCAAAAGCTGAGAGAATTTACCTCCCATAAACCATCTCTACAGTGCATTTTGGAGGGACTGCTATAGATGGAAGTGTTCCTAAGGCTAAAGAACTGTCACCAGAGGAAATAAACCTACAGTAAAGAAAGTAGAACAATTAATTACTAAGAAGATGCAAAATCAAATCAACTACCCCCAAAATCAGTCAAGGGATTGATAAAAGAGTACAGAACATGATACCTAATATATTAAGAATGGAGGAGGAAGGAAAAGAAAAAAAGAAGATAAAGAATCTTTAGACTGTGTTTGTAATAGCATACCAAGTGAGAAAATTAGACTGTTAAATAGTAAGGAAGTTAGCCCTGAACCTTTGGTAACCATGAATCTAAAGCCTGCAATGGTAATAAGTACATACATATCGATAATCACCCTAAATGTAAATGATCTGAATGCACCAATAAAAAGACATAGAGTCACTATATGGATAAAAAAGCAAGACCCATCTATATAATGCCTACAATAGACTCACTTCATACCCAAAGGCATACATAGACTAAAAGTGAAGGGATGGAGAAAGATATTTCATGCAACTAATTGGGAGAAAAAAGCAGGAGTTGCAGTACTTGTATCAGATATAATAGACTTCAAAACAAAGAATGTCACAAGAGACAAAGAAGAACATTACATAATGATAAAGGGGTCAGTCCAACAAGAGGATATAACCATTATAAATATCTATGCACCCAACATAGGAGCACCTATATATGTGAAACAAATAGTAACAGAATTAAAGGGGGGAATAGAATGCAATGCATTCATTTTAGGAGACTTCAACACTCCACTCACTCCAAAGGACAGATCAACCAGACAGAAAATAAGTAAGGAGACAGAGGCACTGATCAACACATTAGAACAGATGGACCTAACAGACATCTACAGAACTCTACACCCAAAAGCAGCAGGATACACATTCTTTTCAGATGCACATGGAACATTTTCAAGAATAGATCATATACTAGGCCACAAAAAGAGGTTCAGTAAATTCAAAAAGACTGAAATTGTACCAAACAGCTTCTCAGACCACAAAAGTATGAAACTAGATATAAATTATGCAAAGAAAACAAAAAAGCCCACAAACACATGGCAGCTAAACAACACGCTCCTCAATAATCAATGACCAAATTAAAACAGAGATCAAGGAATATATGGAGACAAATAACAATAATTCAACACTGCAAAATCTGTGGGATGCAGCGAAGGCTGTGCTAACAGGGAAGTATATTGCAATACAGGCCTACCTCAGGAAAGAAGACCAATCCCTTATGAACTGTCTAAACTCACAATTAACAAAACAAGAGAAAGAAGAACAAATGAGGCCCAAAGTCAGAAGGAGGGACATAACAAAGATTAGAGCAGATATAAATAAAATTAAGAAGAATAAAACAATAGAAAGAATCAATGAAAGCAGGAGCTGGTTCTTTGAGAAAATAAACAAAATAGATAAACCCCTAGCCAGACTTATCAAGAAAAAAAGACAGTCTACACACATAAACAGCAACAGGAATGAAAAAGGGAAAATGACTATGGTCACCACAGAAATACAAAGAATTATGAGAGAATACTATGAAAAATTATATGCTAACAAACTGGATAACCTAGAAGAAATGGACAACTTTCTAGAAAAATACAAGCTTCCAAAGCTGACACAGGAAGAAACAGAAAATCTCAACAGACCAATTATCAGCAACAAAATTGAATTGGTAATCAAAAAACTACCTAAGAACAAAACTCCTGGGCCAGATGGCTTCACTGCTGAATTTTATTAAACATTTGGTGAAGACCTAATACCCATCCTCTTTAACATTTTCCAAAAAGTAGAAGAGGAGGAAATAATTCCAAACCCATTCTATGAGGCCAGCATCACTATAATACCAAAATCAGGCAAAGACACCACAAAAAAGAAAATTACAGACCAATATCCCTGATGAGTATAGATGCAAAAGTCCTCAACAAAATATTAGCAAATCGAGTTCAAAAATACATCAAAAAGATCATCCATCATGATCAGGTAGGCTTTATTCCAGGGATGCAAGGATGGTACAATATTCAAAAATCCATCAACACCATACACCACATCAACAAAAAGAAGGACAAAAACCACATGATCATTTCCATAGATGCTGAAAAAGCATTCGACAAAATTCAACATCCACTCATGATAAAACCTCTCAGCAAAATGGGTATAGAGGGCAAGTACCTCAACATAATAAAGGCCATATATGACAAACCCACAGCCAACATCATACTTAACAGTGAGAAACTGAAAGCTTTTCATCTAAGATCAGGAACAAGACAGGGATGCCCACTCTCTCCATTGTTATTCAACATAGTACTGGAGGTCCTTGCCATGGCAATCAGACAAAAGAAATACAAGGCATCCAGATTGGTAAAGAAGAAGTCAAATTGTCCCTGTTTGCAGATGACATAATATTGTACATAAAAAATCCTAAAGAATCCACTCCAAAACTACTAGAACTAATAGCTGAATTCAGCAAAGTTCCACGATACGGAATTAATACACAGATATCTGTGGCATTCCTATACACTAACAATGAACTAGTAGAAAGAGAAATAAGGAAAACAATTCCATTCAAATTGCATCAAAAAGAATAAAATACCTAGGAATAAACCTAATGAAGAAAGTGAGAGACTTATACCCTGAAAACTACAAGACACGCATGAGAGAAATATTAAAGAAGATACCAATAAATCGAAATACATCCCGTGCTCATGGATAGGAAGAATTAATATTCTCAAAATGACCATCCTGCCTAAAGCAATCTACAGATTCAATGCAATCCCTATCAAAATACCAACAGCATTCTTCAATGAACTAGAACAAACAGTTCTAAAATTCATATGGAACCAAGAAAGACCCTGAATAGCCAAACAATCCTGAGGAGAAAGAATAAAGCTGGAGGGATTATGCTCCCCAACTTTAAGATCTACTACAAAGCCACAGTAATCAAGACAATTTGGCACTGGCACAAGAACAGACCTACAGATCAATGGAACAGACTAGAGAGCCCTGATATAAACCCAAGCATATCTGGTCAATTAATATATGATAAAGGAGCCATGGACATACAATGGGGAAATGACAGCCTCTTCAACAGCTGGTGTTGGCAAAACTGGACAGCTACACACAAGAGAATGAAACTGGATTATTGTGTAACTCCATACACTAAAGTAAACTTAAAATGGATCAAAGACCTGAATGTAAGTCAGGAAATCATAAAACTCTTAGAAGACAACATAGGCAAAAATCTCTTGAATATAAACATGAGCAACTTTTTCCTGAATGCATATCCTCAGGCAAAGGAAACAAAAGCAAAAGTGAACAAACGGGACTACATCAAACTACAAAGCTCTGTACAGCAAAGGACACCATCAGCAGAACAAAAAGGCATCCTACAGTATGGGAGAATATATTTGTAAATGATATATCCAACAATGGATTAGCATTCAAAATATATAAAGAACTCACATGCCTCAACACCCAAAAAGCAAAGAACTCTATTAAAAAATGAATGGAAAATATGAAAAGACAACTCTCCAAAGAAGAAATTCAGATGGCCAAAAGGCACATAAAAAGATGCTCCACATCACTAATTATTAGGTAAATGCAAATTAAAACCACAATGAGATATCCCCTCACACCAGTTAGGATGGCCAACATCCAAAAGATTAGGAACAACAAATGCTGGCGAGGATGCAGGAAAAGGGGAACCCTCCTACACTGCTGGTGGGAATGTAAATTAGTACAACCGTTGTGGAAAGCAGTATGGAGGTTCCTCAAAACACTCAAAATAGAAATACCATTTGACCCAGGAATTCCACTCCTAGGAATTTACCCTAAGAATGCAGCAGCCCAATTTGAAAAGGACAGATGCACCCCTATGTTTATTACAGCACTATTTACAATAGCCAAGATACGAAAGTAACCTAAGTGTTCATCAGTAGATGAATGGATAAAGAAGATGTGGTACATACACACAATGGAATACTATTCAGCCATAAGAAAGAAACAAATACTACCATTTTCAACAACGTGGATGGAGCTAGAGGGTATTATGCTCAGTGAAATAAGCCAGGCAGAGAAAGACAAGCACCAAATGATTTCCCTTATTTGCGGAAAGCAAAATTGAAGGAACAAAACAGCAACAGACTCACGGACTCCAAGAAGGGACTAGTGGTTACCAAGGGGGAGGGTAGGTGAGGAGGGAGGGAGAAGGGGATTGAGGGGTATTATGATTAGTACACGTGGTGTTGGGGGGATGGTTACAGGGAAGACAGTGTAGCACACAGAAGACAAGTGGTGACTCTGTGGCATCTTAGTACACTGATGGACAATGATTTCAATGGGGTATGGGGGGACTCGATAATATGGGTGAATGTAGTAACCACATTGTTTTTCATGTGAAACCTTCATAAGAGTGTATATCAATGATACCTTAATAAAAAAAAAAACATTTGGAGACCTCCAAGCTGGTTGTTTACAGAAGCCTACATATCAGTGATATGGTAGAAGCAGAAACCAGACTGTAATAGTTGTTGAAAAGTGGGGATAATAAGCAAACTTCTCTTTTCAAAATATTTGGTGGAAAGAAAGGGGATGGCTACAGGTGTACTGGAGAGTTGAGGGACGGTGATTATTTGTAAGGTGAGTCATTTTAATACAGGCTTAAAGGAAGGACTTAGAAAAAAATAGACCAATAATAGAATAGGGAGAGGGATACATTGTGGATAAAATACCCAGAGTTCACAGGAAGAGATGGTTTGGGACCTCAGTGAAGAACTGAGGCGGGGGAGGAGAAAGCTGTGAAGTTGAGTGTCTCGTGCTTTAATGAATTATTAAGTAAGGTCATCAGTGCAAGGAAGAAGATAAGGTAGTGTCAAAGCCTTTGGGAAAAGCAGCATGGGCAGTAACATGCAGAACAGACCGGACCTGTACGTACCTATAAATAAGGAGATGTGAGAAAGCAGCTGAGTTTCTATGAATGTTTCACACGCTCACATCTCTGACCTGCCCTGAGAAGGTTGACAGGGTTAAGAGCTTATACTTGGCCCCTGAAGGAAATGTCCTTATGCCTAACACCTACCCCAGCACTAGATGGCCCAGTAAGTGGAAGGTGGGAGGGACTTGGGTGGAAACTGGTGAACTGCTATCTGTACCTCCTGCCCCTTTGTAATTCATCCACCACCCACAGGACCTCGGACCAAGACTTCCATTTTGCCTCAGATGCTAATTTTGGTCCCACTGGTCAGGGCTAGCGTGGGTGTGTTGGTTGTGTGGGTGGGGACCACCAGGAAGTGGAGGAAGTGGGCTCAGTGAGTCGGGCGGGGCCCTGCTTCAGCCTGGCCTGACTCACCCAGGCCTATGGGAATGGACACTTCAGGCTGGTGGCGCCATCTCTGAGCAGCACCAGGGCCTTAAGGGGCATCATTAGTGGTTGCAAATGCTTGCCCAGCCCTTCTCCCAAGGTGGCCTCGGGGCCCGCCCACATGCCGTCTGGGTAATTATGTCCTATTTACCTTCCTGCAGATCCAGAGGAACTAGCACTTGACTTCCTGACTTGACCTCTCTGAGCGCTGCCCTCAGTGATTCAGCAAATTAAGTCTTTAAGATGACACTTCTTCCCAAACCTACTCAACCCTCTTCCCTCACTACTCCACACTGGAGGATTCAGCAGGCCTTAGAGGTAGGGCCTCAGAGCATCTTCTCATTTCATTCATCAGCTGCAATGCTCTTCTGCCAACGAAATCCAGACAGCCTCTATCACCAGTGTGGACCTCAGTATATTTTCTCTCTCTACTTTTGATAACTTTACATTCTTGCTCTGAAGAAACAACCCAAATGCACTTTCCAGTTGATGTAGTTAAGGCAGTGTCATACCCCCAGCCCCTGTGTAGGCATATGAACCCACCTGGCTGGTCAGAACATCACAATACCTGGGCCATAATGATCGGTTCAGTGATGGATATGTGTCCCCAGAAGTGCCAAGACCCAGGTCTGAGAGTTTTGTGGGACTCTTAGAAAACAGCATCATTCTCTGCTGAGGCGCGTGAAGGCAGAGAATATAGGCCACAAGTTACTGGCAGCCTCTTTTCTAAGATTCAATGAACCTTGTGTGCCAAGAACTGCCTTAAGTGTCTTTATCTCATTTAATTCCCGTATCAACCCCATGAATTTTAAGTTCTATCGTATGATCTTTAACCTATTATATATACTATATATTCATATTTTATTTTACTTTATTTTATATTGGCAGAGTTTGGGGGGAAAGGGTATTGACTCTGAAACCAAACTACATGGGTTTGAATTCTGGCTCCATCATTTACTAGCTGTGTAACAGACAAGTTATTTAAACTTTCTGTACCGCAGTTTCCCTATCTATAAAACGGGGTTAATAATAGTACCTACCTCACAGGCTGCTGTAAATATCAGTGAATTTATGTATGTATAGTACTTAGAAGAACATCAGGCACACAGCAGGTGCTCAGTGAGTTTTAGCTATGACTATCACCATTACCAGCCTATCATCTTCACTTCAAAGACAAGGAACCTGAGGCACAGAGATGTTAAGAAACACATCTAAGGCTCTACAGCATGTTACTACACTGATGGACAGTGACTGTAATGGGGTATGTGGGGGGGAACTTGATAATATGGGTGAACATAGTAACTACAATGTTGCTCATGTGAAACCTTCATAAGGTTGTATCTCAATGATACCCTAATAAAAAAAAAAAAAGAGAAGAAACACGTCTAAGGCTGCATGGGCAGATCCGGAGAGATTGCAGGTTCAGTTCCAGACCACAGTAGAGCAAGCACCATGATAAAGCAAGCCAAATGAATGTCCCGGTGCATAAGTTATGTTTACACTCTACTGCAGTCTATGAAGTGTGCAATAGCATTGTGTCTAAAAGAAGCAGCATACACACCTTAAAGCACATTCCTGCTAAAAAATACTAACCATCATCTGGGTTTTTAGTGAGTCATAATCACTGATCACAGATCACCATAACAGAATAAATGTTTACTTAGTATATATAATATTAACTAGCATATGTTGTAACTACTACATAAACTGTTAGAATTACCAAAATGTGACATAGAGACATGAAGTGAGCAAATGCCATTGGAAAAGTGGCACCAATAGACTAGCTTGATACAGGATTGCCTCAACCTTCATTTGTAAAAAATGCAATTATCCACCAAGCACAATAAAATGAGGTATGCCTGTATAACTAGTAAGTGATGGACTGCGGATTTGCATCAAGGATACCTCTGGCTCCAGAGACTGTGCTCTTAACAGGGAATATTCCCTGAGCCCCGGCACCCTGGGAGAGCCTGCAGACACAGAGCTGAGGTGCGCAAGCACAGCTGAGAGATGGAGAGGGTACAACAGTCCTGAGGACATTGTCGGAGACCTTCAAAGAGTTGTCTTAGTCTGTTCAGACTGTTACAATGAAAGTACCAGAGACTGGGTGGTGTATGAATAACAGAAATGTATTTCTCATAGCTCTGGAGGCTGAGAAGTCCAAGACCAAGGTCCTGGAAAACTCAATATCTGCTGAAGGCTTCCTGCTCAATAGATGGCTGTCTTCTTGCTGTGTCATCACATGGTGGAAGGGGCAAGGGAGTTGAGGTCTCTTTTTATAAGGGCACTAGTCCCATTCAGGAGGGCTCCACCCTCATGACCTAAGCAACTCCCAAAGGCCCTACCTCCAAATACCATCACATTGGGCATTAGGAGAATTGTAACATGAATTTTCCAGACAACAAACATTCAGTCTACTGTGCCAGTCAAGCCAGAAGTCAGGTCTACCTTCAGAGTTTTCAATAATATTAATCAACAAAATCTTTCCACCTCAATCCATTTCAGTTGGGTTATCTGTCCCTTGCAATTGAAATCCCTTGCAGACTTGACTAAGATAGCAATTCAAATCTCATCCTCAAGACTACCTGTACTCTGGGCCTGAACAGCCCAAGGAGAACAGGAAATAAAATACCCCATGCTCCACAGAGGGATCTACTCTAGGGTTACAAAGCAAAGCTGTTCACTTGCTTGGTCATTCATTTATTTCACTCAAGCATCCTCCATGGGTCAGGCACTCTTAGTTACCAAAACATTTTTGGTAGATTGGGCATAAGGCATTTCTGCATCAAAATATCAATGGTATTCCCACAAGTATATCAATTAGGTCCAGCCCCAGCCTCAAGTGGAATCTCAGTTCTTCTATCTGTCAGGAGTCTCTGGGATCTTATGACATATACAAGATCCTGTCTGAGCTCTGTATATCCATTGTTAACAGCTGGACACTGGCTTGTCTTTAAATGGAAAAGGTAATGGGGAATTTCTGCACAGACTGAATTATTCATCTCCATCGAACCACATAAGCAGCATTCAACCGCCATCTCTGGACAGTCTTCCCAGATCAAAACATTCGATCAAGGTCCAAACAGGAAATGCAAAATGGGTCACTTAGAATGCCAGGCTAAAGCCCTCTACCAGCAAGGTGAGTTGCTGCCTGCTTTGCAGCAGATCTACACATGCAGTACCCTTGAGGGCTGGGATGACTTTTGATTTTTACATCACAAGTGTCACAGAAAATATACAATGAAAAACCCAATGATCCCTTGGAGAGTTCATTGCTCTTCCCCGTTGTCTTTGATTCCCCTGCCTCCTCTCCGCATCCTTTGAACTTCTAAAAAGACACTTTGAAGGCATGTCATAAAGCAGTTTTTCATTCGGGCTGCCCTCTTTGATGATCCTGCTGTTTGTCTGAACTGCAGCGTCCGCAGGATGTCGGGCGGGCAAGCTGAAAGCCAATACCGATGAGGAAAGGCCGAGCTGAGTTTGTCAATGAGGAAGGGAAATGAAGGAAAGAACGTGACCAGAAGGCCCAAGTGGAATTGCTAGTCTTTCTCACATGTCTTATCCCTCAGAGCAGCCACTTGCGAGAGGGGTCAGGGGTACAGGAGCCCAGTGACGGTCTACAGCCTGCAAAATGTTTGGTTTACGTGCTTCCCTCCTGTGCTGGCTTCAAACACGAGAGCCCTCTGGTCATCCCCAGAATGCAGCAACCTGGCTCTCCTTTGATGAAAAGAATTATTGATTTTGATTTTTCCCAATGTCTCCCATTTTCCCTAGTGAAAGATTCATTCACTTCTATGCTAAGAAGACCCCATGGGGCAGGGAGAGGAATGACAGAAAAAGCAGCCGGGCAGGTCTGCAGACACACCTTTTTTCACCTTGCCCACTAAATAAATGGCTGAGAACTAAGACTCTATTCGATTCTCAAAAACCCTAAAACCCTCAGGAAATAGTCAGTGGCCCTCACAGCAGCAGTCCTGGCTCCCCTGGCCTGGGGATGGATAATACAGTAAAGGCAAATGAGAGCCTTCCATGAAACTGCGTGTTCTCAGACACAAAAGGAGCAAACCACTCCCTTCCATGATGCAGGCAGTCTGATTCATGCTAACCAAAAGGTTGTGAGGGCCAAGGGAGGGGAGAAAAGGCTTCATCCAGTTATAAATATTAAACACATTAGAACCTATCCCTTCAGAGGATTCTGGCATTGGTGGTGAGGGTGAAGAACTTCCTTGTGCATTCACAAATGTTTAGTGAGTGCCTACTAACCCCTGCGGGACAACACTAAGCAAAACAGACAGGGTCTCTGCCATCATAGAGTTAACAGTTTAATGAGAGGTCAGATGATAAACAGTTCCACTTGTCTATGTGTAATGACAAACTGGGATACATGCCTTGAAAGAAAAGTATAGTGTTATGAGAGCACCATTATAGTGTTATATTGGAGACACCATTTGGACATGGATGACTAGCTGTGAGGAGATCCAGGAAGACCCATCTAAATGGGTGACATTTAAGCTCATACCTGAAAGGGAAAGGGTGCTAGGCAGGCAGAGAGTAGGGAACAAGTATGTTACGTAGGGAGAACAGCATTTTACGCAAAAGCACATGAGGTCTGGCTGAAGGGTCAACAATAGGGGCAGAGACCCAATTAGGAGTAAAGGGTCAATAAATGCATTTTAAGCCCCACAACATGCCAGGTGCTGTTCTGAGCATCTCGGACAGAGAAGTGAACACAGTTCACAAAGTCCCTGTCCTCCTGAAGTTTACATCCCAAATGTCAGAAAGCAGACTCCGGCACGGCGGCCAATAATTCAGGCTGCTCAGGCAGATGAGGGGAAGAGCAGGGCTACTTCCGACATTCGAGAGTTTTCTCATGTGAAGGGCTCACCGCCTGCAGGTCCAAAGTTAAAGCGAGCGGCTACTCTCATTTCTTACCTGCTTGGATGTACGCCAGCCTAAGATCACCGGTGGGGATGCAGCGTGCAACAGGACAACCAAATCAGACCAGGAGATGATCCACCCCCAGCACTGGCAATGCTGGCCCATCATGACAAGGGGTCTGGAATGACCTCCAGCTCCTCATTCAATCAGTTCCAGGTCCTGAAGATTGTCCTGGCACACAGCCTGGTGGTGTACGGCCCTGGATTTTTCAGTCAGTCCTAGCTTCTTGACCCAACTCTGCCACTTGCCAGTTGGACCCAGAACTTGACCTCTCTGATCCTGAGAGTAAACAGGACCTTGACCACGAGGGACCTGCTGGGATTAAGAGAGTTGAGGCATGTAAAGGGCTCGGCATCCTGCACGGCACACAGCAGTGGCTGCTCAGAATCAGCCATCGAGGCTGTCAGGAGGCGGTCACGAGCCGGTATCCCACTTCCCTGACTGGAGGCGCCTGGCTGGATGTAATCTGCATATATCACAGAATTATAACCCAAGCAATTAAGTGCAACCCGCAGCCCTCTCCCCTTTATTCATGCATTGCCAGGGAAACCAAGGCAGAGTTCAGCATCTAGCCGGGCGTAACCTCAGGACTTCAAAGTCGGGAATGCTCATTTCTGAGAACAGTGAAGCAACCACAGGAAGCGCGCTGCAGAAGGAACCACGGGCTGAATTAGTCCCACGGGGATTCCTCAGAAATATCTTCCATTCAGAAAGACTTTGTGAATTTTCCATTGCAAATGTTTAATATCTAAGTGGGTTCTCTCTTCCGCCTTTGTCAGTGGAGTGCTCAAAATAATTTTAATATCAGCCTAAACCAAGTAAAATTAGGAAGATGAATCTGCAACATTCCCTTCCCAGGCTCACCCGCTCTCCCTGCCCACAACGTATCCCCAAGCCAAATTTCAATGGTTTGACGTCTTCAGCAGCTCAGCAGTCAGGCAGTTGCTTTCAAAACAGACGACACGGTTTAAACGCTGGTCCTGCACCTTATAAGTGTGACGATTTTACATACGGAGTCACTGCACACACATGTAAAGCTCCACAGGTGGATGTCGGTGGCCCTTACTTCTACATGTTCTATTCCCACCCTATGACCGCGGCCATCCAGAGGCGACCCCAGTTCAGCTGGACCAGCAGGCTCTGAGCGGGAACTAGCTGCCCAAGAAGAAAAACATCTTCAACTGGGATGGGGTGAGAAGGCTTTGTGTCCTCCTCGAAGAGCGACAGGCCACACAGAAGGACAGATCTGTGAGAAATTAAGAGACTGTACCAAGGAAGTCAAACCGCATTGATAAAGAGCTACCTTGCTGTTTTTTATGGTTTACAATCCCGAAATCAGAGTTGGCACCAGATTAAAATCCTGGCCTTTTAATGGTATATTCAAGGACCTCTACAGGGCTTTCCTTCCTATAGTGAACAATGCAAAGTCTCTGACTGCATGGAACTTACAGTTTAGGAAGAAGGCAGGCCATAAAGTCATGAATGAGGAAAAATCCAACTGAGGAAGTAAACTGAGGTAGAGACGGAGCAGGACGGGGTGGACCCTCAGATGCAATGCTCAGGGAAGGCTGCCCCGAGGAAGCCATATCCACGCAGCCCGGAGCGGCACCAGGCACCGACTTGTAACTGGTGCAGGTTATCTTGCTAATTCCTTATTTTCAAGGTAAAAAACAGATCTGAGGAGTAAGTGGTTGAGCCCAAGTGAAGGGAGACATGGCAGGTGAGGGTCTTTCCGTGTCACCCTCTCCTCCCCCACTAACCTGGTGCAGGAGGCTCTGATCCACCGCCCCACAGACGGCCCGAAAGCATAACCACCTCTCATGAGCGCCAGGCCGCCACTGGGCTACTAACCATCCCAACAGCCATAACCGTTTGCTGCGCAGCGCTTCTCGCGCATTCATTTCACCCCCGGCCAGTGGGCACGAGGCTGTTACCCTGGCTGGGCCGACGGTTCACTCCCAGGGAGCCCCAGCCAGGGAGCCGGACGGGCGCCGGGAAGCGCACGCAGCTAATACGAGGGCCAAGGTAGCGCCGCGAGGGCAGTACAATCATCAGCCCCGTTTATAGTTGAAGAAATTAAGTCAAAAGTGGTAAACTGGCTGGTCCAACGTGGCATGGCCCACACCAGGTAGAGCACGGATTTTAAGCAGGCAGACACCACCAGAGCCCACTCCCCGACGGCCCCGCTGGGCGCGCAAGGCACAGCCCGCCACCCGGATTCCCGGCAGCACAGCGCGTGAGACCCGGGGGGAAGGGTGCTGGTCACTCAGTGAACACGAGACACACAGAGCGTCCAGGCCTGGCTGGCCTTCTCAGGGCTTCCGCCTCATTAAGAAAGCCAGCCGCCAACAAGTTTATACGCAAGCAATTGGTCACCCCTGGGGACCCCAGCCAAGGAGGAGTTATGCGTGTGATGAGAGCAGACGGCGGGGGAGACTACAGAAACCTTATCTGAGGCACAGACATTTAAGGTCAGCTGAGTGAAGGAGGGAGGCTGACGCGCCAGCTGTCAGGACCATGTGGCAAATGCAGGAGCTGAAAGAAAGCGGAGGGATGGGGTGCACTGGGGGAGGGGAGAGTGCAGGCGTGGCAGGAGACAGTCTGAAGAGGTTGGCAGCGGAGAACATGGAGAAAGTGATGGGAGGCCCAGCTGGGGAACCTCCACCCGTAGGTCTGAGGGAGCACCATTGCCCCAAGGGGAGCTGCACCTCAGGAAGGTGGACAGGACACTGACATGTGGCAGGCAGTCTGGGAGGAAGCAAGACTGGGGGTATGGAAACAACATAATCCTGATAAAAGGTGGTGAGTACTTTGTGGGGATGGTGGCAGGAGAAGTAGAGGAAGGAAGGAATGCAAGAGTGACAGCAGAAGAAGCTGGGTCCGGACCCCGACAGTGCCTGGGGTCAAAGGAGAAAGTTGAGTGACACCTGGGGATGGAAGCGAGGGGCTGTTTGACAACCAGCAGGAAGGCCTGGGCGCCATGACAGGTTTGGTTTGGGTGTGCCAGGTGAGGCTGCTGAAGTGACAGCTACTGGGCACTGGGCAGGGCACCTCAACAGGCTGGAAGAAATGGTACCACTCTTCCCATTTCACACTGGAAAGCTGCGGCTTAGGCAAGTGCGGTGACCACCCACACACTCCTGCACGGGGCCTCTCTGGGCCAAGGCCCGTCTCCCTCCACCACCCCTGCAGCTCCCCTGCAGCTCTTCTCTGGGTTTAAGTCCTTCCCTCATTTACACCGATTTGCTTGTGCTCTGAAGGATGGAACCTTCTGGATGCACTAGCCCAGGGACTCCTAACTCATGGACAAAATGTAACTCACAAATAAGTTTTGTTTGACTCACACAGAATTTTTCAAAACAATGGTTTGTCATCAATATTTAAAAATTAGAAAATTTTACCCTAAGACTGCAGCAGCCCAGTTTGAAAAGGACAGATGCACCCCTATGTTTATCGCAGCATTATTTACAATAGCCAAGAAATGGAAGCAACCTAAGTGTCCATCAGTAGATGAATGGATAAAGAAGATGTGGTACATATACACAATGGAATATTATTTAGCCAAAAGAAGAAAACAAATCCTACCATTTGCAACAACATGGATGGAGCTAGAGGGTATTATGGTCAGTGAAATAAGCCAAGCCGAAACAGACAAGTATCAAATGATTTCACTCATATGTGGAGTATAAGAACAAAGAAAAAACTGAAGGAACAAAACAGCAGCAGACTCACAGAACCCAAGAATGGACTAATAGTTACCAAAGGGAAAGGGACTGGGGAAAATGGGTGGGAAGGGAGGGATAAGAGGGAAAAAGAGGCATTACGATTAGCAGATGTAATGTTGGGGGGGCACGGGGAGGGCTGTGCAACTCAGAGAAGACAAGTAGTGACTCTACAGCATCTCACTATGCTGATGGACAGTGACTGTAATGAGGTTGGTGGGGGCGACTTGACGAAGGGGGTAGTTTAATCACCATAACATCGCACATGTAATTGTAGATTAATGATACCAAAATAAATTATTTTAAAAAATTAGAAAATTCTACATACTTACCCAAATATCTAGCATCTCTTGAAAACACAGATTATCTGGTGACATTGGGTCCATGTTCTCACGTGGCAGGAACTGTCTTGAGAAGCAGCTACCCTCTTGAGTAATCACAAGTTTTCTAGTTCACTAGAGTCTCCACCCCAAACTTCTAACAACCAAAATAGAAACTAAGACATTGGACTACCGAAGAAATCTGTTCCTTTAGAACTAGTAGTCATTATCGGGAAGACAAAAAGGAACGGTGGAGACTGGGGCTAACTAGACAGTATAGTCTTCAACTTCAGGAGAGCTCCACCTTCTTGAAGTCTTTGCAGACACTGGAGTCTCTTACCTCTGCATGCTGCTATTTTATTCTTATTGGAAAGTAAAGGAGAAGGGCTCGTTGGGTCCTCATGCATGGATCCTGCTTTGGGACCACACAAGAATGGCCCCTTCCTCTGTGTTGCTACCATCACATCCCCACCCAGCTCCTAAGTTATTCACCTGCTGTCACATAGATTCTAGGTTTTAATTCAAAAGACTGTTCAGCAGGATATCCCAGGGAAGTGGGGACACAGAAGTGTACTTGCCTAGCACTGTTTGGGAATAAAAACAAGCCAGGTGAAATACGGGTTTATGCTGAGGCTGGCTCAAGTCTTCAATGAAATGGGACATTCTTTTGGAGCAATGTCCTTGCAAAGGAGCAAGGGAGAGAAAACACATCTGATTGCAGCTCTTCCTCTCCCTAGTTGAGACTGGGCATAAAACAGAAAAATTAAACACACCCCTTACTCCTCTCTAGAAAACCCCAATAAGAGGGGTGGGACTCAGAAATACAAAGAATCATAAGAGAATATTATGAGAATCTATATGCTAACAAGCTGGAAAACATAGAAGAAATGGACAACTTCTTAGAAAAATACAACCTCCCAAGACTGACCAAGCAAGAAACAGAAAAACTAAACAGACCAATCACCAGAGACGAAATTGAATTGGTAATCAGAAAACTACCCAAGAACAAAACCCCCGGACCTGATGGATTCACCTCTGAATTCTACCAGACATATAGAGAAGAAATAACACCCATTCTCCTTAAAGTTTTCCAAAAAATAGAAGAGAAGCGAATACTTCCAAACTCATTCTATGAAGCCAGCATCACTCTGATACCAAAACCGGGCAAAGACCTCACCAAAAAAGAAAATTACAGACCAATATCCCTGATGAACGTAGATGCAAAAATACTCAACAAAATATTAGCAAACCGAATTCAAAAATACATCAAGAGGATCATACACCATGATCAAGTGGGATTCACCCCAGGGATGCAAGGATGGTACAACATTCGAAAATCCATCAACATCATCCACCACATCAACAAAAAGAAGAACAAAAACCACATGATCATTTCCATAGATGCTGAAAAAGCATTTGACAAAATTCAGCATCCATTCCTGATTAAAACTCTCAACAAAATGGGTATAGACGGCAAGTACCTCAACATCATAAAGGCTATATATGACAAACCCACAGCTAACATCATACTTAACGGTGAGACGCTGAAAGCTTTTCGTCTAAGATCGGGAACAAGACAGGGATGCCCACTCTCTCCGCTGTTATTCAACATAGTACTGGAAGTCCTAGCCACAGCAATCAGACAAAACAAAGATATACAAGGCATCCAGATTGGTAAAGAAGAAGTCAAATTGTCACTATTTGCAGATGACATGATACTGTACATAAAAAACCCTAAAGATTCCATTCCAAAACTACTAGAACTAATATATGAATTCAGCAAAGTTGCAGGATACAAAATTAACACACAGAAATCTGTTTCTTTCCTATACACTAATGATGAACTAACAGAAAGAGAAATCAGAAAAACAATTCCATTCACAATTGCATCAAAAAGAATAAAATACCTAGGAATAAACCTCACGAAGGAAGTGAAAGACCTGTACTCTGAAAACTACAAGACACTCCTAAGAGAAATTAAAGAGGACACTAACAAATGGAAATGCATCCCATGCTCTTGGCTAGGAAGAATAAATATTGTCAAAATGGCTATACTACCTAAAGCAATCTACAGATTCAATGCAATCCCTATCAAACTACCAACAGCTTTCTTCAATGAACTGGAACAAATAATTCTAAAATTCATATGGAACCACAAAAGACCACGAATAGCCAAATCAACCCTGAGAAGGAGGAATAAAACAGGGGGAATTACACTCCCTGACTTCAAGCTCTACTACAAAGCCACAGTAATCAAGACAATTTGGTATTGGCACAAAAACAGACCCACAGACCAGTGGAACAGAATAGAAAATCCAAACATTAACCCAAACATATACAGTCAGTTAATATTTGATAAAGGAGCCTTGGATATACAATGGGGAGATGACAGCCTCTTCAGCAGCTGGTGTTGGAAAAACTGGACAGCTACATGTAAGAGAATGAAACTGACTACTGTCTAGCCCCATACACAAAGGTAAACTCAAGGTGGATCAAAGACCTGAATGTAAGTCATGAAACCATAAAACTGTTAGAAAAAAACATAGGCAAAAATCTCTTGGACATAAACATGAGCACTTCTTCATGAACATATCTCCCCGGGCAAGGGAAACAAAAGCAAAAATGAACAAGTGGGACTATATCAAGCTGCAAAGCTTCTGTACAGCAAAGGACACCATCAGTAGAACAAAAAGACATCCTACAGTATGGGAGAATGTATTCATAAAAAACGTATCTGATAAAGGGTTGACATCCAAAATATATAAAGAACTCATGCACCTTAACAAACAGAAAGCAAATAATTCAATTAAGAAATGGGCAGAGGAAATAAATAGACACTTCTCCAAAGAAGAAATTCAGATGGCCAACAGGCACATGAAAAGATGCTCCACATCGCTAATCATCAGAGAAATGCAGATTAAAACCACAATGAGATATCACCTCACACCAGTGAGGATGGCCAACATCCAAAATACAAACAACACAAATGTTGGCGAGGATGTGGAGAAAAGGGAACCCTCCTACACTGCTGGTGGGACTGCAAATTAGTTCAACCATTGTGGAAAGCAGTATGGAGGTTCCTCAAAAAACTCAAAATAGAAATACCATTTGACCCAGGAATTCCACTCCTAGGAATTTACCCTAAGAATGCAGCAGCCCAATTTGAAAGGACAGATGCACCCCTATGTTTATTGCAGCACTATTTACAATAGCCAAGAAATGGAAGCAACCTAAGTGTCCATCAGTAGATGAATGGATAAAGAAGATGTGGTACATATACACAATGGAATATTATTCAGCCATAAGAAGAAAACAAATCTTACCATTTGCAACAACATGGATGGAGCTAGAGGGTATTATGCTCAGTGAAATAAGCCAAGCCGAAAAAGACAAGTATCAAATGATTTCACTCATATGTGGTGTATAAGAACAAAGAAAAAATACTGAAGGAACAAAACAGCAGCAGACTCACAGATCCCAAGAACGGACTAATAGTTACCAAGGGAAAGGGACTGGGGAAAATGGGCGGGAAGGGAGGGACAAGAGGGGAAAAGGGGCATTACGATTAGCAGATATAATGTTAGGGGGGCACGGGGAGGGCAGTACAACTCAGAGAAGACAAGTAGTGATTCTATAGCATCTCACTATGCCGATGGACAGTGACTGTAATGGGGTTGGTGGGGGGGACCTGATGATGGGGTAGTTTAATAACCGTAATATTGCACATGTAATTGTAGATTAATGATAATAAAATAAATTATATTTAAAAAAATAAATAAATAAAATAAAATGAATGCATTGCATTCTATTTCCCCCTTTAAAAAAATAAATAAAATAAATTGGAAAAAAAAAGAAATGGGCAGAGGACATGAATAGACACTTCTCTAAAGAAGAAATTCAGATGGCCAACAGGCACATGAAAAGATGCTCCACATCGCTAATCATCAGAGAAATGCAGATTAAAACCACAATGAGATATCACCGCACACCAGTGAGGATGGCCAACATCCAAAACACAAACAACAACAAATGTTGGCGAGGATGTGGAGAAAAGGGAACCCTCCTACACTGCTGGTGGGACTGCAAATTAGTTCAACCATTGTGGAAAGCAGTATGGAGGTTCCTCAAAAAACTCAAAATAGAAATACCATTTGACCCAGGAATTCCACTCCTAGGAATTTACCCTAAGAATGCAGCAGCCCAATTTGAAAAGGACAGATGCACCCCTATGTTTATTGCAGCACTATTTACAATAGCCAAGAAATGGAAGCAACCTAAGTGTCCATCAGTAGATGAATGGATAAAGAAGATGTGGTACATATACACAATGGAATATTATTCAGCCATAAGAAGAAAACAAATCCTACCATTTGCAACAACATGGATGGAGCTAGAGCGTATTATGCTCAGTGAAATAAGCCAAGCCGAAAAAGACAAGTATCAAATGATTTCACTCATATATGGTGTATAAGAACAAAGAAGAAAACTGAAGGAACAAAACAGCAGCAGACTCACAGAACCCAAGAACAAACTAATAGTTACCAAAGGGAAAGGGACTGGGGAGGATGGGTGGGAAGGGAGGGACAAGAGGGAAAAAGGGGCATTACGATTAGCAGATGTAATGTTGGGGGGGCACGGGGAGGGCAGTACAACTCAGAGAAGACAAGTAGTGATTCTAGAGCATCTCACTACGCTGATGGACAGTGACTGTAATGGGGTTGGTGGGGGGGACCTGATGAAGGGGTAGTTTAATAACCATAATATTGCACATGTAATTGTAGATTAATGATAATAAATTATATTAAAAAAGAGGGGTGGGACTAAGATGCAGAAGGTGAGACAGAGGAGAGAGTTCCGTGGAATAAAGTGCCCTGCTCTGAAGGAAGGTAAGTGGGTGGCTATTATTTCAGGTGTCCTGGGTTCTTGCTGTTTAGTAGGACAGGAAATGCCCAATATCTCCAAACACTCAGTATTCCAGCATGCCCTGTCTGTCTGTCTGTCTGTCTATCTCATTTCCATCTTACTGGATTCTCCGAAGTCTGAAGAGGATGTGTCAACAACAGACCAGCTCATGACCACGAGAGAAAGAACTGTGCCTTCCAGCCTTCAGGGGCTGCCCACCATGCATATGCTTCTGAAAGCTTCCATCTCTAACTAGCAGTTCTCTGGAAAACCCGGGTACTAAGGGGTTAAGCCGGGTCACGCTGGGGTTACAGGAGTGGTGAACAACCACAGACGCGTTCCCGCCCCTGGCAGAGTTTATGGCCAAGTAGGGGAGACAAACAGTAATCAAATAATCACACACATACATGCACGGATTATTCAAAACAGAACTATGTGTTCTGAAGGAAAGAGACAGTCTTGGATGTGCAGGTAAGGAGTTTATCAGGCATCGCCGGGGCAGCTGGGAAAGGAAGGCTTTCCAGGGTACTAGTTGGCTGGTTGAGGCGGTGAGACAGGAAAAGAATTCTAGAAGAGGGAACAGCAAGTTCTGAGACCCTCAAGAAGTAGGGAGCACAGCGTGTTCCAGGGCCTGAGACCTGCTGCCCGCAGGAGCATGGGGGCTGGGCCCCTCCCTGCTGGCTGGGCTCTCGTGGCTGCTCTGACCAGCCTCAGCCTTTGGGTCGAGCTTATTCCCCACAGCTCTCAGCACTCAGTAAAGACAGGCAGGAGAACAATGAGGACAGACCTCGGGAGGGCATGCAAGAAGAGGAATTAACGCAAGTCTGTGAATTAAATAGCAACCATAAAGCTGGAGCACACAGTAGAGGTAACTACAGGGCTGCTAAACCCTAGAGGCCATCCTCGGCAAAGAGCAGTTCTTCCCTTCCCATCTCTGGTTCTGGAGCTTTGAGCTGGTTGTCAGGTCCCTGAGGCTCTCTGGCACCTGAAGGATGTGGTCCCCAGCATCCGGCACAAGCCAGTGCCCCCTCACGCACAGGGCCTGCCCGGGAACAGGCGGTGCCTCACTGCGCCTGCTGTCCTGTTTCCTCTTCAGCCCTGGTTTGGTTCCAGTGTGGCTGACTTAAAGGACCTGAAGCCAAGGTAGGTGGGCTCTGGGAAGAGGCGCGGGAGGAGAGCAGGTGGGGGGCAGCCGCTCACAGCCAGGAGGGGCAGGACTCCATAGACCATGACCACGCTAGCCCACGACCAAACGACCAGCTGCCTGAGAGGCAGGGAGAGCACCGGGTTGCTTGTAGGGTATAGTGATGTCAGCTTTGAGCACTGACAAACCAGGGACAAGACGAGGAAACAAGCCATGGCTGCACCGGTCTCCCTCGGAGGGCCGAATTAACGTCTAGAAATTACTCCACTATCACTTCAAACCCAAAAATAAATCAAACATTTTACATCACCTTTTGTGAAACTTCTAAGTTCTTGCAAACAATACCTTGAATGTCTAATACCTTCTTTACTTTGGGGACAAGATTTCACTCCCCCCTGGCAACCACCCTTAGAAGTGCTTCATGGTGACCTCATTAAAGTACACCTCAGTTCATGACACCCCCTGTTATCAATTCTCCAGGGACTTCCCATCGCATCTGAACTCAGCCATGTTATGATCTGGCCCCCACCCACAGCAAACACCTCATCTCATACCTCCTGGCCCCTGCTCACCATTCTGAAGACAAAATGCCCATCTCTGAGCTTCCCAGACAGGCCAACCACCTCCCAGCCGCCAGGCCTTTCCCCAGGCTGTTTGCTCTGCCAGGAAGGCAACCGCCATCTCTCCACATCTGCCTCCTCTTTGGCCCTTTCTCTCCCTTTGGCTCACAACTCGTCTGGTCACCTCACAGAGAGGCCCCTCCTCAGTCCCCCACCAAAAGGAACACTCCTCCCACTTGATCTCATCGCAGGTCTCTTTTCTTTCTTTTTTAGAGCAGATACATGTCCAACCACAAGCTCTATGCAGTCCCACACGGTACTTTTCACTTTTCCGTAACTTACTTATTTATTATTGTCAGGTTCTCCCCCTAGACTCTGAGTTCCAAATGGAGGAAGACTACACTTGCCTTGAGGGTGATGTTTTCTATCACTGGCATAGTGGCGAGAACACAGGAGATGCTCAACTACTGCTAACTGTTGAACGAATAAACTGCATAATCTGCAAAATGACTGTTCTGGGCTTCTCAAAAATGTCGGCTTATGACAGAGGAAGAATGGCTGAGAACTACTCTTAATTAAAGGTGACCAAGAGACCTGACAATTCCATGCAATATGTGTCCTTGGGCTTGATCAGAAATAAGAATAATAATGAAGGACATGATTGAGTCAATAAGGGATATTTTAATATGAACTATATATTCAAGAAGGGTATTGTATCAATGTTAATTTTCCTGTTTGAGAATTCCCCCATTGTTAGGTAGGAGAATGCAGATGTGCATGCAGCAAACCCTTGGGAGGGAAATGTCATGACGCCTGCAACTTACTTTCAAATAGTTCAGCCAAAATAGGTATGTATATGGCTACACATAACCCATGCAGAGCATTGTTCTAGTCTTACAATTTTTCTGTAGGTTTTAGGTTTTTCAAAGTAAAAATTTGGGGGGTGGGGGGAGGCAGTGATAAGCTAATAGATGAATAATTAAGTAAGCAGTCAGAGTTCCAAGTCTCATGTTGGTTGAAGTGATGTGAGTTTTCCAAGATCGTATGGATAGCCTCTGGCAGGGCGAGAATATGACCAAAATACCCAGACTCAGTTTTGAATTTCCACTGCATGAAACAACTCACTTAGACTCTTGAGATGTCTCACACAGGTAATTTTGAGGGCCCTGAACTCAATTACTGGCTGGATATGCATCAGTTCAAAAAAAAAATGTTGAATGATTTTAATCTGGGACTTTTGCTTCCAGGCATTTTACCTTGTAAGATATAAGCCTTCTCATTTGCATACATCTAGCTCTGAAACAATCAAATATCAGTCCTTTTCCCCTGCCCCCATGCCTTGTGAATTTTACCTCTAATAATAGGAAGGTAGAGAATGGAGGGGGAAGGGGGAAAGGATGGGCAAGGCTAGCACTGAAGTTCTATATTTTACTTTCATTAACATTTTTAAGCTTTCCTTTTTCTTTTCAACCTAGACCTTTGAAGCCTGTGCAGCTGTGCCTGGTCAAACTCCTGTTCATCCTTCAAGTCCCAGCCTGGACTCTTCCTCCGGGAAGCCTCCTCTGACTTATCCAGGACAGTTCAGGAACCCTCTATGTGGGCTCCCACAACCCCTCTCCTTTATCTACAAAGAATTAAACTTCATGACACTAACTTCTATTGCCTTCTCATCAGTCTCTATCCCTGGATCGTACCCTCCACAAGGCCAGGAGCTGGGATGTCAGTGTTCAGCCTGTGCCCAGCCCATAGAGAATACACGGCGACCCAGTCCTCGGAACTTCCTGGAGCAGCTGGCCCAGCCCCCTCCTCACCAGATCTTAGATGAGTGGCGCAGGGCGGGCTGAAGCCAGCTCTTCCGAAGCAGCCCTAGTGAAGCTTCTCTTCTGCCTGTTGTTTCAGGTGTCCTTTATCACATCCCCTTTGGGACAGGAAGTGTCCTGTGTCACTGTTTTCTCCTCTTGTTCTGATATCAAAGGCTGGACCAGGGAGTTCCTGAGCAAAGATCAGGAGGCTTGGGTCCAGTTACCCACCACCTGCTAGAAGAGCAACTTGGCCACAGTGCCAAGTGGGGAACAACACACTCTTTATTAAATAATAACAACATAATACATACTGCTCACCCCATCCGGTCATTTCAGCTCAAGGATCAGCTTTAAAGTGTCGCCAGCTTGGGACAAACAGAACAGGCTTCATGGGTGGCAGGAGATTTGCAGGATGCAAATTCTTTGGATTCCATGGATTTGACTGTGGAGCCATTTTTTATGTGTTCTATCCCTTCGCAAGAAGGCTCCAAACAGAAACTACCCGACTGGTACCCATGACAGTAACTTCAATGCAATGTGGAGGAAAAAACATCAGTTTAAAAGTCAGGCTTGATGGCCAGTGCCTCCCTTTCCCTAGTCTGTGAGCCGGTCAGGGTACTGGACCTTGTAGAGCCCTAGGTTCCATTCTCTGTGAAGATGATGGACAACTTCCTCATGGGTCTGTGAGCAGAGCGAAGATGATGGAGGTCACCAACTGCTGTAAACGGCCTGCTGGGATACATACAACCATGAGAGCATTCAGGAAAACCACTCCCCTGAATGCATCAGCAGCAGAAACTGCGGGAGGGTGACGGGGCGGGCTTGCCGGGGGGTTACAGACCTGGCTGGGAAGGGCAGTGCACGGGTACCTGCTTCGAGTTCACCATGTCGTCAGTCGAGGACATGAAAGTTTATGGGGGCCAAGTGGGCATACAGAGTAGGGGCAGACGCTGCACACATTATTCTCATCCTCTGCTCCCACTCACTCCTAGGACCCAGGTTTTCACAAACCAAGCAGTTGACATGGTGTAACTCTTCCACCAAAGGTCCCATCAGAATTGAAAAGACTGAATTTCTGTATATCACTGTCTTGTATATTACACACACACACACACAGCTACCCAGAAGAATTTAACCCCAAATTCCATATGTTTCTGCTTAAGGAAATGTTTGCCCACATGGGCATCTCCTTGTCCTTGAACCAGATCCAGCACTCAGGGTACATCCCCTCTGGGAGGGCAGGAAGCAGAGGCATTGCTCAGGTCCCTGAACAAAACCTTTGTTCGCAGGGTCCCAACAACCCTGAAAGCCCATCACTCCTGGGATCTGTCCCCCATGGAGCCTTTCTCTACCAAGGAAGACCCACATCCCCTCATTTTTCTCTAACCCACCCACTCTTCTCCACACCAACCAGCACAGCCTCCTTGTCTCATTCTCTCTCGCCTGACATAGAGAAGCAGCTTCCCTGGCAGTGACGCTACTGCCGCACCCACCCCCCAGATCGGTCCTCCACCCTGGAGTCAGTAAGGGCCCTCAGAAATGCTGATCACACTGCAGAACTCCCTTCCTGGGATCCTGCAGTGGCTCCACCGCCTCTCGCAGGAAGGCCAGCACACAGGCTCTGTTTCATTCTGCAGCTTTGGCCTCCACACTGTACTTCCCTCCCTTGCAGTAAACTGCTGGCAGGTCCTTGTCACACTCCACACTGTTCCCCTGCACGTCCCATGCCTCTGCTAACATTTCCTACTTTCCCTAAACCCTTCCTATCTTTGGCTAGCCCTTACTCTTCTTCACGACTCACTTAGGCATCCCTTCCTCTGGGATGTTCTCTCTGAAGCCCCAGGTTGGGCCGAGGACCCTTCCCCTGGTCCCACAATCTCCACTTTCACTGGCTTAAGCTGGAATTATGAGCCTGACTTCCCACTAGACGGTACCTTCCACTGGGTAATGATTAGGCCTCACCCTGTGTTGCACCCCAGCCCCTAGCACAGAGCCTGAACACTGAAGATGACTAGTCAGTGTTTGCTAAATTGAAGTGAATTGGAAACACCCAACGAGAATCACAATCGGCAGCTCACCTGAGAGCCCCTACACCTGATGTGTAGAAACAGGCTTCTAGACTGAAGGAGCTATGGCAGCCCCTGGACCTAGATGCTCGAGCAACAAGAAGATACCCAACCATCACCCAAGGAGAGAACCATGTTACTCCTGAAGCTGCCTCAGGCCTGACCAGCCATCGCAGCCAAGCCAGTCTCAGGACTGTCCATCTCAAAATGGGATTTGTGCATCTCTTTGTGCTAAGGCATGCATAAAGCCACAGAATAAAAAGAGACATTCTCCTGGGGAATCAATCTAGTACTTTCTTTAAATCCTCTTTTTAAACAGCCAATGTTTATTGAGTACATACTATGGCCTAGGCAGGTGTGTCATCTCCCTTAATCTTTAGAGTGGCCCCATGGGTACTAGCTGTTCCCCCTTTTACAGATGTAGAAATCAAGCCCAGAAAGGTCAAATAAGTTGTCTACGGTTATGCAAGCAGCGAGTGGTAGCAGTGAACTCAGAGTCAGGCATCTAGCTCCAGAGTCTGCGGTTAACCATTACATATGTTGCCTTTCTTAAAACCACTCCATAGAAAAAGAGAGCTATGTTAGGGACTTAGCTGCACATTTTGTATGTTTTTTTTTTTTTTTGAAAATAAAACACAAGACTTCAACACTCAGGCCTTGCTTACCCCTCCAAATTCGTTTCTCCACCTCCCTCTCTCCACTTCAATCCATCGGGCCTCTTCTCATTTTCTGGAAGGTGCCAAGTTCATTTCTGCCAAGGAATCTCCACACATGCTGACCCTCTGCTGGAAATGCTCTGCAGACACTGCCAGCTCTCCATCCAGCTGTTCCTTATCCTCCACATCAGTGCTCGGTGTTCCCATCTCAGGCTTCACTTCTCCAGCAAGTCACCCAGCCATGTCCTCCTCTGCAAGGGTGCTCGGTGGGTGGGCATGTGGTGACTTCTACATCCTGACTGCCTGTCTCCCCACTCCAGGAAAACATCGTGAGGTCAGGGATCTTTCTCTTTTGTTCACCTAGTGCTGTCCGGCAGCTGCCTCTGGGGAGGTCTTTCCCTGCGCAATAGGTGAAACTCCAATCTGGATGGGGGAGGGCTCTTGGTGGAGAAAGAATTCTTGAACAGGTCAGACGAGTGTAGGTACGGAAGGAGTTCATTAAAGTGAGAGTGGTAGTGAGTGGCAGCAGCTGTGCAGGCAGCAGAGAGCAAGAGGTAGGAAAGTTCATTGAACTCCTGCTCTGCATAGGACAGATTTCTTGCCAACTCCTAAAGCCAGGGTCACGTGGCCTCCAGCGTCTGCTTGAATCTGCACTGTGTGGGAACTAAGCCCCTACCACCTTCTGACTTGGGGGAGCTGCAGAGCACTGAATGGAGTGAGATTATGTTTTGAGAACTTCCCAAAGATTAAAAAAAAAGAGAGATTTTCGGGCAGTCTACTCAAGAGCGGGAACCTACAGCTGCCACCCTGTCCGGGTCACCCAGGCGACAGGAACTTGCAAGCCCAAATCAGAGATCTCAGTAGCCTTTCCCTACTTGTCTGACGTAGGGCAGAGAGAGTGAAGACTTGTGCTTAAGTCTAGAAAATTGAATGAAATAGCAAAGTAACAAAGACGCTTACCAGTGGGAAAAGAGGTTTCTTACTAACCTCCCAACAGGTTTGGGAGAGCGCAAAGACAAAATGTAATGACTTGAGCAGCAAGAAGACTTTATTTAAGGCAAAGTACACACTGGAAGAAGAGGGAGTGTGGGCAGTCTCAGAGAAGGCACCTTCAAAGCTTAGGATTTGTGTCTTTTAAGGATTTCAAGAATGAGGCAGGGAGCTCGGGGGCGTAGGTTTGACATGTGGTCTCATGATGTCTGTCTCTGATGAGAGACATTGTGTCCTTGTCCATAGTCAGTCCTCTAGAGAGTCCATAAGATAAACTTAACACAAGGAGTTTATTGATCCTGTTCTTCCCTAAATAGTGGTCACCCGCAAGCAGTGGGGACATACCACTTAGGACTGCTTGTCCTGCCTTAAGCGGGCCAATTGTTGGCTGATTACCATAAAGTATGCTAGTAATCTTACAGCCCAACTCCCTGGTTTTTGAAATGGAATCTTAGCCTTAAGATGGAGGCCCTCCTGCTCTTACTATACTATTTGTATCTCGGCATTTCTCTTCAGAGGCAGGAAAAATTAATCATGATTCTTGTCCCATGTCCCTGCCCTACCTCAGTAGCACTGGGCAATGAGGCGCTCAACAAATACTTAATAAATGGACAAACTAACGGATGAATGAATGTGCTAGTTAATTAAAGTTAAGAAGGGTGGAAGTGCGGGCTGAAGGAAGGGAGAGATTGCTACCTTAGGCTGTTAACTCTGGGACACACATTCACTCAAAGTAGCAGTGTTTTGGTGGAAAAATGTGAGACTAAATTTCAGGATTATGAATCCATGTTTTTACAGAAAGTGACGTACAAAGAACAAACCTTCTTAAAGAGAGAGTGCTTGGAAAGGACCATGGGACTGCCTAGGCCTCAGAGGATGACACTGGTGGCCTCAGGCAAAGCCGGACAGGCAAGCAGCCCCATCACTGCTTGAAACCTTTCACCCAATTCCACAGGGCTGGAAGGGCCTACGTCCCCTGAGCAGCTCCCACGGGGAATCGCTCGCAGACTTATTTCCCTCAAACGTAAGAGCCAAAGCTCGGAGTTTGTACCATCCACACTGAAGCTGAAGCACACTGTGCAAAAGGGAGGTCAGGGGGCAGAAATCTGGGTGCTGCAGTCTCCAGGCAAAGGGGAAAAGCAAACCACAAACACAACTGACCTTGGCAGGACACAGGGGGCCCACCCAAAGCTCTGCCCCAGCCTTAGGAAAATGTTTATGAAGAGCAGCAGAGAGCAAGGAGGTGGAGGGATCATTATTAAAAAGACAACTAGAGCCACAGGAGAGGAAATGTCTCTGCTATTACTCCCAGCGGGTCACTATTGTGGAAGAGAAGTAATACCATTTTAAAAGCGCCAAACAGGAAGGAAGGGCATGGTGGGTGGGGAAATGGAGATAAAGGAGATCAGACCAGGTCAAAAAAATTTTTTTGAAACAAACTTACTGGAGCAAAAATTGTTCTGTAGGAAGACACCTCACAGCAAGTTACTCTCCCTCTGTTTGGAAGAATTTTTTTCCTGCTATACATTTTCCTTTTTTTTTTTTTTTTTGGCAAGGAGGGGTGGGTCTTCTCTGCTTCTCTGCCCATTTCTTTTCCCTCTTTTCATTTTGGCTTCCTTACCAGGCCTCCTACACCTTCTGGGTTCCAAGAGCATCCTGACGATATTTACTAACAGGAAGCCAGGCAAAGAGGGAACGGACACAGGCATTAGGTGACATAAGCCTGCTGACAGGCTGCCAACTCGGCCTATTGAAGCTATAGCTGAAAAGCCAGCATTTCACTCAAACTAGGTCACCTCCAAGTGCTGCGGATGTCAGCTGGGAATCTGCCACAGACCAAGAACTGAGAAGCTAAGCAAGAGGTTAGTGGTTTCCCCTGGGGACGAGCGGAGGTCACGGGGACAAGGGGAACATGAAGACGAAGAAGGGGATTTGTGAGAACAGATAGAGTGGAAGACTGGGAGGAAGGCATCCAGGCATCCACAGGTGAAGATTTGGCTGTCACAGCCTGAGCAGACCGCTTGGGAGGCCTCTGGCACTCTGCTTTCAGGCATTCGCTTCTGTTTGCTTGGGAAGTATTTTCTTCATTTAACTACAAAAGTTCCCCCAAATAAAATGTCAGTCCCTTAAGGAAAGGACTGTGACGATTTTTGTTGGTGTCTTTAATTCTACCAAATGCCGTGCCATACCCAAATTCAACACATTTAATAAGTGCACACGATTGTGGAAAAAGCAATACAGAGCATTGTTGAACACGTGGCCTCTGGGGCCAGTCAACTTGGGTTTAATGCCCGGCTCCATTTCTCGTTAGCTGTGTCCCCATGAGCAACTCTACCAAGCTCTTGATGCTGCAGGCTCCTCATTCATAAAATATGGACAATAGTACTGCCCAACTCATCCGGTCCCGTGGAGCCTGAGCGAGGTATTACATGGGGGCACTGACTGATGGGCCTGGTACAAAGTAAACGTTCAGTAACTGTGAATTATTATACTATTTCAATCCCTCTTATTACTGTGAATGATGACAGCCTACTGTCTGACTCTGGGTTTCCCTGAGAGCCTCCAAGTATGTCTGGGTTCTACTCTTAACAGAACACCTGACCTTGCTGAGCACCTAAGCTTCATCCAGCAGTTTAGGATGAGATTAGCACCTGGTAAATAGTGTCCAGTTGAAAATAGTCTCCCTTCTGAATGGATGATAGATCGGCAAGATAAACCGGTTTTCAGGAAAGCATTTTGTCTCTCATTTTACCCTTCTGATCAACAATGGAAGAATTTGGGCCAGATGTAAGACAACTAAATGACTGATAACTGGTTGAACATTTACATGAGCACTTCTCAGGTTGTGCTCTCTAGAATATTTGTTCAGGTTATTAGGTGTTACATAGCAGGGCTGGGGAGAGAATTTAACAGTCAAATTAATTTGGAAAACTACGTGTAACAATCTCTTTGATCAGATGTTTTAAGACACTCATAAGCACCATGAGTCTGTGAAGAAGGGTCATGGTGTGTAGCACTACCCAAATATATTTGACTACAGGGTTCCATTTTTGAGGACCATCCTGCAGATTAGTGTCCTTTAGAATGACCTCTGAGAAATGCTCATCCAGGTTCAAAGGGTATATGACATCAACCCTGGCAGGAGTGTCTGGGGGGCATCCTGTGACTCTGTCCTTGACCTTGTCTGGTTAACATTATTAATTTGCTGGCATGCTGATCAGATTTGAGGATGATCCTAAGCAGGACAGGGATGTTGATAGGGGAGATGGTATAATCAGGACTCTGGTCTAACAAGATACTTTACAGGGATATCAGGTCCTGCAAACACGGTCCAAAACCTAATATAAAACACTCAGGATGGTGGAAGATGGGGCTTAATATAGTGCCTGCAAAAAAGACGTGGGACTTGGGTGACTATGAAGAGAGAGAACCAGAAATGGGTCCTTGGTGAAAGTGTCTGAGCCTCTGGATCAAGCCTCACCTGAAGGCGATACAACTCTCAAACCAGGGTCCTGTTACATGTACCAACAAATTCCCTTTAAATGTTAGGTTTTCTTCTTTTTCTTTTTTAAATCTGTGACATAAATATTTCAAATGATAGTACTGCCTAGTATACTAAGGTTTCCAAAGAAGATACTGCACTTTCAGGAAGAACTGAAAGTTGTCTCAGGTCAAATCAAGGAGAGATGTCTCACACACTTCTTGAACAGATGACACCAGGAGTTTAGCTTATACCTGGTTCTGGGGCCAAGTCAGAGGGACACAGACAAACTAGGAAAAACCGGCAGGATGAACAGCGTGCCTGAAACCATGTTACGCAAATATGTAAAAGAAATAAAACTAGAGATAGACAGACAAGAGATAGAGAGACTAGGGAAGGTCTTGCCCTCCATATAGAGTTATGAAGGATACAACATTCCATGAGGAAGAGTCCAGTGCTTCTGAATCTTCTAGAGAAAACAGACACCATGGAAAACCTGTTGAAAGCTATGATAACTCTCCCTAGCAAAATGTACATGGCAAACAAAATTCTACGAACATTTTCAGGGGACTGCTGCCCCCCATCACCACCACCATCACTGCAGAAGCCCATCAGTGGACATCCCCCATATTAGACCAAAACCAAGTTAAAAGCTCCATCAGGATTAGGCAATATTTATTAGATGTCCCCAGTCCCACTGCTGCCAAAGTTATGAATTAGGATCAACAGATAGCTATTACATGGAGGCAGGAATCAGCTCAGTAAGAGATACACAGTCCCACTGAACATATTGTCATCTAGAAAGAGAAAGGGCCACCTGGCAAGGAGGGGGCTTTTCATCATTGGAAGTAGTCGAGCAAAACTGGATAAGCATTTTCACGGGAGTTGTGGAGGGATTCCGGCCATGCCACACGGACTCAGCAACCCAAGGCCTTTTAGGACTTTGCTATTAAAAATGTGATCTGAGGTCCAGTAGCATCTGGGAGGTTGCTAGAAATGCAGAACCTCAGGCGATGCCTATGCACGTCAGTGTTCAGGAAGCATCACCCTAAGATATCCAAGGTTCTCCAAGGGGAGAGACATTGTCCGGTCCCTCAGCAGCAGGATTTCCCCATGTGCCTTCAGAAAGCTGCCCTTTTAGTTAAAACAAAGTTTGGGTTTTGAAGGTATAGACCTGAAGGCCTTTCTCTAAATGCTCATCCCACCCCTTGCCCATTGCATAAGACACTTCTTTATCTTCTCAAAGGCTGCAGATAGACAAAGGGAAAGAATGGAATAATTCCCACGTTGTCACCAATCCAGGTCAGAATTTACAGAAGGAAAAAGCAATTTAAAATATTTATCTTCATGATCATCTCTTTAACAATCAAAATAGATTTATCAGGTTACTCGCATGTACCATATACACTGCTAAGTGTTTCTCACCCCCTATCTTACTTAATCTTCACAATAACCTGCAGGGTAGGTGCTATCGGGGTTTTTTTCTTCCATTTTATGATAATTTCTGAGGCTCAGAAGAGGTGAGTGACTCACTCCAGACCACACAGCTAGTAAATGGGAGAACCAGGTCTTGATGCTGAAGTCCAAGTTCTTAACCACTAAGCCTACACCAACTTCCTTTAGGGGAAATCTGCCTTCTACTTTTTTCAGCAAGGAGTACAGGTAGCCTAAAGGCTGTCAAGTTCCCACAGAGCTCATCCAAATTTTCCTGGGACACAGCTAGGCTGCTGGCTGGGTGGCTACAGACACAGGGGCACCAGGGTCTCAGATCTCAGTCCCCATTATGTTCTGTTCATTACACAGGAAGACTTAGAGGTCATGCTTTCAAATCTTGGCCCCTTCCTCATTATCTGCCCCAGCATCAGAGCTCTCGCGGTCCTGTATTGACTTGCTTTAGCTCCTGGCTGCTGTCCCGTCTCCATTAGATCCCAGGCATTTGAGCAAAGTACACAGCTATCCTGTTCTGGCTGAAGGGAAATGACTCGCCATTCCTTCTCTATAATTTTGGGCATACTCTGAGAGGATTTAGAAGGTGTCATTGACTCGGAATTACAGTTCTTTGTTACAGGGTGAGTTTCCGGACTGCACTGAAGAGACCAGCCTCCCCTCGCACTTACACAAGTACCTTTGTTCCCCTTCAGTGTCCCTCTAATTGCATGGTGCACATTCCCCCCAGACTTGGCTGCTTCTCATGGAGGGACCCTTATCAAAGACAACTCAGACGTCCTCTCGTACCTCACATCTGCAGCCTCCGTTTGGAAATTAATCCTGGGCTGCACATTCTCTCTTCTACTTATTAATTTTTTACTTCCTACAGCTATTATACTTTTTGCATGCTCTTGTCTTATATGTCCCAACCAGGTCCCTTAAGGCAGGAACCACATTTTAGTTATCTGTTTCCATCACAGCGGGGTAGCACTGTCCCACCTGCCCGAGATATTCGATGACCACATGACTGACTGATAACTAACCAGTTGCATTTTACATGTTACCATGCACATCTGTTGCTATGTCCACAGTGAATTCACTCCTCCAGATACTGAATTTATTGTGGAGAGAGGGACTCGGGGGGAAAACTCTAAGCATGGTGAGATCCTGAAGCAGATGGTGCTGTGTGAAAAACCAGAGCATTATGGTTTCAGCCTTAGAAGCGGTAACACTAAAACTTGTTCCCATGAGATAGGACTAAACCACTAATCCCTCTGGTACAGCTGGAAACACAAAAGCCTCTTAAAAGTTGAAGGACCCCAACACACCTGGTTAGACAATAACCAGGCCAAAAACCTCGTTTCTCACCTCTTGTTATCACGTTCACCAACTCTCAAACCACCTAAAAAGAATTGTGGGAATTTTAGAATAAACTTGCCTGAGAAATAATCCAGAATTGTATCATTTTCTTACCAAAAAAAAAAAATCCTTGGTGATTCTGGCTAGAGAAAGCAGGGCATTTCCTCCAGTCATAAAGAGGTAAAAAAAGGTTCAGTAAATAAAATATTTAAACACTTATACTAGCTGTCGATTTACTTTTTTTGAAACGTCAGCTTTCTCCCCTCTCTTCCAGAGTAAATCTTCCTGGCTTACGTTTCATTCAACAGATAGTTCTAGAGAGCTGCCCATGTTCCACAGCTGTCCCCTCTGCACACAGACGAAAGCAGACAGGGGCTGTTAGGTCGGCTTCTTGACACTTGGTTCCTTCAGTACTGCAGTTCCTTCAGCTCTGTATAGGCTTTACCACAGACTCTCTAACAGGGCGGGGGGACCCCCAGACCTCCAGGGAAGAGGAATAATACAGAAACCAAAGCACAGACCCCTGGGGCTGTTACTCTACCAGAGTAATGCCCTCTCCATGCTGCAATGACCTCACATGCAAAACGGGGATGAAAAAGCTCCCCATCTTGCAGATAAAGTACCTGATATTTTTAGGCAACCTAAACCCAGGTCATTCAGAAGGGGCTGCTAGCCTGGCGGGTGACCACAAGGGCATGCAGCCCACTGTCCCAGCTCTTCTGATCAGTCAAGAGAGGCCAGCTCTCCAGATTCTGATACGAAATCCCCCAGTTTTTAAATATCAGCTCAAACAAATGGAGGCACAATATCGTGTAACATTAGGATCTTGGGCTCCGGAACCAGAGCAGCTGGGCTTTTGAATCCCAGTTCTGCCGTTTACCTGCGTGTGACCTTGGACGACTTACTCAACCACATGTCTCATTTTCCTCACCTGAAAAACCATTATGATTAGAAGTACTATTCATCTATTTCATAGGGCTAGCGTGAGGAATAAAAGATACATATAAATTTTAATATATGATAGGTAAATCTACAGATATTCAAATATCAGTGCCTGGCATAGTAAACACGATGTAAGTTTCAGTTATTACCATTATTACATTTACAAACACATGTAGAATAAACAAAGCACTTCTCTTAAGAGGGTCCTGTACAAGCCAACGTTTCAAGACCTTAGTTTTTAACACATTAGCCCTTAATGCACTCATGGGGCTCATGACCTCAGCCTTGTACAGTCGTGAAGGCGAGAAGGCCCTCTGTTCCCCCCTGCCAGCTGTCCCCAGAGACCCTGGGACCCTATGCAGCTAGACCCAGGGAGGATTCTGAGCATTGCCATATGAATGGTTCATGAGGTCCGCCTCCTTCTCAGCTCCTCTCTCCCCACAGGTGAGAGTGGGCTGGGATCTGTCTGTCAAGTAGACACAGCAGCCCTGGATAACTTCGCAGAAGAACTTTCAGTCACAGAGGTATTCTGGGCACAAGAAGCCAACCGGAAAGCTTACCCCTGCTTGGGAATTCCTGGAGATTTTGGCCCCAGGGCTGGTGTAGTACTCCTACCACCACATTTTCCTGACTAATTCGCCCCATTGGCATTACCAGGCACTTATGAGAAGGACTGGCTTCCTGGATAGCTCCGGAACTACAAAGAGGTTTTCCAAGCCCCCGGTCTGTAAATGCTTTTCAACAGTCCATGCAATTCTCATTCTTCCTCAGACGGAATATTTTCTCCAGTCTTTCCTACATTTCCTACTGTATGCATCTGCTAGCACTTAGCAACAGAAGGCTTAACTTACAAAGGAGGTGGAGATAGTAACTGGGAAATGGAGTTGTATCTGCAACCAATATTAAAAATGGTCCTTTTCCTCATTAGATTTCCTTTCATCCGACCTCATTTCTTTCAGGCGCTGGGTCTTCCTTCACAATAGCAGCAAAAACAACAAAACAGTAAGTAACAAAAGCTAGCATTTATTAAGCACCACATGCATTTCAGACCCTTTGCATCCAAGCCTCAGGACAGCTCTAGGTCACAGGTACTATCAGAACTCTGATGTTACAGATGAGGAAACCTAACTCACAGCCCTTAAGAATCTTGGCCAAGGTCATACTAGTAAGTATTAAAACCAGAGGTCAAAAACAGGTCCCTGATTGCAAAGCCTATGGACTTCCCCACTGGAAACAAATTAGATCATCCTATTTAGGTCCTGTAGTAACTGAGGGTTCCTAACAAGTACACAGGGCTAGGAGTAGAACAAAACCACAGTTCACACTCAGACACTGTCTTGGATACAGCAGCCGCCCTTCCAAAACTCGAGCTTCCTCCCACTCCACCTCCCCAAGAAGACATCTGAAGGTGAACATAAGATAGTAAGGTAAAATTTGCTTCCATTTTAGGTGAATATTACATAAATATAAAATGTTAAAATTTAACCTAAGAATTAACTTTTGGAGGTATCTGAAATACATTCACAAAAATATGTCTTACTGGTCAGGTATATAGTTTTTAATTGTGTGGCTCTTTTCATTATTTAAAAAAATAAGCTTATAACAAATCTGAAAAGTACTGAAGCATATAAAGTTAGGAGAAAAAAGAAAACACTTCTCCATCATGTTCCAATTCCCTGAGTAAACCATCTTTCCAGATTTTTCTAAGAACATACTAACATAGTGCATTTAGAGATCCATACACATTCACAGTTTTCTTTCTCAAAATCAGGAGAGTCTGTAGTTTTGAAACTTCTCTTCTGAATTCATATTGGTTTTGTTTTTCTTTGCATAATTCCACATCAGTTTGTACAGAACTACGTGACTCTTTTAAACCAACACAAAACATTAAGTTCTTGAACTGAGATTTGTTTAATCAGTTCCTAGTTGAAGAACATTTGGGTTATTACTATGTTTGGTGTTGTAACAGTCATATACATCATAAGAATCTCTAGATGACAATGTGTCCCAGTGACCCATCCAATGATTAGGGTCATAACTTTTGGTATTGTTGCTGAAATGGGGCATTTTCTTCAATTGAATACAAAATCTAACTCACATATAAAACCATCCCAGCCGTTGAGATTGCTAGCTTCTTTAGAGTCAAACATATAACGGAACACCAATTCACTTTCATTTATTCATTCATGTACTTGTGGTATACCAAGCTTTATGCTAAGCTCAAGGGATGAAACAAACAAAGGACCAAGGCGCACTTCTTGCCTTTAAGGAACTGACAATTCAGCAGGCAGACATATTCATAAATGAATTCTGTATCATGTTTCAGAGCTCTGCTAGGTTGAAGTGAAGGGGGATCTACCTCTGGGGAAGATGGAGGTGTTAGAGTAGAAACATGTAAGCAGTTGGAGTTTGCTGGGTTAAGAAAGTTGAAATAAAAGAGAGGGAAGCTAAAGCAGAGTAACTGCACTTGCAAAGTTTAATCTTGTAAAGGAACCCAGAGGTTCAGGGAACTTAGAGGCACTCAAAGTAAAGAGCATTTAGAAGAGAAATGTCAGTGGAGCATGATAGAAAGAGAAATTAAAATTGATGTCAAGGCCTTGGATATGAAGTTCAGAAACTTGGACTTCAGGGTTCTCAAGGGGGAAATAATATTCAGGGTAAGGGGGCATTTTGGATATATCACAATTTGTTTATCCATTTATCTGTAAATGGATATGTGTTCTTTCTTGGTTTTGACTAATAAAGCTGCTATGAATATTCATACACAAATCAGCTTGATTTCATTTCTTTTAGGTAAATACCTAAGAGTGGAATGGCTAGGTCACATAAAACGTATATGCTTAACTTTTTAAGAAACTGTCAGTTTTCCAAAGTGGTTGAACCATTTTACATTCTCACTAGCAGAGTACCAGATTCCAGTACCCACACCTTCATCAATACTTGGTATGGTTAGTCTAATTTTACCCATTCTAATAAGTACTAGTGGTATCTCACTGTGGTTTTAATTGGCATTTCCCTAATGCCTAATGATGTCGAACATCTTTTCATGTGCTTATTTGCTACTCAGGTATCTTCTTTGTTGAAGTGTCTTTTCACACCAGTTTCTCTCTTTTTTTTTAATTGAGTTGTTTGTTTTATTTTTCAGTTTTAAGAAGTGTTTTTTAAACATATTCTAGATACAAGTCATTTATCAGAAATATGCTTTGCAAATATTTTCTCTTAGTCTGTGACTTGTCTTCTCATTCTGACATGACCTCAGCCTCATACAGTTGTGAAGGCAAGATGGCCCTCTGTTCCCACCTGCCAGCCGTCCCCAGAGACCCAGGGACATTATGCAGCTAGACCCAGGGAGTATTCTGGGCATTGCCATATTAATGGCTCATTAGGTCTGCCTCTTTTCAGTATTTTTTCAAAAGCAAAAGTTTTTAGTTACGATGAAGTCCAAATGTATCCATTTTTTGTATCTAAGAAATCTTTGCCTAAGCAGAGATCACAAAGAAGTTTCTCCTGTTTCCTTCCAGAAGTGTTACAGTTTCAGGTTTTTGGTTTAGGTCTGTGATCCATCTCCAGGAGGCATTTGGGACACCTGTGGGGATATTTTTTTCTTTGTCACAGTGACTGGGCGAAGGAGTTTAACCTAACCAGTAGGGGCAGAGATACTAGCAGTCCTACAATGCACAGGGGACACACACACCAAGCCCATAAGACTTGCAAATGTCCTGCCAAACATTCATGTGGGCCAATTGTTTATAATCACATAGGTATCTATTTAGCTTTTATTTCAAAATACCAAAAACCTTATGTTTCAGTAGTAGTGGAGTCTTTCGGTATTTCTCTTAAATCCCAAGTTTTTCCTTAAAAGCACCTATTTCATTATGTCTTAGAAGACATGTTTTTGTACCTGCGCAGTTATGTTATCAAAATACATATTTTATTATAAACTAATTTTCTTCCATTTCTCCTCTTTAATTCAATTATGACATTAATTTTCTATCTTGTGTTGTGTAACTGGTTATATAATCATACATCAGCAACACTAGATTAAAAACTTTGAGCTGAGTGCAAAAAGAATCAGAATGCCACCTATAACAATATCACTCACATATTAAAATACCACAATTACATAATTGAAAGTTCTAGAAACTTGCACTCAAATTAACTATACACACTTTCTAAGAATGCAGACAAAAGGATACACATTAGAACTGCTGCCTAAGAGAAGGGCGAAATGAGAGCAGGGGAGGACCAGAAATGAGAATAATATATTCATGAGAATATATTGCTTTCATTTCTCTTAGGTAAATACCTAACATCACGACAGGCGTCTTGCACAGAGGGAGGAGGAGGTTGTGCCCTGCCCCTGAGGACCAGCTAAAAAATAAAATAATATTTCTAAAAATTAAGTTGCTAGGGGCCCCAGACCACCCTAAGACTCATTTAAACTTACATACCTAGGAAGGTGGAAAGACAGCCAGCCTCTGAGTCAGAGCAAGGAGATTCAGACATTGCTTTTGCAACATGCTCAGTTCCTCAAAGGGATAGGTCCCAAACCCCTAAAATGAGACTTGATGCTGAAGTGATGGTCCTAGGTGGCAGTGTATAGGTGACTATAAAGCTGCTAAAAAGAAATAGATACATGCAGGGAGAGTGACAGAGACAGAGAGGAAGAGAGAGAGGACGGGGACTTGCAAGGATGCAGGAATGAGGCAAAAAGGTCCACCCACCACTTCTATTCAACATTGTACTAGAGTCCTGGCCAGAAAAAAATTTAAAAACATAAAAATTGGAAAAGAAGAAGTAAGACTATCTTCATTTGCAAGCAACTGATTGTATATGTAGAAAATCCTAAGGAATCTACAAAAAAAATACAAATATGAATAAGTAAATTTAGCCAAGTTTCAGGATAGAAAGTCAAAATAGTTAATATACAGTGATCAACTGTATTTCTATATACCAACAATAAGCAATTGAAATACTATTTTTAAAATAATACCATTTACAACAGCATTTTAAAAAAACTTAAAATACAGATAAATTTAACAAAAGACATGCTGCTGGGAGAGGTAAATGAAGACCTAAATGGAGAGGTATACATCTTCACACATCTGAAGATTATTTTTTAAGCTGAATCTATAAATGACTCATCTGTATGAATCTATAAATTCATTTGAATATTTATTTAGCATCTCCTGTGGATCAGACACTGTTCTAAATGCCAAGGATACAGCAGTGAGGAAGATAAAAATCCCTTCCCCACAGAGCTACCGTTTTAATCAAGGACAGACAGACAAAACAAACAGGCAAAACATGTTCGTTGTATGGTGGTGAGAGCTAGGGAGGAAAACAACCCAGGGGAGGGGTAAGGAAAGACCCAGGAGAAAGAAATGAAAATTCAGATGGGTGGAGGCACTTTAGAAGACCTGATCCAGGTGTGGAAGTGAGGCTTCTGGATACCTGGGGAGAAAGGACCCCAGGCAGAGGGAATAAAAATTCTCTGAGGTGGGACTGAGTCTTAAAGCTTCTAGAACAACAAAGAGGCCAGTACAGCTGTGGCAGAGTGGGCACGAGGAGGGTAACAGCAGATGAGGTCAGAGTGGCAGCAGGTCTCATATGGCTTGCAGGCCACTGGGAAAACTCGGGCTCTTATTCTGAGTGACACATACAGCTTGAAGGACGGTGAGCAGAGCGTGACATGACCTGACCTGCTTATACCACAGAAGGATCGTTCTGGCTGCTGTGCTGGGAATGGAAAGGTCAGCAGGAGTGTGGTTAGGAGCTGAGCACAGTGACCTAGGCAAGACATGTTGGTGGCTGAGACTGAGGGTAGCAGTGCAGGTGGTGAGAAGAGAGAAGATTCCAGAAGATTCCAACATGCTTTGGAGGCAGGACAGACAGGATGTACTGCAGCGCTGAACGTGAGTGGATTAGGGGAAGAGGCAAGGATGACCCCAAGGCTTGGGGCTTGAATACATTATAGAATAATTATACCCCAGGGTTGGACAAGACTGAAGGAACAAATTTGAGGGAGAGAAACAAACACATCTGAATTGGGCCTTATTGATTTTAAGAGGCTTACTGGATATTCAAGTGGGGATGCTGAATAGGGAGCGGATATGAGCCTGACATGGGGACGGGTCAGAGCTGGAGATGAATAAGTTTGAGAGATAGTATTTAAAGCTAGTGTTGGAGAACAGCAAAGGAGAGGGGGTAGACAGAGGAGATCCAAGGACAAAGCAGGAAAACCTGAGCACGTAAGGCCAGAAGGGAGAAGAGGAACATGGACGGTGTCTGAGAAGGCTCACTGAGGAGGCAGGAAGAGCCCAGGAGAGTGGGGTGTCCTGGCAGCCAAGTGAAAAAACCATTCCACGGAGAAGTGAATGATCAGTCATGCCACAATGCTGCTGACAGGTCAGATGAGATGAGGTTTGCAAAGTGACCATTGGATTTGAACACAGAGGCTAGAAGGGTGGGCAGCTGTAGGCAGAGAAGGGATGCTGACCGCTCATGTTCCCGGAGGCCTGCACCCGTCCCCCCAGGCTCTCTCACCGCCTTGCCCTTGCACATGTGGCTCCCCAGCCCCACTTCCCTGACTTGAGGTCCACCCAGCTGCCCTCACCTACCTGTCTCTTCCGCAGCACAGGTCCCAGGGGAATTTCCTTCTGCGTGTTTGGTGGTGCAAACAGAGTTTCAGTCTACTTGCCTGCACTCCAGGCAGGGGCCACGTCCCCTCACTCATGGACTTACTCCCTGTACCCAGCACAGGGCCTGGCACAGAACAAGCATTCAACAGCCAAGCAGGAGGTCAGAGAACAACCCGGAGACTTCCAGGCGCTACTGTGACCAGGCACGCTGTGATGATGGTGAGGTCAGATATGTGCCCAGCTCAGGAGGAGGACGGGGTCTGGTCCCGACAGAAGGCAGGAGAAGGCAGTGTAAGGGAAGAAAAAGAAGTGTTTTCCCAAGGCACTGGCTGCACCAGGTCAGGCATCAGAGGCCACCTTAAGACAGCTGATGACAGGGACTGGAAGAAACGGTGGAGGGCTCCGAAATGTCATCTGCCCTGTTCAGATTCTCATTTTAGACAGAGAAAACAGCATAGGCGGACTTTGCGATCAGAGCTTGGGAAGCCCTTTTGGCCACGGCTGCAGTGAGACAACTGTTAGGCCGCCCCAAACACACCAAGAGGGGTTTTGTTTGGGGGTGGAAATGTATCATCTGCTGCAAATTAAAAACCAGGAGTTAGTAGATAAAATGTTCATCCTTGAAGGAAGAATAACAACCTTATCCAGTGCCTACTCTGGGCTTTTCCGGGACTTATCTCAACCCTCAGCCCCCTGAGGGCCTATGTAAGATGGCCCCCTCCTATCCCCCAGTTTACTCCCTTCAAAGCATTTTATCACCAGGGGTAGTTATCTTGTTTGTATGTTTCTTTACTGCTTATCATCTGCCTTCCCCAAGCAATCTAAGCTCCCTGCGGCAGGAACTGTATCTGACCTCATGTTAGCCCCTCTGCTGGCCCGGCACCAGGCACCCAGTTCACAGCAAATGCTCATCCAGAGAATGAAAAAGCTTTGTAGCCCACAGCCTGTACCTCACTTAGCATACTTACCACCCTGCGTTGTAATGACTTTTTATTCAGGTCTCTACTCCTCCAACAGGGATAGGAGAGAGATTCCATCACATTGCCAACTCAAATACGTAGTGAATGATAACATTCTTTGAATGACAGGCGATACCCGTCACAGAATGGCGGAGGGGCAGTACATATGGATTCTCATGGGCATGTGAAACCCACCAAGGGCTCTTGGGACCATATAAGCCGGTGGCAATGTCAGCTTTGAATCGGTGAGTTGGGATGAGACCTGGAATTCTGCATCCTAATGGGTTCCCGGGGGCTGCTGCCCATGGACCTTCCTAGGGGCAGAGACTGCGTCTTATTCATGTCTGTATTGCACATTGCATGGTACAAGGCTGGAAGAACATTAAAATGCTGGGGTCTTATTTTAAAAACCAGGGCAACAGAACTACTGGTATTTCCTTCGCTTAGTTGCCCTTCGTAAAGATCTTCTCTGGCAGGCACCTGTCTGTCACCTGTTAGCCTGGAATGTTCTCAGCATAGCCCTCTCCTATATTTAGGGAGGGTAGCTGTTCACCCCTACATACCAGAGGCCTCAGATGTAGACCCAGCTTTGTGGAGCTAAGGAAGTGGCGGTCCAAGGGGGAAGCAAGCTAATCCTCCCCTCTCTTTTCCCTCTTTTCAGGCTGGAGGGGCTTCTGGTGAGGAAGTGCAGCCTCTCTGCATGCCTCAGAGGATGGCAGGAGATGGGACCCAGCACATAAAGAGGTCAGGGTGGTGATGCCATTTAGCAACCCCAGTTTAACTAGCAAATCGGCTCTTGCAGCTGTTTCAGACAGCGCTCCTGGGAACGAGTGACCCTCTACCCAGCCACTCCTAGGTGCAGCCCTGGGGGGGGTCATTTCTCCACCAAAAGTGGCCCAAAGCTTCAGCAAGCAGGGCACTTGGCCCCAACTGCTCAGGAGGTCCATGCAGGCCACCAGATGCTCTCTCACACCTACACAGGTATACATATGCACACACATACACACACACACATACCCCACAGCAGGACACTGAAGATTTCTTAAGTGGGGTGGGTGTAACTCCGGGGTGGGGGGGAGGAGGGACGATCTTTCTCCCAGCCCGGGGCAAATCACCTTTGAAACTGAAATCAGTCAAAGGGAGAAATAGAATGGGAGAAACCTGTTTATTACCTACAAGCACTTGTCCACTTCTGCACACCTGTGTCTCTCACCACCTGGCTGCAAACAGGGACCCCACCCGACCTCTCCAGTCCAGAAAAATCCTAGCTCCCCCTTGTAATCACCTATTGATTGGAGATGGACTACTTCTCTCCACCCCTTGGAAACACCTACTGATAAGGAGATGAACTAAGGCCAGGCAAGAGATTCTAGAAATATTGTAATTTTACCCACAGTGGGGGTCTGGAAGAATTCTGCTCTGCATTCCCAAGCGTTCCACACACGAAGTCCAGCAAAGGTTTGGACAGAGCTACTTCAGGAGTCAACTAGTTGAAACCCTGATTTCTTAAAGAAACAGTGTGTTAAATCCCACACATCAGCTTTGCTTGAGCTGACAGGCCCAGGCTGTGGTTGGGAAGGCAAGGGAGTGGACTTTTGCCCGTTTTTCTCCATGACAAAAGTGGACTGGGCTAGCAGCTAAAGCTCTGAATGAAGGTAGAAGAGAAGGCAGCAGAAGACAGGGACTGACTGGGGTGGGGGTAACATATCTTTCCCTACAAACATCCTTCCCAGGATCTTCCCTACACACATGGCCTTTTCTCTGTGCTGGCGTCACAGCAGCTGATGGCTGAAAGGCACAGGGTGGGCGGCTAGGAGAAGCAACCAAAAGGGTGAAGTTTAGGACGCTCCCCAGATACCTCCAGGGGGGAACTGAGCAAATGGAGAGCCTGGAGGCTGGACGTCAGCACGCAGGGAAACAAGCAACTGGAGGAGTCACAAAAGGTACTCAAGAAAACAAGAGGCTCATGGGAGAGCACGGCCTGCAGCCCCAGGGTCTGGGCCAACACAGGACACAGCAGACAGGCCCCCGCGTGGGCCTCGCTGCTCTCCAGCAAATGAGAAGTTGGGTTAAATGTCTGGCTCGAGGACCTCACTAGCTCCTGCGTTCTCCTGACTCAGAGAAGGGACCCTGGAGAGCGGGCAATGTCTCCACGCACGCATAGATGCATGTAAACACATTCCTACTTATGGTCAGAGGCTCACCCCGAGCAGCAACAAACCAGAAGAGAGGCTGGGGAGTATGATGGCTCAGAACAAGGATCTTACAATCAGAGGGTCCTCGTCCAAGTGACTTACTTCTCTGACCTCCGTCCCTTACCTGCTGAATGGAGCTGATAACAATGCTCATGTCTCTGTGGCAGGAGAGAGGCTCCAGCCTTCTCCACTTAGAGAAAAAGAACTACCAAACAAGATGATCTGGTGCATGTATTTAGAGTGTTGTTTTTTTTATTTTAACATTAATAAACATAGAATCTGAGCTAATAGGAAATACTAACATCAGTTTCCTGGTTTTGACAGTGTAGTGTGGTTATGGAAGATACTATCATTGGGGGAAGCAGGGTGAAGGATACACAGGAATTCTACTATTTTTGCAACTTCCTCTGAGTTATTTTTTAAAACAACTTCTTATTTTGGAATAGTTTAACAAACACAAAAATATTGTTACTGCATGTGTAAACTCATTTTGAAAATAAGGTTGAAAATCTAAACTTAGGGTTTTACAGAAATGAGATACCCTAGAAAATTTCCCCCGATCCTCCCTAACTTGTTCCCCTACAAGGGTCATAGTTATTATGAGGACTCAGTCACATAATATGCATACAGCTCTTAGCACCACACCAGGCATGTAGAGTCTTAACGTTTGCTATTTTTGAATCATAATTATTATTCAAAATGGCCACATAGGAAAAGAGTATTCCATTTGTGGGATGCGTGTATTACAACATGGCCATTTTGAATGATGCTCTATAGGTAAGGTTACTGACATCAAGGAGTTCACAATATATTAAATGAAAAAAAAAAGCTAAGGGCAGAGGCTATGGAACTGGACTTACCTGGGTTCAAATCCCAGCATGGCTACTTACCTCTGTGATTTTTTTTTAAGTTTATTTTGATATCATTAATCTATAATTAAATGAGTAATATTATGGTTATTAAACTACCCCCTTCATCAGGTCCCCACACCCCCAACCCCATTACAGTCACTGTCCATCAGCGTAGTGAGATGCTATAGAGTCACTACTTGTCTTCTCTGAGTTGCACAGCCCTCCCCGTGTACCCCTAACATTACATCTGCTAATCGTAATGCCCCTTTTTCCCCCTTGTCCCTCCCTTCCCGCCTATTTTCCCCAGTCCCTTTCCCTTTGGTAACTATTAGTCCGTTCTTGGGTTCTGTGAGTCTGCTGCTGTTTTGTTTCTTCAGTTTTTTTCTCAGTTCTTATACTCCACATATGAGTGAAATCATTTGGTACTTGTCTTTTTCAGCTTGGCTTATTTCACTGAGCATAATACCCTCTAGCTCCATCCATGTTGTTGCAAATGGTAGGATTTGTTTTCTTCTTATGGCTGAATAATATTCCATTGTGTATATGTACCACATCTTCTTTATCCATTCATCTACTGATGGACACTTAGGCTGCTTCCATTTCTTGGCTATTGTAAGTAGTGCTGCGATAAACATAGGGGTGCATCTGTCTTTTTCAAACTGGGCTGCTGCATTCTTATTACCTCTGTGATTTTAAGCAAGGTACTTAATCACTCTGGGCCTTAGCTTTCTCATCAGTACAATGGGTTTAATCATAAAATCAAACATTGGATTGTTGAGGATTAAATGAGCCAATACACGTAAAGTGCTGGCACCTAGTAATGTTCAACTGTTAGCCACCAATTATTAGATTTTATTTCACATTCATACATACTCATTAGGAAAGACTGGAAGAACATACAAAATAGCAACAATTATTCTGAATAAGAAGATACAAGCCCTTTGTAATCCTATTTTGGCAGGTATTTTCCTAACTTTTCCACAATAATATTGGTTAAAAAACAAACCTGAAGTTCTCAGGGTAAAAAAATATATTAAAAAAATTTTTTAAATACACATGATTTTCATGTAACAGCTGGGAGAGAACAGGGAGGAGGAGTACATAACAAACCATACAACGGCAGATCATACCCTCCTCTAATGGAAGTTTTCCAAGTTTTGCTAGTGTCTCAAAGCAGCTAGCTGAGTGTCTCCCGCAGCCCACGGCTCTCGAAAAACATCACATAACACACCCATGTGGGTCACCGATGTAATGATATATTTTTAAACACACACGTAATCCCTGTCCAGATATACCTCACACACATAGGTACATATTACCAAAGAGAAGAGATGATAAATGCAGGTCACATCTAGTCACGGGAAGTGCCTTGGCAAGCGGCAGCCGAAGGCACAATGAAGGTTCTGTGGGCCCCCTGCGCGAGCTCCTGCGCCGTTCCCGACCAGCGGCACTTAGCGTGGATCAGCGCCCTCCTTCCCAGAGTGGCTGCCTTCCCTCACTGGCACTGGCCATAAAGGGACCTTCCGCTGAAGGAGCGTGCCAAGCCGAACGAGCATGCAGAGCAGGCTGGGGATCCTGCTCCAGCCTCCCCAGGCCCACTCAGCAGGCAGGAGGGTGGCCTTCATGCCCTGGCCCCAGGCACTCCTGCCCCACTCTCCGCGCAGAGCCCCAGGTGAGCTGCTGCTGGAGAGATGCCCCTGGTCCACTCAGCTTCCTTATGTGAAAATAAAACCCTAGCCTGTTCAGGGTCTGCTGGGCACATTACCGGGAGGAAGCTATAAAAGCTGCCAACATGGGTTACCTCAAGCATTTTCCTTCACAAATACCCTGGAGTGAGCTACAGCCTCTCCTCTTCTCCCCCACCTTCCATCTTTTCGGAAAAGGCTTTCTGTGTCCCGACTGTTTATTGACATCCCGGCCTCTTGGTCGTTCCAGCTGTGCAAGAGCGAGTCTCCCTCCTCGCCATTCAAAGTGGCCCCTGTTCCGACCCACTGCCCATAACACGCGCTTCCAGACCACACGGCCCACGGGCTTCTCAAATTCTGGCTCAGAAACCAAATAAAAAGCTTTTCATTTACACTCCAGTTTATGTGCAGCAGCTCAAAAGCCTTATTTTCATGTCTTACACAGCTCCCACCTGAATAAATTCGTTTTTAAGTGCCACTTTTCCATTTGTGGGTCATGAAGCCTGGAGGAGGTCTGAGGGACAGCCTGCAGGCCCGGTGGGTGCTACAGACAGCAGATGCAAGGTGACCCCATAGGAATCAGGGAGACTAAGCCATGCCGGCGCCTCGGGGGTGCACGCCCAGCCCAGGGACGCCGCTGCAGGCCCTCACCTAAGGCAGCCAACCTTCAGCCTGCACTGTGGTTGAAAGCATGGCCCTTAAAGTCCCGGCTCCAAATCCCAGCTCAGCAGGTCCCTAGGCGTGTATGCTCAGGGCACAGAGCAGCCGTAGAGCCTATTTCCTTACCTGCAAGATGAGGGGGACTCTTTGGGAGGGGGCTACTGTAATGGCAGAATGAGGTGATGAGGAGCAGTGCTCACCACGGCCACTGGCACAGAGAAAGCCCTAGGTGGACAGCACCCCTTGCCACCTAAATCCATGTGTAAACGCGGGAAGCACATACTCTGTAGTGTGGGGGTAAAACAGACATGCTAAGCACATGCTCCTTCGGCAATGCTGCCTGCATGCGAGGTGCAGACAGGAACAGAGATGTATCCGCGGAGACCTGGGATAATGATCATTTAAAATGATAGGAATGTCACCATCCGGTAGCCGTCACCCTGGCCTCCTACCCCCACCACACGGCTGGGGGCCTTCTTGCTGCCCCAGGTCCAGTTCCACCCCAGGGCCTCTGGCTGGAATGCCCCATCACCACCATTATCCTGACTGACGCCCTCACTTCACTAGGGTCTCTGCTCATGCGTCACCTTCCTGATCACCCTACCAGACTTCTGTCCCCTTCCACTGCTTTATTCTTCTTCATGCCCCAATACTACAATCAAATCTATTTTCTTACATGTTTACTGTCTGCCCTGCCCTCCAGTCTGAGACCAACCGAGGGTGGGGACTCTGTTGTGACCATCACTGGGGCTCCTAAACCTAAACCAGTGCTGGAATCAGCCGCATGATGAGCCACGGTCAGCAGGTGGGCATTCCTCCGTGAGAAGCGAGGGCCAAGAGCCCTGTGCACATCAGCCGTCGGCCCGCCACATCCTGTGAGGCAGGTGTTCACATCCCGTCAGCCAAAGCTCATAGGGCGGCATGTAAACCTCTCGGGAGGGCAGGATGTAAGAAAACAGGCCCTACTCCAGGCAACTTGATGCGAAAAGTCCAAGTGGGCACAGGGGGGCACTGACAGCGCCTTTTGCTCCGCCAGTAACTCTGAACCCTGCCCACATCTGCTGGGCTGGGTTTCTCCAGGAGGCCCCACTAGGCCCAAAGGAGCCCCTATTCTGACCTCTCCTGTGGGACCCTCACTAGGAAGAGGGGAGTTGGACTGCCCTGTGAATGGTGTGCCCAGCCCTGGTCTCCCCTTCATCCTCCCAACCGTCAGTGGTTATATTTCTGATAACTACCTCCCGGGACCGATAAATAAAGCTGAAGTTCTCTCCAGGGTCTGAGAGACTCGCGCTCCAGAGTCTGTCCCCCTCTGCCCACCCCAAAGCCCAACTGGAAGAGAAAGGGCCACCTGACCACAGCAGCCGTCACTTATCAAATGCTCATCACACAGCAAACCCCATGCCAAGGGTGTACAGACCTTGTCTCATGACCTCCTTACTCTCTCCCTTGGAGCGGTTATAGTCCCTCGGTTTACAGAGCGGGAAACCAAGGATCAGAGAGATTTGCTCACTTCTCTGCTCACACACCTAAGAAGAAGCACTGCCGGGATTTTAAGCCCAGTCGGTGTGATTTCAGAGGCCACGCCGTCCCGTCGTGTCCCTGTGCCTCTGCCCTGCCCACACGCGCTCTCCCAGAGCGTGGGTCTGCCTTCTTGGTCACAAGGGTGCCCAGCGGAGTAGACAGCATGGGCTCTGACCCACACAGACCCAGGCTCACATCCCTGCTTTGCCACTTGCTGTATGTTTGGGCAGGCGGTGACCCTCTCGGAGCTTCAATTTCATCTTCACAGTGCGATGGAGGACACCTACCTCAGGAGCGTGCAGAGCAGCTCACCGCAAACACTGCACGGCAGGGAGAAGCGCCTTGGAACAAGCCCCTTGGACACAGCCGGCCTGCTCTTCCCCCAGCCTGTCCTGCCTGGTGGCCACCAAGGTCTGGGGCAGAAACCCCCTCTCTCCCTCTCAGGAGAACTGCCTCCCAGAGCGCAAAGCATAGGGGCTCTGCCAGCACCCAGTAAATGCCAAACCCATTTTAAGCACATGAGCTCCAATCTCTACTTGTGTGTTAACATCATCCGTGGACAAATTGTGTGATTTATTAAAGCCTCAGTTTGCTCTCTGTAAAACAGAGATGCTCATTTGCCTGCCTCAATAGAGTTTTGGGGGGATTAAATGAGGTAAAACATGTCAAATGCTTATAGGAGTGCCTGGTGCTTGAGAAATGCGGTTGACCCTTGAGTAACACAGGTTTGAACTGCTCAAGTCCACTTACATGCAGATTTTTTTCAAAAAATATACAATATCTGTAACTGGATTTAAGGTAACAAGATCCACCGCTGATGGAGTTGATAGTAATGCAAAAAGAAAGACGTTGTATTTAGCAGCTCCAGTGGGAACCAACCCCACGACCTTGGCGTTACCTGCACCATACACTGACCAGCTAAGCTAACTGGCCACTGTTCAGGCCGCAGGGAAATGCAGAGTTTGGCAGGAACAGAGGAGCCACGGCCCAGGTTGGGCAACTCACAGGAAGGAGGCAGGAAACCCTTGAAGTAAGCCGCCCCCAGCCTGGGTCTGATCCACCTGCAGACAGGTGTCTGCTGGCAGGACCAGCAGAAAAGCTAATTCCCCCTCTGCTTGCTCTCTTTTCTCTGCTGGACCCTACGCTCTCCCACTCCTTTTCTACTGATCTACTCTTGGTTGCACCTGAAGGTAATTGACCCATTTTATATACAGTAGGCTATTAGTTAAGTTTTGGGGGAGTCAAAAGTTCTACTTGGAGTTTCAACTGCTTGGGGCTCAGCATCCCAACTCTGCATTGTTCAAGGGTCAACTGTGTCCAGTAAATGTTGGCCTAATGATTCCACCCAATTTCACAGCCAAGGAAACAACCACCAGAAGGGCACCAATTTGCTCAACATCTAGTTGGTTCAGGGATTTGAGCCCAAGCCTGCCTGACACCAGGCCACCTTCCATGCTGGCATTTCAACATACCCACCCAGTGACCTGGGCTGGACACGGTAGAGAAAAAGTTTATGTTTTGATAGAAAACTATAGCACACACTTGTGGGTATCAAATTCTGGCCCTGTTCATTGACATTGAACTAGTTTTTACCTCTTAGTAAATTACATTTTACTTTGCTACCTACCTGTAAACTGGAGTGGATCCTGCCATCTTGCACATTTTCTCAGTTCTTACCAAACTCTCAATACTTTACTTTCCGATTTTCCTCCCATCACCTGACCTAGCTCCACTGAGAACTACAACCTGAAGTAGCTCCTTATCAAAACCCCAGGCTGGTTGTAGGTGACCTTCCCTGCCAAGATCTAAAGAAGGCTTGACAGTGGAAGCTGTCTTGATAAAGGAGGTCTTGATAAAAACTTCAAAGGACTCCACCACAGATCATGAATCCCCGTCCTTTAAATGTCTGATAGTTCATACCATCCAGCAAGAATCTCCTCTACCGCCAGGACCGACAGATGGTTCAGCTGGTCCTTAATAAACAAAGGTGACCAAATGAAAAATGAGTTTACATTGTCCAGAGGAAAGAAGATTGTCTCTTCTGTCCTCGAACAAGAAGACAGACGGATAAAGATTCTCCTTGACCAAAGTCTAGTTTGGCTTCTCTGAGCCCTCTGCTTGGCTAGGCCTTGATGTTGGCCTTCTGGTTGCTGGGCCCGCGCAGACCGGTTGTAGCTGGAATTTGCTAAGTCACCTTAGAGACAATCCCCCACCTTTGATGTGTATCCCTGGCCTGCCTGCCTTTAGTAAGAATCCTGTTAGGTCAGTTTAGCAAGAATCCCCCTGCCTTGATGTCTCCTCTTAGGAATTTTCTATCCACTGAGCACCTCACCCTGCTTCTTGGTGATGAATCCCCACTTGTCCTTGCTGTATTCAGAGGCAAGCCCCTTGTCTCTCCCCTATTGCAACACCCTTATTGTAGTAGCCCGGAATAAAATCCTCCCTATCATTTTAACAGGTGTCAGAAAATTTTTAACAATACTAAAGCTTGCTTCAAGTAGGAGCCTCCTGAAAATTCTCCATTCATGTCCCAGTCAAATGCCATTCCCAAATCTCCGAGAGCCACCACTCTCTCCTCCCTACCACAAGCAAGCCTGCGGCAAGGACTGCACTGGTTTCCCTGCCACCACCCTGGGGAGCCCTGCCTGTCACAGGCCGGCTGCCAGCCCCACTACCTGCCCTGCCTGCTGCCAGCCCCCAGCTCCGCGACCAGCCATTCACGCAACGAACACAGCTATGAAAACACAGAAACGTATTTCCCATGTGGAAACGCCTCAGAGCTAAATATTATGTAGGATGTGATGGTGTTAGCAAAAAAGTGAGGCTCACAGTAACAGTGAGACACGAGGAGACTGCTAGGAGAGGGCTAGCGCGTCAGCAAAAGCCAAATTTAGCAACCACAGCCTCTAACTTCATTCTTTCAGGAAAAAGAGCAGTAAGAGAAAAACGTTATGGACATATTTCCATGAAAGAACCTTTGAGAGAGGGAGGGAAGCCACATGCTAACTGACCTGCTGCTACTGTGCAGAACAGCGTGGAGACAAGGAGCTCGCCTGGAGAGGTTGGCCCCAGGTCAGCAGAAGGGCACCCCTGCCCTCTGCCCAAGGAGCCAAATCCCCTGGCAGAAGGTCCCTTGGCACCCAGTGACTGCACAGTACAAAGGAAGCCGCTGATTGGGAAATTCGTAATTGCTGGGGGTGAGAAGAACAGGTAGATTCTGAAAAACTAGAAATTCTGGAAAAACCTGTAACAACTTTCAAACAGATTGTGCTTTCTAGTAGAGGGGCTGGTATAAAAATACCTATCATCTCAGCATCAAAGGCTTCCAGGGAGGGTTTGAAAACCTGGGAGAAGAGACAGAGAGATCCCAAGCAATACAAAGTGGTGTCACAGTTCAAGCCCCAGCTCAGCCTGCAATCAGCCCTGGGGGGCTGGGCCAGTTACCCTTCTCCGGGCTAAAGATGACTGTCAATGAAATAAGGGCAATGGCTGGGCTGCAACTCTCGGACGTTTTAGCATACTAGGATACTATGTATTTCTGGATTTACACTGTAGAGGAAGGGGAGTGGGCAGCAGACTCCCCCATCTCTGCCAGAATCAAGCTTACTGCCTTGACCTCAATAAAAGATCCATTATTAAAACATGTCATCACACTCTTAAAAATGTACTGGTCCCACAAAGGGCTAATACTGTGACTATAAACAGAGCTCTTATAAATCAGTAAGAAAAATACAAGACTCCAAAGGAAAATGAATAGAAGGTGTAAAGAGTGAGTCACAAAAGCACACAAATAACTACTAATTCTGTGAAAATAAAACCTGCTCGGCCACACTGTAACCAGAAAAGGGGCCTATTAAAATAAGACTGAAATAGCTTCTCCTGCATATCAGTGACAAGTTCCTAAAAACCCAGGAATACCCAGCAAGGCCCAGACTCTGAGAACCCTGAATCCTCATGCACCACTGGTAGACTGGCAAATTGGCTTGATTGATCAGGGACGACTTGGCCGGAAGAAGACAAGAATTCTTCAGAGGACATCCCATTTGAGCCAGTTAAAGCTCTGTCCTATAAAATTATTCAAGAATGTGTACAAAGGTGTATCTGTATGGATTGAACCACAATATTGTTTTTTATAATCCTAAAAAACTGGAAACAATATTCTATCCAATAAAAGGGAGCATCTAAATCAGGCTGCAAAAATATATATTTATAGGAAAATGTTTACATTATATATTAAGTGAAAAACAGATTCTAAATCTATAGAAAGAGTCAAACTTTATAAGCCATCTCTCACATATGAAATACACATAAGCACACTGAAATCAATACTGGAAAGAAGTACACCAGTGTTATCTCTGAAAGTAGTGTGATCACGGGTGGTTTTATTTCCTTGTCTGTACCTTTCTGTGTTTTCAAAATTCTTAAGCAGATAAGTTATTCTTTTGTATTCATAAAAACTCTACGTTATTTTTAAAAAGAAAATAAAAAGTGTCTTTCTTTCTTTCGCATTTGTGAAAAGCGTAACAACTCCAGCCAGAAACCTGCCCCAGGCCCTTTGTCCAGCTCACCCAAAACTTCCACACCCTTGACCCCTAAGGAACTCTGAGTCCCTGGGCACTACTTTTATGCTTCCTCTCCATGCTTTTTTTACCCAAGAAGATCTATCATCTGCAATTCATGTAAAGAAGATCACAGTCCAAGTTCCATCGAGTCCAGACTTTGACCTTCAAGGAAATGGAACTATATAGCGATGATCATCTTCATGGGACTTTTAGAGACTGTCCTCTCCTCTGAGCCTGTCTCACAACCCCTGAAGCGGGCAGGCAGGCAGGCAGCACCCCTGTTCCTGGAAGGGAAAGTGAAGTTTAGGAAGTTGGGAGCAGGAGCCTATAGCGGCGCCCGGTCCAGGACTCTCTCCAATCCTGCTGCCCACTGACTCCAGGCCCTCCTCAGCCAGCCAGGGTCCCCCCGGCTGGGAGGGGGCAGCACCCTGACATCCACAGCCCCATTCAGCTAGGGGCATGTCTGTCTGCTCACCCTTCAGTCTTCCTCATTCGCCTCACCTCAAACCTCTGTCCCCACTCCTCCTTCCAAACTAAAGAGGTTCCGTGGAATAGAACTTCCTCTCACAACTCATTAATTTAGTTAAAACTGTCTAATCTACTATCCTGTTGCTTCATAGGTCAAGAACTTGTCATTTTCAACCAAAATTGTATGAATCAGAACTGCTCAGCTGTGATTGATAGACACCACCAAAGTCCACCTGGCGTAAGTGGGGGAAAATGGATCCATTAGCTCATGTCATCGGGGTGTCCAGAGAGCATGTCTAGCTTCAGGCATAGCTAGACCTTGGAGCTCAAATATCAGGGCTCTGTCCTTTCTCCCTTCAGTGAGCAAGATACTCATCAACAGCCTCACACTCACATCCTACCAATTCCAGCAAAAACAGACCATCTTCTCCAAGAGCTCTGGCAGAAAAGCACCAGGGAGAATTCCCCTGGCTCGGATCACCTACCCACTCCCAGGGACACAGGGCAAAGGGTAGCCTCACCCAACTACACGGGAAAACGTGTTCTCTTCCTGGAAGGAAGGGGGAGACGCTGGAAAGGAAACCAACTACGGATTGCCACCTGAGCAAGTCTCACCCACTTTAAAAACAAAGCAGTTTCTTGGCATAAGAGACACCATAGGGCAGGGGTTACTCTGCACCCGCCCCCCAAGCAAAGTGAATTATTAGCTAATATTCACAAGAAATGCCCAAACACTACAACAAAAATCTAGGTGAGAATGGGATTATTTTTAGTCAAGTTTAGCAAAGTATGAGTTGCATACAGTAAAAATCACCCTTTTTACTAAAGAGTTCTACAAATTTTAGTATATGCACAATTGTGTAACCACCAGTACAGTCAAGAGATAATATAATCCCAGCACACCAAAAAATTCCTTTGTGCAAACCCCTCCCCCAGTTCCCGGCCCCTGGTAACCTCTGTTTTCCATCCTTAAAACTGCCTTTTCCAGAATATCATGAATTTATTCAGTGTGTGACCTGTGGAGTCTGGCTTCTTTCACTTACCAGAATGCATTTGAGGTCCATCGTGTTGGAGCATGTGTCAATACTTTGTTCCTTTTACGGTTTAGCATCACTGACACATACATACACTGGAATTTTAAAAGTTCACCTATAAAAGCCTGATCTAAAATATTCATAAGGTACCCTACACTTATCAATACTTTCTGTACCAGAGCACCAGATATTTAAGTTTCCTCTGTATGCCTGGGAACAGGGGTTCCATCAGTGAGTACATCTCTATTCTCTTTATCCTTGCGGTGCTTTCATTTTACTAGGAAGAGATAGAAAATAAATAAATATGTGCCAGGAGGTAAGAAATGACATGAAGCAAAAGAGTGGGAGAAGGGCTGGAGGGAGCGGTGCTGCTACAGTCAAGTGGTCAGGGAACGCCTCAGGGGCCCGGAGGGAGCAGGGGCCGCAAGCCCTGAGGTTCCCCATAGGAGGAGCACTCCGGGCAGAAGGACCCGCAGAGCGGAGGCCCGAGGAGGCCGGAGGCCTACAGCAGCTTGGAGCACTTAGGAACAACAAGCTGACCAGAGGCTGCGGGGAAGGAAGGCAGAGCCTTACAAACCACAGTGAGGCCTTCGGGTTTCGCCCAGGTGAGATGGGAAATGACTGAACGCGGACACCCCGCGGACATTCGGGCGGCCGGCACCTGTGGAGAGCACCGCAGAGCCTCACAGGTAGAGCCACGGCATACGCGGTCCCGCAGCCACCGTGTCCCTCTCTCAGACCCTCACAGAGGAAACTTCCTCGGGTCTATGACACCACCTTGCTGTTATCCTTTGTCTCCCCAGCAGGACCAGCTACACGATTTGCCAGTCCCACTTGGGGCCACCAGGTAAAATACAGCCATATTTAAATTTCAGATACACAATGAATAATTTTTAATATAAATATGTCCCAAATATTGCATAGGATATATTTACACTACAAAATGAAAATGAGGGGCTCTTCGTTCAAAAATGAAGAATATCAGGACAGGGAACAGAACATTAAACAAAGCATGAGGCCCTTCTAAGGGGGAAACATGGGCGGTGGCTCAGGTCACACACCTAGTCAGCTCTCTCATCTATATAGGAGACAGTTCAGACCTCCTCAGCTTTCCTAGACCTAACCTACCACCTCCTCTCTTTCAGCTGCTTTACAGAGGAAACAAACCATCCAAAGGGAAGCTCAGAATCTCAGTCCCATACTCTCCCACACCTGCATCCTTCTTGCCTCTCCCCAGCCTGTTCCAGTAGGAGCCACATCCCTCCCACCCATGGAACCCCCTCCGTGTGGGCTCTGGGTACCACCGTCTCCTGCCTCCTCGGCACCTGCATGCTTCATTACCTACTGCTTCTCCGTATCTTCAACTTCTGGTGTACCAGAAGTCTATTAACCACCAATGAAACATGCTTGAGTTCCCGCCCCCTTTTTTTTTAAACTTTCCCTAGAGCCTCATATATCTCTATAGCTACCATTCCTCTTCCATTCACAGTCGGGTATCTTGAATGCATGATCCACATTCCCTCTAATTTCCCACCTCCCAGTGTTCTGTTGACCTACTGCTATCTGGCTGTGGCACTCTGACATGCCCCCTACTACAATCATCAATGACCTTGGTACTCACTTCTCAGGCCTTATCTTTCCCTTCTTGTTAAAACCCTTTAATCACACCAAATTCTCCTGGCTTCTTTTATTAGAGGCCACAACTTCCCAGTTTTCTCTTTCATTCCCCTTTCCTCTTATATGAAGGTTCTAAAAGGCTCGTCCTAGAGTCTTTCACACATTACACGCTCATCCACAGTGGAGCCCAAAGGTTCTACAAATGAAGACGTCCACATTCCTCTAGTCCAGACTTCTACCCTGAGTTTCAGTCCACAGGACAGTCCACTATATGTCCTTGAACTCAACGCGCCCAAGATCAGACTTTAAAAATGACGCATTCTCCTCCACACCCTCACCTGGCATCACTACCTCTGTCTTCTGTACTGAAATGGCACATTCACGAACCAGTTTCCAGCCATAAACTCAGGCATCATCCTTGCTTCTTCTTCACCTTTTTAATCAGTTCTGCTCCATTGCACACATCCCCTGCCCCATTTCAGGGAACAGCATCTTCCCAGCACCTCCTAGCCTATGTCTGTTTCCAGTCTTGCGGCCTCTTGTCCCCACTCAGCCACAGCTGTACCCTCACACACAATGCACTCAAGGTTCTCTCGCTATTTTTTAATCCTCAGCTAGACCATGCCATCTCTTGACTCCCTCTAGGCTTCTGCACATGCTGTTTCCTGTCTGGAATGCTCTTTTCACCTTCTTTACTTCCTTCCTCCCTAACGTGTCTAACTCCTACTCATCAGCCATGGGAAACAGTAAGGAGAATGGTTAAGATGGATTCTACACCCAGTCTTCCTGGGCTGCAAACACAGTTCCACCCCTTCAACCTTTCTGAGCTTCCATTTCCCCTTCAGAAAAGTGGGAATAATAATCGAAGACATATTAGTTGAGTACTCAGTTCTCTCCCCTTCTTCCTCATGAGCAGAACCCCAGTTTTGTTCAGAGGGTATGTGTTCATTCCAGGGAATGCATGATGATTGGTATAAGTTTAGAAACCCACCTCTTTTATGCCCATGATTAATTCTGGCCAATGAACTATAAGAGGAAGTCCATTGAGGACTTCTAGAAAACACAGTACAACTCTTAGAACCAAGCAAGGGAGGCCCCTGCCCTGAGCCCCATGCTTTAGATGGTCCCACCTACCACAAACACACACGCGAAAGTTAAAGAATACATGGGCGTTTCTGTCACTGAGGGTCCCACAGCACCCTCAACATCTGCTTTGATGATGAACACCATTCAGGCGCCCGAGAAACACTTCACCCCTCTTGCCCTAGGTCCTCAAAACAAAAGTAACTGCGCCCCGAATGAGAAGGTTTGTGGAGTGTGCTGTGGCCGCCCCCAGAGACCAGCCCTGCGGTGGATGTGGGGAGGATGTGAGAGGCAGGAGAGCTTAAGAAGGAGAGAAGACAAATGAGCTTGTCAGAGCGTTCCTCTCAGCACACACACAACACATTCTTGCAAATGAAGTTCAGGAACTCAGGAGTGCTGACTACCCATTTTCTTGCCTCTACTTCTATTCAAGGTCCAGATGTACTCACAAATTACTGCTTTACTAGCACCAGTTACACACGGCAGCTGAGGAACATTTTAGTTATATCATCATGCAGACATGTGTCATGTGACAGATGCATATCTCACACACACATGAGATATAACATGCATGAAGCATAATACTAAATCTTCATTTTGGAAACAAATTGGACATTAGAAACTAACTGCAGAGAGTAGTTTTTTTTATTTAAGAAAGCATTATGATTTATTTTTAAATGACTTTTTCAACTTTTAAATAATTTTGTTTAAAAATTTTAACATTACAAATTTTATTTTGCTTTTTACTTTCAACAAATTTGAGCATTTTAGAAAACAGCTTGTTAAAAAAGGTAATTTGACTATTATCTCATTTGAATATAATTACATAATTTTGCATACAAGTTAAATGCTCTTATGATTGCATTTAAAAACTGGCATTATACCATATAAAGATAAATGGTGAAATGCATGCTAAAAATTTAATATTTTAATTTTTCTTAGAACATTGCATAGCAAATTAAAAAAATACCATGACAAGTCAAAAGAAAGACTGAAAAAGAAAGTAAAAGGCTTTACCTTTTAGTACTTTAAATGGCACTTTTTTCCTGCTTTTTGAGTAAGGGGTCTCACACTTTCATTTTGTACTGGGCTCCACAAATAATGTAACTAACCCTGATGGTGGAACAGAGAGAAAATCTGAGCCCTTGAGGTCACTGATGAGCCACTGTCGACTGTACGACCTCCAGCCCCAGATTTGTTTCATCAACAGCAAATGCCATCCTGATAAAAGCACTGTTTGGTGAAGAAGCTTCTCTTAATTGCAGCCAAAAGCATTCCTAACTAATACTACCTACCTCAAGGGTGTTATGAGAATTAAAAGGTAAGTCAAGTAGCCAGAAAACAGGTCATTTTGAGCTCTTCCTATGAGCCAGCACATTCTAAGGACGGAGCTCTTGCAGCCGCACTTAGCACACAGTGAAGTGCCATCTACTTCACTACCCCAGCGCAGCACTGCGGAGTAAAAGAAGGTATAAAAGAAGATGCCAGGACCAAAGGAACACACCAGGAAGACTAAGTAAGAGTAAGTAGTCAATAAACTTCAGCTCTTCTTATTCATGGATTAAGGGAAACATCACTTCTCCAGGAAGGTGTTCCCAGTTCCCCAAGTCTGCATGGAAGGCCCACAGCACCCTACGTCCTCTGCTGCAGCGCATCTCACAGAGCACACACACACGTTTACTCGTCCATCTACCACACCAGACTGTAGTTCCAACTAGGTGGGGCCTGTGTCCGTTCCATCCTCCATGGTACCCATGGGGTCTCACAAATAGCAGGCGCTCAGTATATGCTGAATGAGTCAATGTGTGTGCTTGCTTCACCCTGGAGACTCCACTGTGTTACTATTTGAATTTGGGTGCAGAAGGAGCAGGACCTTTTTATTCAGTGATGCGTCCTCTGCAGACCTGACTTCAGTGCCCAGTAGGTAACGGTACTCAAGTGATGTTTGCTGCTCCTCCAGCATCCTTCCCAATGGAAAGATCATGCCTGTAAGGATTTTAACAACAGGGAGGAGGCAGAACTGACTGCTCCTGTGACACCGTATCTAGGTTTACTAACTAGTTGTACAAGTTAAGAATAAAATGGAGGATCCCATCCTAGACAGGCATGGGGGCCATATTTTTCTCCTGTCAAGTGGTTTTTAAACTATGCCTTTCTTGCATCTATGAGTGAGGAGGAAAGGCTGACACAGCGCTCCACCTCACCTGGGAACCTGAGCATGCAGCCAGGAGCACCTTCCTCTCCTCCTCCCTGAGCCGGCTTGTTACTAGTGCCTCATTAAACTGACTCCCAGAACACGGTTCAGAAACAGAGTGCCGGAGCCAGGCAGTGGGAGCAAAATGGACCCAGGAATCTGGTCATCTGTCTCTTCAGCCGGACCTGGGAGTTCACAACACCCTTCCAAGGAGGAGGAGATGACCTCAACCCAGCTCCGACATGCCGGAAAGGAAGGACAGTTAGAGGGTGGACACAGAGGCTGCTCCTTCCTTCAGCCTTCCCCTTTCCGCGTGAACCCAGGTTCCCTCTGGGGAACAGATCAAACAGCAGCGGGCAGTTCAACTGGCCCACCCTGGCTAACTACTGCCATCCTATTCCACTGGCAGAGCCCCCTCCAGGTTCAGGGGAAGGAGAATCATGTTTTGGACATCCATCAGCAAAAGGACCGGCTGTGGTGAGAGGGCTGACTTCATACCAGCTGCCCCACTGCCCACAGCCCTGCCAGGGGCATTGCTCAGCCAGGACCCCCACAGCCCATCACAGACGGCATGGCCAGCTTCACATCACCATTGTCACAGTCTTCCCTAGGGCGACCCATCTGAAGGACTGAGTGCAAGTCCAAGTCATGCCGACCCTTCAGCTGCTTCCGCGAAATAGGACTAATTTTGTTCTCCCCACACTGAGCACCCAGGATTGGAAACACTCCTTACCTTTCACTATTCAGAGAACCTCTTTCTCCATCTGTTGGGGGGTCCTTTTCCTTTCCCCCTTCATGAATGCAGATATCACTGGGGCAGTGTTTCAACCTAAAACGAAGTTTGAGTTAATTATCTATCTTTGGACTTAGAAGATGACTTTGCAACAAAACGTAGATTCTTTCTGGAAACTTGTGGACTTTTGTCTCTGACTCCTGACACCCAAATTTCCTACCCTAAAGGACTTTTTTTTTTTAAGTTAACTTTACGAGAAAAAAATAGTCACATTTCTGATTCTGGGAGGGAGGAGGGGGAAACAAGCAAATACATTGAGGCACACCACCCCCCTCCCGGGCCCCCATCTGTTCCAAATCTTCCCCTCACAGGATGTAATGTCTAAAAAGCAAGAAAAATATTCCTTCCTCTTCCAATGTTCAGCAGGATCTTGCATGCAAAGACAAGAATGTCTGGTTACTCTGTGGGTTTTCATCTGCTTTTTAACTCACATGTTGCTGAATTACACTGGTCCCTCAATCCCATTTCCCTCTCTCCTCCACCCCCCAAAAACGCCCGGTGCAGTGCGGCTGGCAGGCGGCAGGGTTCACCACCAGTGAGCAACACCCGGGTTCTAGCAAGGAGCTGCTTCCCCTCCACACCACCAACCCCTTGGGCACAAAGGATTAGTGCTAAGCCTGGCCGATGACTTTTGCAGATTTCTCAGCCCAAGTCATGCCAGAGGGATGCGTAGGCCCCCCGAGGAAGTGAGGCCACCCCCCGGGGGTAAAATGAAGGGCTCAGAATCCCGGACTTCTTGTCCTGCCCTCTCACGAGCCACTTCCAGGCACTTTGCTCACAGATGTACACACGCAGCCAGTTCCTGGACATCTGAGCAGGAAGGATGCTCCCCAGTAGCTGGAGACAGCCAGCACTGATGCCTTTCCAGGCCTGGGAGGGCAATGTTTATAGGAAGGGCAGCCAGCCAAGCTAGACCAGCTCCAACTTTATTCCAACCCACCCTCCTTTCTGCCTTCTGTAGTTCCCCAAGGGAAATGAGACGCAATTCCCTTTACTGCTTGATTTTTAAGCAGGGACAGAGGCTCTCATTAAAAGGATCGAGAAATGCTGACTGAAGAGATGAAAAGGGACCTGCAGGATGTGCCCCTCCCCTTCGGCCGTCCACCTTCCTCTCTCATTCCTCGGCGCTACCACTCCACCTCCACGGCCCCCAGGCACGCACACTCCTGGGCACATACTCACATACTCCTTCTTCAGGCCGGGGCAACACAGAGCCCTGGAGGTTGTCCACATGAGCAAAGCTCTCTGCTTACCCTAGAGTCCACATTTTCCTTGCTAATTACCTCCTTCGAGGCCCTGCGTGATCTACCTTTGACCTCGTCATCCTCTGACCTTATTTCCTACCACTCTTCAAACTCTCTCCTCCTTGCTGTTGCTCAGACCCACCAAACACCCCCCAGGGCCGTCGGCCCTGCTGTGTCCTCTACCTGGAACACCTACTAGGGAGTTTGAAAGTCTGGCTCCCACCCGTGATCTAGATTTCTGCTCAGGAAATTACCTCCCTAGAGAGGCCTTGCTCACAAAGGTCTAATTAATAAAAGCATCCCCATCCCTCTCTCACTGCTTTATCCCACACACAGCACCTTTCACCCCCACCCAAAACTCCCCTCGAAGAGACCTTAGTCAGGCCTCTGGGAGCTCCCTTCTCACCTAGGCCTCCGCCTTGGCCTGCCTCCAGCGCCGCACCCGCTAAGTCACACCCTACTCTTGCTATCTCATCAAGTTCCTCACCTCCCACCCTGAAGGTACAACTCCTGCTAAGGTAGGGCAGGGACACGGGGCAGGAATCATGATGAATTTTTCCTGCCTCTGATGAGAAATGCCGATACATAAATAGTATAGTAAGAACAGGAGGGCCTCCATCTTAAGGCTAAGATTCATTTTAAAAACCAGGGAGTTAGGAGGTCAGATTCCTAACATACTTTATGGTAATCAGCCAACAACTGGCCCTCTTAAGGCAGGACAAGCAGTCCTAAGTGGTATGTCCCCACTGCTAGCGGGTAACCACTATCTTGGAGAACAGGATCGATAAACTTGTGTTAAGTTTATCTTACAGACTCTCTAGAGGACTGACTATGGACAAGGACACAATGTCTCTCATCAGAGATAGACATCATGAGACCACATGTCAAACCTACGCCCCCGAGCTCTCTGCCTCATTCTTGAAATCCTTAAACGATACAAATCCTAAGCTTTAAGGGTGCCTCCTCTGAGACTGCCCGCACTCCCTCTTCTTCCAGTGTGTACTTTGCCTTAAATAAAGTCTTCTTGCTGCTCAAGTTACTGCAGTTTGTCTCTGCACTCTTCCAAGCCTGTTGGGAAGTTAGTAAGAAACCCCTTTTCCCAGTGGTAAACATCTTTGTTACTTTGCTATTTCATTCAATTTTCTACACTTAAGCACAAGTCTTCACTCTCTCTGTCCTACGTCAGACAAGTCGGGAAAGGCTATGGAGATCTCTGATTTGGGCTTGCAAGTTCCTGTCACCTGGGTGACCCGGACAGGGTGGCACCTGTAGGTTCCTGCTCTTTAGTAGCTTGTCTGAAAATTCTTTTCTGTGAGAAGTTCTCAGGACATAATCTCACTCCATGCAGTGCTCTGCAGTCCTCCAAATCCTGGGGTGGTAGGGGGCTTAGTTCCCAGGCATGCAGATTCAAGCAGACACTGGACACTAGGTGACCCTGGCTTTAGGAGTTGGCAAGGGATCTGCCCTATGCCAGGGAGTTCAGTGAACTTCCCTTTCCTCCCTCTGTCCTTCCTTACTCTCTGCTGCCTGCACGGCTGCTGCCACGCACTCTCACTCTAATGAAGTCCTTCCTTACCTACACTCGTCCAACCTGTTAGAGAATTCTTTCTCCATCACAGTCAAGAACCCTCCCCCATCCAGGCTGAGGTTTCACCTGGTGCACAGGGAGAGATGTCCCCAGACGCAGATGCTCAACAATACTGGGCCTGCCTTTTGCAAGAGTCCAGTTAAGTTGGTTTAGCAAGAATCCCCTAACCCCTGATCTCCTCCACCCACTGACCCCTCACTCTGGTGGTTATAAATCCCCAGCTGTCTTTTCTGTATTCAGAGTTAAACTCACTTTCCTTTCCCTATTGCAATTGTCCTGAATCAAGTCTCTCTCACCACTTAACAAGTGTCAAAATAATTTTTAACACCACCCGACATCATACGATCTTTTTGTTCATCTGTTTCCCTCCACTGGTCTGTAAGCTTCCCGAGGTCAGGGTCTCCGCTAGCTGGCTAGCTTCTAGAAGCATACCTCTTCTTGTCTCTTGGCCTCAGTTTACCTCCCACCCTCTGTAGGAAATCGTTTCTGAATCTCCCAAGGCTGGCCCTGTACTTCACCTACCAGTGATCATACAGACCACAAGGGATAATTCTCTGGCTTAATATCTACTTTTAATTTGTTAATTATATAATATATTAATATGCAGTATAAGGAAAGAAGTCTATCCTGGCCATCGGCCCTCCTTCCACACCCGCACAGCACCCCACCTCCAGTCTGCGTCCCCTGCAATATACATCCATGCACACATCTGTTTACACACCTCCACTCCCCTCCCCTAACACACATATGCTGCCTGACTCCTGGCAAGGCCTTAATTATAAAGGGGGAGGAAGAGGAGCCCAGGTGGGGCTGACAGCAAGCTCTCTGCTTTCCAAAACCAAGCCAGCTTTGCCCCCATCTCCCTGGCTTTCTCCACCCACAGGAGGAAAGATGCCACTTCTGCTGGCGACCCTGCAAAAGGGAGAAGCGCCTACAGCACCGGCCGCTCTCGGCCCCCTTCTCCACTCCTGGAAGCTCACATGGTCCACTGGGCCAGAGGGCTCATTAGGCCCAGAAAGCCCCAGGGCCCCAGGGCCGGAGGCTGGTTGAACACCAGCCTGCTTGGAAGCTCGGGGGAGGGGGCCTGGGGAGAGGGAAGCTGGTTGTAGAAACTGCCCAAGTAGGTTTCCACATAAAAGGAAAGCAAACAGACCAAGGCTCTTTCACAGCCCCGTGAGCCCCCCGTGAGCCTCTCAGAACAACGCAAACCGTCAAGTGTTTGCTGAAAAGCTGATCCGATTTAAAAGTGCTGTGAACGGGCTGAGAGGAAGTGCAGACTACTGACCAGCCCCTCCCCTGGCCTGCAGCCCGAGCCTGCGCTTGTCCCCCCTTGGCCTCTGTCTCAGGAACACGGGACATTCAGGAAGGTACCTGAGGCAGGAGCAGGAACTAACCCGCATCCTCCGAGGGCTCCTGACTCCTCCTGAAAGCAGAAACCCAGCCAGAACTGGGAGGAGCGGACTCCACGCAGCCTTCAAGGCAAGACACGCTCGCCACTCACACCCGAGGAAGCTGGGAGACAAGGAACTGCCCTGCGGGCACTTTATTAGCTCCCCACCCCACCGCAGATGGGTCTCGTTTCTGGCCGCCAATTCATTCCCTGAAACTCCAAGTGAAACTGGGTTTCCAAATGAGCTTGCTGAGCAACGACTCAAACCCTTTCCCGAAAACTCCAGATTCTCTTTCTCTGCGGACTCCACCAGATCCCGTGACCCGCTTCCCATCATGCTCAGGAGACCCACCATCCCAGGCTGCAGGGCTGTTCCGGTTCAGCACCGCGACGACGTTGGTCGCCCATCCCTGCAGCCCTCCCCGGCCTCCTCCCCTCCATCCCATGGTTTGGGGTGGGCACGTATTTGGGGAAGATAGGTTTCCTAGTATGGCTCCCTGATCCTGAGGCCATGGCTGGGTTTTAGAGGTGGAGAAAGTGGTGAAGCTAGAGGTCAAATACATTTCTTTCAACCAGAGGCTTTAATTTAAAGAGATTTAGATGATAGATAAGGATAATACCAAACACTCAGCACTTTCTTGGCTGTATCTACGATACCTTGTTTAATTGAATCCTATGAGGTAGGCCACATTTCCCAGATTGGGAAAACTGAGGCCCGGGATCATGGATCATAAATGGTAGGATGGGGATCCCAACCCAGGCAGTGACACCAGAGCTCACGGGCTTATTCACTGTCTTGCACTGTGATCCCTAAAGGTGAAGAGTCCTTGCCATTTTGATCACGGAGGAGAGAGCCAGTGTGAAGTCACTTAGACCACAATGAAAGGCATGAATTTAGATCTGTGCAGCGACTCAGCAAGACTGTGACCACGGGTCCTCCTCTAGACAGGACCCCAAGTCCCGGAGGAGGGGGTCAGGCTCAGGCACAGTCCTGGCAGCGCTGCCCGGCCTGAGCCTCATCCCAGTAACGCCCTGAGTTGACCCTGCCCCCATCTACTCTCCGGGTGGCTCCACAGAAGTCCATTAAATCCGCAGATCTGACTGTGTTCCCCCAGCCGTCTGGTATCCCCAGCAGCTGCACTGCAGAGTAAGATTCAGGCCCTTCAACCTGAGCTTCATCCACTGCCCTGAAAAGACACGCGGGGGCCGACTTCACAGGAAGTACTCTGGCAGGATAGGTTACGACCCCCTGACACATGTTCACGTCCTTCTAAGAATTTTCCCTCAGGAAACGGTTGTAACTAGCAGTGATTGGGAGGAGGGTGGCATTGTACCTGTGGAGGTGTTCACACATGGGGTTATCTGGCACAGTGAGCCTGGAGTGATTCCTATAACTAACAATAAAGAAATGGTTAAGTAGACTGTGATGTATGTGATATACCCATTCAACTGGATATTATGCAACCTTAAAAATGCAGGTTCATGAGGAATTGAAAATAGTGTGGAAAATGCTTGGGCTGCCGAGTTAAGTGAAACAAACAGGAAATAAAATCATATAGGCAGTGTGATCACAACTAACTACATGAAAACAAAAACACTATTTACAGTGAAAGGAAATGAAGGAAAGAGAACTAACACTCACTAAGCATCCTGCTAGCTGCTTTACATCCTTATCTCCGTTTATCTTCATGGCAAGCCTGCAATTCAGGAACCATTTTTATCCTCACTTTTCCAGTGAGAAGACCGAAGCCCCAACAGGACAGTGAAGCTGCCCAGTGGTCACCCACAGCTGATAAGGGGGAAATAAGGGATCTGAGCTCAGATCTGCCCGACCCAGGGCCGCGCCCTCAGCCCGCATACTCTGCCAACCCCAATGCAGACAATAGTTCAGTTTGGCTTCTGGAACTGCTTGCAACTTTTCGCCCTACTTTCTACTTTTTAATTTTCTGGATTGTCTATATTAACCATTATGACATTCTTTAATAAATTTTTCTTTTCCATTTCAATGGTAACACAGGCTTAAAGCACTTGCCGTGTTGTGTCCCTTTTTTTAATGTAGAAAACAACAAACTTAGGACCAAACAACACTGAAAAACAACAAAGCTTCTCTCATCTTAAATTCAACTTTCCCGGTTCGGCTCCCTGCTCTCCTTCCTGCCACGTTTCCCACGACTCCTTTTCCGCCATCATTAAGCCACTAAGCTATGAGGTGTCACGGTCAGATCTGCATTTTGGAAACCACACGTCTGGGCAGCAAGGAAGGTGGGCGGCTGAGGCTGACAGAGACGGCAGGGGCAGGTGAGGGCCTGCACCGTGGGGCTCCCACAGCGGTGCCCTGGCAAAGGGCCAGCGAGTTACGCTTGAAGGTCACTTTCCCGGAGGCCCTGGGGCCAGGATCCAGGGAGGACCTTCCCCATTTCAGGGACTGCTGCTGCTCCTCCAAGGGAGCCAGGAGAGAGGGAGGCCTCCGGTCACCATTTCCCAGAACATCCAGGAAAGAGGCAGCGGGTGAGAAGGGCCACCACCATCCATACCAGTATTCTGGACTTGGCCTCCCTTGAAGTGTCTTTTCTAGTTTGAGAGAGAGCAGGCTTTTGAGAAAACAAACTACAGAGAGCTTAGCTGCAGCACTGCAGGAGCAGCAGAAAATGTGACAAGTGGCAACGAAGATACTCAGACTTCATTCACTTTTCCCAACCCTTGCACACTGGAGGGCTTTCCGGGTAAAGAAGATGCACTATTGCTGGAGGAAATACACTAAAAAAGAGGAACTTTTCAGACAGTGGTTCTCAGCCCTTGAGGGGCCTCAGAATCACCTAGAGGGAGAGGCTGTTTAAATGCAGATTTTCAGGCTTACTAGCCCCCCAAACATGGTGATTTTATAGATCCTGCTCGGCCGAGAGTCTGCATTTTAATGAGCATTTTCCCCCAAGCTGCTATTGGACACTAAACCTACCTGCTAGGAAATCCTGATTTACAGCATCTTGCTGATGTAAGGTTTAGCATTTGGGGGACATTTCTAATTACTTTCATCTTTAAAAAAAATGTATTTGCAAAGAGTGTACAGGGAATTGGTATCATTTTTTTTCAATTTTCTATAAGACAAATTATTGAAAAGTAAGTTTAAAATATCTATATTACTAAAGTAAAATATGCCTGTAATAAGATAATTTTAATAGTACCACATTAGGTAAAGTGGGAAATGGGCATCCATCTTCACCATCCCTCCCGCAACACCATGGGCCCCATCTACTCTGCAAACAGCCGGGCCTGTATCAGCAAACAAGCTGGACATTTTGTTTGTGTTTTCATTTTTTTAACAACTAATGCCTGCAAGGAGATGATAAAAATGACATTCAAAATTGTTGGCCAAAGTGCAAATTAATACAGTCCTTTCAAAAAGCAATTGATCGATGTGCATTAAAAACCATAAAGACACTTACACTCTCGGACCTATGAATGCCATGTCTAGGCATTTCTCCCAAGGACATCACTATCATAGACAGTATGCAATCTTTTCTTTTTAATTTTATCGTGGTAAGAACACTTAACATGAGATCTACTGCCCTCTTAACAAATGTTTAAGTGTATAATGCATTACTGTTGACCGTAGGCAGGTACAGTGTTGCACAGCAGATCTCTAGAGCTCATTCATCGTGCTTAACTGAAACTTTACGCCCATTGGTGAGTAACCCCCGTTTCCCCCCCTCCCCCTGTCCCTAACAGCCACGATTCTACCTCTTCATCCTAAGAATTTGACTAAGTGGAATCAAGCAGTATTTGTCTTTCTGTGACTGGCTTATTTCATTTAGTATGATTCATCCATGTTGTCGAATACTGCAGAATTTCCTTCCTTTTTAAGGCTAAACAGTATTCTGTTGTATGGATATACCACCTTTTCTTTATCCATTCATCTGTAGATGGACATTTAGGTTGCTTCCAGTCTTGGCTGTTGTGAGCAGTGCTGCAATGAATATAGGGGTGCTGATATCTCCTTGAGACCCTTATTTTAATTCTTTTGGATAAATACCCATATGTGGGATTGCTAGATCATATGGTATGTCTATTTTTAATTTTTTGAGGCCCCTCATACTGTTTTCCATAGCAACTGCACCATTTTGCATTCCCACCAACAGTGCACAAGTGTTCCAAGTTCTCCACATCCTCACGAACACTTGTCTGTTGTTTTTTATTTTTTTATAATAGCCATCCTGACAGGTGTGAGGTGATACCTTTTAAGTGGACCTTTTAGCTGTATTGTTTCCCTTTAAGAGCTCAGCACTTGGACTTTGCAGAGAGACGGAGCTGGGTGAGAAATCCATCTCCCACTTTCCACGTGTACAACTCTGAGGACTTTCAGTAACCTTCCTGAGCCTCAGCTTCCTTACGGGGGTAAAAAGAGATAAAAGTTATCCCCTAAACTTGCCTCAAGAAATAAAATAAGAATGCACATAGAAACACTGGGTGCTTTTTGACCTGAGACAAGAAGTAGAGCTTTTATAGTTATTTCTCTATATCCTCTGTGATGGGTCACATTTGACAATTCAGTGCTTAAACACTGGGATTTAAAAATGGGGGTCAAGATTTTGACAGCTCTCATATTCCTCTTCAGTCTCCACACCCTGACTTGGTTTAAATAAAAGGGATGTACAAAATGCATTACAGTGACAGGGCGCTATTCGCAGTTAACTGAAATAATGAAATGGGAGTAAGATTTGCAAATTACAAAGCACCTAAAAATGTTAACGCACATGAGCCCATTTTGACAGGATGACCCTGAAGGAACAGTGATTAAATGAAGGCCCAAATACCTGGAGTATTTATATGAGGAGCAGCAATGTACTAAGTGAACATAGTAAATGCAGGGGGTAGGGAGGTGAAGATGGAATGCAGAGTGGGTTTGTGTCCAGAAAACCCCCATTACTCTTTCAATGTCTGGGCCCAGGCTTCCAGGACAAGGCAAGATTTCTGAGAGTAATGAGGGTAAGAATAATTTTCTCAGCTGTCTTTCAGCCAGTCAGACCAATTTCTTGGATTATCTTAATCTAATTTATCACAAGGCCTGTCTATTCGTAATCTTGGTTCCACATCTTTTACTTTGGAGTTAATCACAAGGGTTACTCTGAGTCCATGATTATAGGAAGTCTCTCGTTTCTAAGGGACTATTTAGAAACAGAAACTAAATTATTACTTTATTATTATTAGCTTGTGAGTACGCTCTAGCTTACTTTTCTAAAGTTCCGAAAGCACTTAATCAAGAAAATATAAAACTATATTAAGTTACAAGCAAAAAATTCCTTTTCACATACCCCATCTCACATCTTTCCCTGGAGGGAACTGCTGACTGGGTATGTATTCTTCCAAACATTAACTCTTACAAATATTCATGATATATTCACATATGCACACACACGTGATTTTTTTTTACATGAATAAGTCTACATTATTTATCTGCTACTTGAACTTTTCACTTAAGAATAAGTCAAGGGTCATATGCACCCGTGTGTTTATCGCAGCACTATTTACAATAGCCAAGATATGGAAGCAACCTAAGTGTCCATCAGTAGATGAATGGATAAAGAAGATGTGGTACATATACACAATGGAATATTATTCAGGCATAAAATGAAAAGAAATCCTACTATTTGCAACAACATGGATGGCTCTAGAGGGTATTATGCTCAGTGAAATAAGCCAGGTGGAGAAAGACAAATACCAAATGATTTCACTTATTTGTGGAGTATGAAAACAAAGCAAAACAGAAGGAACAAAATAGCAGTAGACTCAAAGACACGGAGAAGGGACTAATGGTTACCAAGAGGAAGGGGTTGAGGGGGTGAGGGGGAGGGGAAGGGGATAAAGGGGCACAATAATTTGCAATGACAATATAAGTTGGTCATGGGGATGGTAGTACAGCATGGAGAATACAGTTAATGATGCTGTAACATCTTACTACATTGATATATAGTGACCACACTAGAGGGGGTAAGGATTTAATAATATGGGTAACTGTCAAACCACTGTGTGTATCTGAAACCAACATAAAACTGTCTATCAAAGACACATTAATCAAAAAAAAAGAATAAATCAAGGGCATCTGGCCCTATCCGGACATACAGGTGTGTCTGTGGTAGTCACAGACCCTGGTAGACCAACTCCCCTATGTAAATAGCTATGTGACCTTAGGCAAATTACTTAACTCTTTCCTTGTTTAAAAAAATAATCTACTGGTAACCAAGGGATTGGATTGTTGTGAAGATTAAATGAGTTAATACCATAAATATGTAAGTATTGTAAAATATGTAAAGCACTTGGAACAGTGTTTGCCATTGTTACTGCAGTAGTCTCCTCTTTAGCCAGGGGGGGTATGTTCCAAGACCCCCATGGATGCCCAAAACCGTGGACAGTACTGAGCCCTATATACACTATACCTTTTCCTATACTTATATGCCTATGATAAGGTTTCATTTATAAAGTGCGCACAGTAAGAGATCTACAACAACTAATAGTAAAATAGAACGATTATAACAATAGACTGTAATGAAAGTTACGTGAACAGGATTTCTCACTCTCTCAAAACATCTTATGATCCTGTACTTACCCTTCTTATGATGACGTCACATGATAAAATGCCTGTGTGATGAGATGAAGAGAGGTGAATGACATAGGCACTGTGATGTAGCATTAGGCTACCACTGACCTTCTGATGATATCAGGAGGACCATCTGCTTCCAGAGTGTGGCTGACTGCAGGTACCAGAAATGGTGGAAAGCGAACCTGCAGATAAGGGGAGGCTACTGTATTTACCTTGTTCTTTTCTTGAATGGCCATATAGTATTCCAGCATTTGGACAAATCATAATTTATTGAGCCCAGTCCCCTGCTGAGAGACACACAGGTGATTTCCCACTTTTTGCTACAGTGAGTATTTTGAACATAGGTCTTTGTATAAATAGGCAAACATTACACTAGGATAGTTTTCAAGACATGAAATTGCTGCATCAAAGGTCATACTCATTTTTCATGAAAGATGTTGCCAAATTCCCCTCCAAAAGGCTTCTCTAATTTATATCCCTGCCAACCGTTTGTGTCTGTCTTGTCTCCAGGCATCTTCACTGGCAGCCTGGATCTCTGGCATCCTCATTTCTGCACTTGCCTTCCCTAAATGAAACCTCAGTCAAAACCACCAACAATTCATTTGTTTAAGTCCCTGGGACACCTAATCCCTTTGTCTTTTCTAAAAGGAATGAAATGTTTTCGGGGCTCACAGGCCTTCAGTTGCCTGGACCCGGCCCTGGGATGACTTTGAAAAGCACAAATAAAATGCACTTCTGATCCCTAACACTCTCCAGGGAGGCTCGAAGGGGCCCACGTGAGGCCGGCCGCTGCTCTCTATTACATGCAAAAAGATTTTCAATAGCAGCTGGTGTTTTCCTGGGTGGAGATCAGAGCCAGCATTTGTATATAAATATTATCGGAGGGCCGGAGGGATAATAGGTAGGCCTGGAAGCAGAGGCTGCAACCTCCCAGTTGTCCTGTTAATGGGGCGGGGGCTCAGGAGTGAGCCCCCTCATCCTTTCCCTGAGCTCCCAGGAGGAAGGGGAAGCCCCCCAGGCCCACCCCATCAGGGCAGCTGGTAATGAAACAGGGGTGGGAGCTGCTGCAGAGCTTGGCTGCAAATCCATACCAGGCAGAGAAGTCAGGCAAAAAGGTACACTCCATCTGCGGGGCCCAGATGACAAATCTGTTGCCTGCTCTGCATGTCTGGCCGAGTGACCACCTGCAGCCACCGGCCTCCTCGGGCCACAGCTCCTGCCACATAAAGACAAGATGACCATCGACTGAGGTTGTCGCCTGTGGTCTCATCTCCAAGTTTGTGTGGCATACAGTGACTTCTACCTTTGTTCAAGGACCTCTCAGAATCAAGGAGGGCTGTGAAGGGGCTGGAGGGCTCTGGCCGGCGAGGGGCCTCCTGGAGCCCTTAGGCAGGAATGTCAATAATTCCGAAGGCTATCTCTGCTAAATTCTGCAAGCCCCAAAGCCATTCATCTTCCAAACTTGTTTTTCAGGCTATGTTATGGCTCAAAACCATTCACCTTTGTTCTTCCAATGATCTCCTTGCCTCCCACCATTCCCAGGAACCCAGGTCAGGTCAGGAGAGGAGAAAGCAGAGGAGCCTCTGGAACAAGGGATTCCATGGGTCAGAGTGAATTCCAGGGAGGAGACCTAGGGACCCTGGCTCACGTCTGTACCGGGAGGAAATAACTCAGATGATTATCTCAGGCACTTGGAAGGGAGTGAAGCTTCCCTTTCCTCCTCAGCTCACACGGGGAGGTCCACACAAAGGAAAGAAGGTCCAGAGATGCAGGGTCTCCCTAGGGTGTGACTATGAAGCAGCATGTAGGACAGGAACGAGACTTAAGCTCGCTGTACCTCAGTTTCCTTTTCTCTGACAGCCTGGGACTATAAACCCGACACCCTGTATTACATTAAATTCCCACAGCAGACGTTTGTGGAGAGTGGGCCCTGTGTTCTACACACCATGGACATGGTCACGCCTGCCCTGCCCCCCCTGCCCCGCTGTGTGACGTGGCCTCAGCTCTATGGGAAGACCCAAGCAGCAGTCAAGGTAGTGGGACACCGAGTCAGAGGCCGGCGGGATACAGTCACGTGGGGCATAGTCCTCTCCATGGATGTGGGCTTGCTGCCAGCCTTCCAAGGTGGGCATAGCTCGCAGGAGTGCACCTGTACCCAAGTGGCCCCCACCAAGTTTTTGACATCACAGCAGCAGGTGAACCGCCCCATGAACATGTCCTACAGCCCCCAGCACTGAAGTGTGTGGTAGCACAGAAAAAGGTTTTAAGATGTTCACAGTCATCCCACTCCCAATATCTCGTGTCTCTGGCTGAAGATGGTGTTGAAGGTGATGACTTCTGCCATTTTGGGGAGCTACTCAGTTTTCCTGGGTCTCCCCCATGTATATGGGAGATACATAGGATAGTAAGCGTTTTTCTTAATTAATAAGCTGATTTCCTCCTATTAAATTAAAAAAATGTTAACAAATAAAAATTTCAAAATGTAGAGCATGAGAAGCAGCCTGTGAGAAATGCTTCCAGTTATTAGACCTGTAAAATCATAAGTGAAAGTTTCAGTTTCTTAGTCAAAGGGAAGTCCTCTTCTGTCAGAAATATACCGGACACATGCAGTTATAATGTGCCATAGTTTTTCATTTTTGATGGGAATCATACAAAATAGAATTTACCAAACTTTCCCTGTTTCTGGGATATGAACACGTAGTTATGCTACAAATAGTACGTGTGTCTATGTGAACCGGCTCATTTTCCACATCTAAAACATCACTAACAAAAACCAAATTCTGATCAACCGTGCTCGAGAAAAGGCTAAATTATCTTTTACGCTCTTACAGAAAATTAACTTCAAAAATCATTATCATATGACAAAGTGATCCCAGAGTATGATGCCAGAAAATATAAGAATTAAAAGGTCTGATAGAGGTGTGTCAGGCAGTTAATAAAAATGTTCTGCCATTCTTCCGGAACTTTTAGTGTTTGAGGAATTTGTTGGCTTTTAAAATATGTAAACTGTGGAAGCTCTCTTCTCACTCTAAATAAATGTTCGCTTAACACTCTCAGTATTGGATTCTTGATTTTGCATTATTTCTTTTAAAGACAGCTCTCAGATCGCACAAGCTTCAGACCCCCATAAAACCCTGGTCCTCCACCACTGCCGCCATCTCCTGAGCAATCATGATGTGCCAGGGGTTCGGATAAATCCTTTTACGGGCATTACCTAATTCCATCCTCAGTCAGCCTACTGAGGTAGACTAAGGTTTACAGCGTTTATTCTACATAATACTGCTCATTTGGCAGAGTTGTAGCAAGGAGTCAAAAGCACATAAAACCGGGAGCAGGGCCGCACACACAGAATAGGAACTGTTATTACAACTCGCTGGGATTCCTCCCAGAGCCCAGGTTTCCTCGTAATTAAAGTTGAAGCGGTAAAAAGAGATTTCAGTATTTTGTACATTAACAGATGACATCAGTAAAGCTACACAGAATGCTGGCAACCGTGGCTGCCTCTGCAGACAGGACCTGGGGCTGGGAGGAGAACGCGCCCCCCTTGTACCTTCACATTTCTAAACGAGTCGATGCATGAAAAGTTCTTGTCCCTGTGCCTGGCACCTGGTAAGTGGTCGTGAATGGTAGCCATTGCTATTAATTATTGTTACAGTCAGTTACTTTTCAAAATCACTAAAATAATTTTTAATAAAATAGGTGGGCCCTGATGCCCAAACTCCCTACCAGCTGGATCTTGTGTTTGCTTTAAATAACTGTTCCTAGCATTTACCAGTGCCAGGGACTGTAATGCACTATTATGTTTAGTAGTCTCTGAATCTCTATGAGGTAAGTACCATTCTCATCTCTACTTTGCAAATATGGAAATGGAGGCACAGAGAGTTCACACAGCCAATGTGGCAGAGGCTAGGATGAACACCCAGGCTAGTGACTCTAAAGGCCAGACAAAGAATGGTCTCCCTGGACCCGCCTTCTGGTATGTCACGTGGGTGCCCCAGCATTTTTTTCACTCTTGATGTGTGCATCTCCAGTGAGCTTCATGTATAGCGGGCCGGTCACCCAGGGTGCGCCACAGGGAAATGCTATCAATGCAGATGTGAAGACAGCAGGAGAGCCACACAGGGCTTATTAATCAGCTAGAAATTAAGAGGGAAGGGAGGTGAGGAGGGAAGAGGAAGGAAAGAGAAGAGTGAGCATTTACTCTGTGTCAGACGACGGACTCAGCCAGTTCCCACCTCTCCTCCCACCCCCGCAAGGGCACCTGTTCACCTGATGCCTCCTTCTTAGCTGAGCGGCCTGGCTGGAAGAGTTCACAAGGCCCCTGGGTGGTGGGGCCTGGGGCTCATTGCTCCCTAAGAGCAAAGGGCATCGCCCAGCTCTCCCTCCTTCCTCTGCGCCCCCAAGACTTTCCTTGGCTCGGGCGGCCTAAAGCAAATATTTCTATACAGCACAGCTCAACTCAGCAGGCCTCGGTGGCCTCTGTCTGCTGGAGACTCTTTGGAAACAGGAGGGCCTCTGAATCTACAGCCAAAGCAGAGACCCTTCCCCACAGGAAGCGAGAATAGAAAAGCCCGTAAGATCTGCTGCACATAAGGCCATGCACCCAGGAGCCTAGAGGCATCTTTCAGGGACAAATCTGCTTTGAAATCTCTGCTCAGTTCAGGAGCGCTGCGCACATACCCTTTAAGACACTTCGGCCTCTATCTGACCTCTAAGAGGGACCCTGACCTTCACCTGCCTTGCATGTAGGAATGAGGTGGCCCACGTAGTGTTTTGGACTGCTGAGGGCTTCTGGCAACAGCCACCTAATAAAGGCCTTGTCATGCCACAGCCATGTGACCTTGAGCAAGTCACTTGACCTCTTTGATTTTACCTTATCTGTAAAATGAAAATTACAAGTTAATAAATATCTGTATACAATAGAGGATGATCCTCCCACCCATCCTAGATTCCAGTTGCCTTTAAGAGAGGGAATAGTCTTATTTATCTTGGCATTTCCTTCAAAGTGCCTTCCCAACAGGGCGCCTTACTCCAAAAAAGGGGCTCGGCACAGATTTGCTGAGTTAAGGCAGACTTGGTCAGTGCAGAAGAGTGTGTGTTATGGGCCGTCCTGACCTGAATTCGAATCCTGCCTCTGCCACTGACCTTCTCGCCAGGCACCCTTTCACAGCTTGGTCATCACTTCTAACTGTACCTCCAGGGCTCCCAGGTTGCAAAACCCTACGGGGAGCCATTCTCACCGTGTGTTCATGGAACAAGACGTAGGAGGCCTATTTCCAAGGAAGGATGTAAGGGTTCTAGGCCACCGTGAGTATGAAGTGGGCTGGCACAGGTTGCACAGAGTGCATGCAGACAGACACAGTCTAGAAAACACACAGAGTAAAAGAAGATGCTAACCCAATGTCATGGCAGTCTAGATCCACAACACACTATTTGAAAGCTTGAAGAATGTTGCTAATATGCAAAGATAATATCACAAATTTGTATTTTCAAGGACTTACTTCTTTCCTGGTTGTTCCAGGAAAGATTTTATAAGCCTTGTGACTTTTTTTTTTCCATTGTGAATGTGGAAATGGTTCCATTAGCAAAGATATATGAATTTTTAACAACCCCCCCCCAAAAATGGTCTATTCATATAAATGAAGCTTCATCTTCATTTTATATTGATAAGCTGAAGAGCTGACATAAAGTGTTTTTTTTTTCTTTTAAAACTGTCTTGTCATTCTAAGAACTTGAGGTTGTTTGCAAAATGCCCTTTTAAGGGCCTCAGGTCTTTCTACTGTGAAAGAAAACGTGTACAATGAACACTGCTTAGACTCAAAGGTTTCTAGCAGCACTGCTCTTCTCTGGCAGAGATTAGGGGCCTCTTCAAATCACAAAGATTTACAGGAGGAACTTCTGCCACCACTGCCACCATCTCTATCTTGGGCCAACAAGACCAAAAACTCACCTTCTGCCTCGTAAGTTTTTAGGAACCACGTTCTGGTTTTCTCTGCCACCTATTCTACCCTACTTTAGAAATGGTTTGTGTACGTGGGGCTAGCCCTGTTGTACCATCTGTATCCAGCCTGTGTTTGCACACACGGGTTTCCTTGGGAGCAACCCCATGTATCAGGAAGAAACGCGGTCTGGATTGGATGAAGCAGGAGACAAACTTCAGGTGGATGGAGGAGAAAGCTAGCAGGAGTCAGAATACCAACACTCTGTTCATCTTGTCACTTGAGAGCTGCATTCTTGACCCCTGTAAGTCTGGGAGAGGAAATCCCGGGGCAAAATACCTCTAAAAACCGAAATCAGTCAAAGGGAGAAATAAAGTTTAAAACCCGTTTATTGCTTACAAACTGCAGTCCAGGGTTGTCTTTCTCCTCTGCTCCGGAAGAAAGCAAGCCAGCCCCTCCCCTTAAACTCTCAGGTTCAGACACGCCCTCGGTTGCCCAGGTAATTACCCATTGACAGGAGATGAACTACTCTCCACCCCTGAAGATATGCAAATGCACTAAAGCCAGGGGAGATACTCTGGAAATGTTACAATTTTACCCACACCCCTGAGACTCAGATTCCCTACCTGTGAAATGGGGATGAAAACTCTTCTCCCGTCCACCTACCTCAAGAGGATGGATCCTTCCCTACCACCCTCCTGAGAGCAGAGAGCTGCTGCCACTCTGACCCAAATCCCACAAATAGTAATGATCCCACAGCACAGCAGTGTGAACTCAAGTGCCCAACATGGACACAAGTGAGGGGCTGTCGCGGTTCTGCATGCCTCTCTCAGCTGCAGAGTTTTTCGGCAGCCCAAACCGTCCACCCTCCCAGCCTGGGCCTCTCTCCTACCACCACTGCTCACAGTGACTTGCCCACAAAGGCCCCAGAACTGAAAATGGTTACACAGTGATGGTTCAGGGACTTTTATGTTCCCATTTGAAACAATAATTAGGAAGACTCTAGAGGAACATGGGGGAAATGGCTATAATATAATACTGAGTGAAAAACACAGTCACAACAACCGCATCTATCATTATTACATTTGCAGACTTTGGATGGAATCAGACCTAGGTTTGGATCCCAATTCTGCCAGCTGTGACCACATGACCTCCCTCTCAGAGCCTCAATGTCTTCTTTAAAGTAATGGGATAATAAGTCCTTCCTTCTAGACTCACTGCAAGAATTTGGTGAGAAATGTGTAAAAGCCCCTGGGGAGAAAGTTCACACTATGTGCATATGTGAGTATGTGCAAGGATAAAGATGAGAATGGATCCCAGGCAACAGGGCAGGGTCCTTTCAGAGATAAGAAGACACTGGGTGTTTGATTTAAGATTGTTGTAATAACTTAAATGAGGACTTTGGACTAGAATAATCCAATTAAGTAGGGTTCCTCTAGTCAACAACCCTGCCCTTCTCACTCATGCTGGGAGGTGCTGTTACTATGAGGTCCGGTCTTGGGACAATTACATAAAAAACAAAGATACGGAGCTTCTGTAGCTCCCCCACCCCCAGCCCCTGCAACTCTTCAGTCCTGTCTGTGATCTGTTTCTTAGGGAAATCTCCAACATCCAACAGGGCAGAAAGCAATGAGGAAGGAAGGCTGGATGATGAAAGGCAGATTCATAATTGGAGAACACAATAATTAGCGTTTTGGATAAACGCTTAGAGGTGCTCTCAGAGTTTTTTTTTACCTTAGTCGCAGAACCCTTACACACCCTTTAGCAAACCACGAGGCTTTCCATGGGGTGTCAGGCACCCTTGAAAGTGCATCTAGCCTGTGGGTTCCCACTGCCTGGGTTTCGGATCTCCAGCATCTGCAGCAGGTGGGGTGTGCTCAATCAGAGGCAGGTGACGGGGTGGGACTTGATTTGTTCCTAGACCGTTATCAATGGAAACAGGCTCAATTATTTTCATTATAGGGAGTCAACAGGGACAAGATGAATCATGGGTCTAAGCCAGGGAAGCATGGGTTATGGTGAGGGGGAAAGAGGACACAGAGGACACTGGCTGTGCCCACTGAGCCATGATGCCATGGAGGGTTGGCAAGGATGGGAAGACATCAGAGGCTTGTCTGTTCCTGTTCTGCCAGTCCCAGCAGAACCTCCAAGGGCCAAGGCTGCATGTGCTCTGTGACCACCTCTAAACGCCTCAGGTGGAAAGAGCTTCATTACGACCACATGGAAATGATCCAGTGTCAGGGGAGGGACCGCAGCAACCTGGGGGCTCCTGCAGCCCCTCTCCCTTACCCAGCCGCCCCCTTCTCCTGTCCAATCATGACAGCTCACATTACTGAGAGCATGCCACCACCAGGCACTGTGCTACACGCTTGACACACACCGTCTTATTTCGCTTTCCCAGCAACCTGTGAGTTTGGGCTGTTACTGTTCCATCTTACACATGAGTAAACTGGCTCAGAAAGGGTTATATGACTTGCCCACACTGGTAGGTGGCGGATCTGTCTGACCCCGGAGCCCAAATTCCCAGTCACTACAATCTTCCCTCTTTTCTTCACCTTTCTTTCTCCTGTTTATGCCAAATGCTCTCTAATACCATCTCCCTCACCCCCAAATCATATCCTGTGTCTTCTGGGGGTTTGGGGCTACACAGGAGGCTGACCCCAGGAAAATAAGGCTCCTCAGATGGAGGAGTTACTGTTTCTGAGATTTCTCAAGGACAGGAAACTTCCCAGGCTGCCTGCCATAAATCCAAGCCTTCCTTCATTTGTGATTTCACCCCGGGAGCAACACTCCAGGATGACTTGTCTCTAGCTGGCAGGAGATCTCCGGAGACTGGAGGTGACCTTGTCCAGGCATTCATACCCCGTGCCTGTTTCCCATTTGTCAAATGGGCAGCCCGGCCTCCCTGCCAAGCTTGCTGTGGAGTATCAGTGAACATAAGCATGTCGAAAATAATTTTTAAAAGAGAATGCCAAACATTGACAGTCATCCAACTCAAGCTACGCCCCACATACCAAATCTAAATCCACTCCAATCTTAATTCTGGCTGCAAGGCTCACCCGCACTCCAGCCTTCTTCTCACCATATGGGAAAACTGCAATTATCAGAAAAAGGAAGGTGACATGGATAATAACCCCTTTTTTCCCAACTGTAATTAGTCACTACTCCTTTAGTTCCTCATCACCTTATGCTATGCAAACCCATACTACTGACTGCTAGCATTCATGGGCCCTAATCAGCTGTGTTTTTTATATTTTTTCCTCATTTAATCCCTTTAGGAGTGTCTATGACTAGCCTCACTTTACAGATGAGAAAAATAAAGTTTCAACCAGTTGATCACAGAGACTTAAAGGTCACACACTAGTAGGTGTCAAAGCCCAGAATCCAAATCAGATCTGTCAGTCTTCCCTACACTACATAGCCTTCACTTTCTTTGTTTTAAAGTGACCGGCCCCGGCACCCTCTGGCCACCTTCTCCACTTAGTTTTTCTCAGATTTCTTATGCTTTTTAGTTATGAATTGACTGCTGTGCCCCTTTGCCACCCTGACAAATGGTAAAGGCATTTGGACAGGGATGTTTTGTGTCGCTTGCCAAGGGAGTGCCCCTCCATGCCTAGAACAACGCCTGACACATAACAGGTACTCAGTAAACATTTATTGAACAAGTGAATGTGCCCCCAAATTCTCATCAACTATTTTCAACTGTCCCTTCTACTGGATTATAAATTTTGATGTCATTTTGTTCATTCCAGTGTCCCCTGCTCCTCACCCACCTTCAGAGTGGAGAACGATATTTTGAACATGGGAAAATATTCAATAAAATTTGGGGGACAGGATTGAACTCTTTCTATTTGGCTTTGGAAAATGTATTGGGGTGGTCTGCTATGTGGGGAATTCACTCTGCATCCTACAACAAGGAAGGTGGTTAGCGGAAAACTGAGCAGGGTGGGAAAATAGGCGGCACTTCTTCTCGGTGGCCATGGATTCAGGCTCTCCATCCTGCTCCAATGGACAGGCACCACAGCCTAAGGTAAAGGTACCATTCTTGGCTTTTTTTGCCTCATTTCTGACTCATCTGCCGGGGGCCGCGGGACAGGGTTCAGTATGCGGCTTCACGAACTCTTGGCTGAGCCGCAGGCTTAGCGAGTGTTCGAAATGAGAGGGAAAAAAAGGATCTAATTAAGCAGAGTAGGTGATAGTGTCAGGAAGAAAAAGCAAGCAAGTGGCAGTTTGGGTATCTGCCTGCAAATAAAAGAGATGACTGTCGTTTCTCCTCTGGCTCCTGTTTGCCCTATAAATCTCAGTTCACTAATCCAAGTGTTTTAATTATCCCTGTATAATACAACATGCTGTGTTGGGCCCATCATGGGGAAATTAAAACGAAGGAAGTGGGTGGAGGGATTCGGGCTACCCCATTCTCCCATTTCTCTTGACACTAATCTGAAGGTGTTTTTCCCCCTTCTACCATAAACACAACATGGGGTTGTCCAGTATCAAACATATTACCTTCTTCCATGCACAAAAAGGAACTTCAGGTCCTGAGCTCTTTCCCAAACGTCATGCAACTTGGGGGCCAGGAGTCACCTTGGCTACTGCTGACACTTACTCCCCAAGAAATCAAACGAACAGGGTCGTGATGTAAACACCAGCTCCAAAGTGTTTGAATTGTACTTCTACTACCTACTAACTGCGTAGCCTGGGGCAAATCACTTAACCTCTTTGAGCCTCAGCTTCTTCAAATAAAATAGTGACAAGATTAAATAAATAACATAAAGCACTTAGCACAAAGCCTGACACACTGTAAGTGCCATGCAACACACTCCCATCTCCCAGCCTTTACCTTCGCCATTCCAACTGCTCGGCGAGAGCAAAATTCCAGAAAGCTGCGTGCCTCCGTCCTTCCTTTCCTCCTCAAATGCCACCTTATGGGTGGGCCTTCCCTTTCCACCCTAAATGGCATACTAGCCCCTCCTCTCAAACCACACACTTCACCCCCTCTTGAGTTCTTAATTTTTGTCCATAGCACAAAGTACTACCTGACATTTTATATACATGTATCTACATTGTTTTGTCTCCTTTCGGGTACACTGCTAGACGGTAGACTCCAAGGAGGCAGGGCTTTGGTTTTGTTGACTGCTGTTATCTCCAGCACCTGTAGCAGAAGTGCCTGTCCTACACCGAATAGTTAATATATACTAACTGAATAAATAAAAGAAGCTATCCTTTGGATGACGGTGACTGGAAAGGGCCACGAGAGACCGCGTAAGCCTAAGTTCACAGGCTAGGAAACTGAGGCAGACAGACGTCAGATGACTTGCCCTCTGGTTCCTGCTTTGCCAGTACTGAGCGGTGGCGGAGGCCGGAGGCCGGAGGCCCTGACTCTACTGTCTTGCTTCTGCCCCGAGCCAGCCTGCTCAGACCAACGACTCAGCATGTTGGTGCCCTGTGCTGCTCAGCTGGGGAACAGGAACAATTAAGCAGATGGCTTTCCCTCCCAAGGGCTCAGGACCAGGATGCCCCAGTGACTGGCAATCTGTAAAAGCAAAAAGGACAGGTGGAGATACCACAGCCACTCTGGAAATCCATCAACAAATGTGCTCAGAGTTGAGGAACTGCAGACAGCTGCAGCACAAAGGAGCTAGAGGCCACTGCATTTCTAAAAATCCACCGGTATCAAGGACCCTCTCAGCTTTCTGCACTGACCAAAGGCAAGCACTGCTGTCCCGATTCTGGGCGCCTGGATGACTTCCTCTCGCACAGACACAGGGGACCCTCTGGGGTTGTCCAGTATCAAACGTATTACCTTCTTTGCATTACAGATGCAAACCCCAGCTTCTCCATTCCCAGGCCCACAATCTCTCTGGGTACCAACTCCCATCTCTTAGGATCCTCCTTAAGATGATATGAGAAAGCACATACACAGCACCTGGCACAGTGCACAGTGCATAGCAGGCACACAGTAACATGAACTGTTCTGCATGACACTGATGATATCCAGAGTCAAACCCTCCCTCCCTGCCTCCCCCATCCACCTCACTACCTCATGGAGCTTAGACTTAAGGGTCTTGCAGATGAAGGGGATATTCAACCTTAGAAATCCAGCCCCAGATAACTTTTTTAAAGGACCTCATTTTCCCATTCAAGGAGAGTGGAAAGAATTCAGACTCCACACCAGGTGCCCCACTTCCTCCAATCCACTAAAGACCTCTTATGGCCCCAAAGGGAAGATTCCAGCCCAAGAGTGTCAGCCGTTCAGGTTTTCTTTTCCCAGAAAGTAGGATCTGGCCCAGAGCTCCCTGGAGGCTGAAGTGACAAAAGACCCAACAAGAATATCCTATACGCCCTTCACTTCCCATCCCCTGAACCAAATAATCAGATTTGAAGCCCTGAACAGTTATCAGAATGTGGCCACTAAATGAGTCCTGTCGCTTCCACTTACACCACATGAGCTGATTCAGTCCCTCAACCGCTCTGTACCTCACTCAGTTTCCTCATCTGTGTTAAGGGAACAGCAGTACCTACCTCATGGGGCTAGAGTAAGGACTCAAGGACAATGCACAGAGCCTGGGACATTAGCTGCTGTTTTGAATATTCAAGCCAAAAAGCCCAGCGCAGCCCACGCCAGAATCAGAAGCATTAATTGCCCCAAAAGTACACTCTGTACAGCAAAGGCAGCTCTTCTGTAGACCGCAGACCAGGCTCGACCCCTCTGCCATGGGCCGCAGGTTGGGAGCAAACGCTAACTCCACCAGAGCTTTCCATGAATCACATGAAGCCATGTGGGGGGAGGTCCGCAAAGCAAGGCCGCAGACCGTACAGGTGGGGCTGACATCCAAGCAAAGCCTGAAAGAGGGGCGCCTGCTGTGGGGGATACTTCTCGTGAAATCACCCGGTCTGTAGTAATCGCTGCTTTGGACTTCCCAGTGTCAACTGCCATCTTTGATGACTTGGGATTTCCGGATGTTCCCGCGGCAGCATGGCCCACCGGTGACACACCTGAGCTCTGGGGTGAACCAAACCTAGGAGCGTGTTCCAGGACACTCCGGGGGGCTCAGAAGCTGGCCATTTCTGGCTACTCCCGTGACTTCCCTGGGTGGCCCCCACCCCGGCCCTGGAGCTGACAATGACTGCCTCTGCGGAGAGCCTGAGCGCGCTAAGACGCTCCCAGGGGACGGCGCCCAGGTCTCGGCCGCTGGAGCAGGAAAAGGCCGACGAGAGGGGGGCGGCGCGCGGGTCCGCACAAGCGGACGCCCTTTCTCTGCAGCAGCTGTTGAAAAAATAATCAGAAGAAAGCAAGTGGAAGGCGAGCGGGGGCGGGGGCTCCTCCCGCAGGCGCCCCCGAGGCCGGCCCGGCCTGTGGCCCGGAGCCCGGGAGGCCAGGGAGGCCGGGGAGCGCCGAGGCCCCGCTGCGCCCGGCCGGGCGGGGGCGGCGGAGGAGGAAGCGGGGGCGGCCGGAGCGCGGTGGGGATGTTTAAAGGAAATTTACAATCATTTCCTCTCTGTGGTTTGGTGACAAATCAACAACATCCTGTTCTTTTGTGAGGCTCCGGGCGCCTGCGAGGCGGGGGCAGCGCTCCGGCTCTTAAAGGGACACACACCGGCCCCCTCGCCCCCCCCACCGCTCCCCCGCGGCTCCAAAAGAAAAAGCCTCCCCGAGGAGCCACCTCCGGGGGCGCGCGGCCGGCACGCGGGGGCTGCAGCCCAGGCCGTTCCCGGGAGCGACCCGGCTCGCGGCCGCTCCCCCGCGGCGTCCCCCCGGGACGGGAGGCGACGGCGCCGGCGCACCCCTCCGATGGCTGTCGCGGCCCGGGACCAGCTCCCGCCGAGGGGGCAGGCGGGGGCGGAGGGGCGCCCACCCGACGGTTCTCCCTCTCCCAGCCCCCGGGCAGCGCCCGCCTGGCTTCGGACCTCCGGGTAGCTTTAATCCCCCTCCCCCAAAGCCCTTGCCTCGAATTTTCCAGCCCCCAAAACTAGGGATTTATGGTTAAAATGTCGACGTACGCACACGAGGTTTATAAAACGCTAAAGCAGAGAGAGGCTTCCCGAGCTGTAGGAGGAGTAATGAGAATCAGATGGCTAGAACCAGAAAAATACAAAATACTCAACTGCTCTCCTGGGATTTCATTCATTCAGTCATTTAATGAGCATTTTTTACTAAGCGCTGGTCACCATTCTAAGGCCCCGTACTGCAGAAAATATATAGACACGGTCCCTGCTCCCAGGGGGCTTTGATTGTCAGAATGAATGAGTGAATGAGGGGATAGGATTATTTCATAGCTGTAAGTGCTGTAATCAAAGATGGTCATATTCTAGAACAGTGGCGTGCTATAGGGAAACTTCTGAGGAGGTCACTATCTGACCTGTGGCCTGAAGGGTAAAAGGTGCCAGTTCTGGGAAGAACTGGTTGAGGGGTTACCAGGAAAGAGACTGGAAAGGGGGCAGGCAGCGCCTCCGCTCATCCCCAAGACCACCTAAAGGACACCCCCAGGGACAGATTTCCCTTATAAGGACAAGCCTTGGAGGTTGGCATCCAGGAAAAGAAGACCTGGATCTTTCTGGTCTGGTTACATAACCCAGACAAGCCTCTTACCCACTCCAGGCCTCACGGTTTCTTGCTCTGGAAAATAAGGACACTTAACTAAATTCAGTAGTTCCCAACCCTGGATGCAAATTAAGAGTTCCCCAGGGAGTTCTTCTAAAACACAGACCCCCAGATCCCACCTCAGACCTAAAGAATAAGAACCTCTGGTAAAGGAGCCTGGGCAGTGGCATTTTTTTAAGGCTCTGGGGTGAGTTCAGATTGCAGCCAAGGTTAAGGGTCACTGGTCGCTAAACTCTGGGTTTAAAATGCAGTGAGAACTATTTGGATTCGAGGTATAATCACATCACTGAGTGCTCAGCGACTCCAAATATGCTATGTATATATTTTATTTAAGTTATAAAGAAAAACCCTACCAAATTAGACACATACGATTATTATCCCCCATTTTACAGATGTGGAAACTGAGGTACAAAGAGGATACAAGATTTGGTCAGGAGCACACAGCTAATAAGTGGTCTTGCCTGAATCCCCTAAGCTTGTGTGCCTTCCCAGTGACAAGGTGTAAATTTCTACCTAATGGAGTTGTTACTCACATAGAGTAGCTACCAAGAGGACACCACCAGTGGCTTTAAGCCTGGGCAGTTTGTACATCTTGGACTGAGGCAGGGTACTGGCCTGGATGACCTCTGGTCATTCTGACAGCTCCACAGTGTGCATGCCCACAGCATAGGTCCCAAACGATAGAGTGTAAGCGTAAGAAAACAGCCTTTTATGTTTATCTTCATTGATCTTCTTGGTCGTTTTCAAGAATGATTCCCATAAAACATGTAGTTTTTCCTTAGCCAGACAGAGGAACCATTTGGCAGGGCAAGGAGAGACAAGAAACTTCCTGTGTCCCCCAGGATGGCCAGGATAGAGTACACTCACCCACCCCCACACTCTCCCATATGGGGCTTGCCACTGCCCTTTTCACCTTTTGACCACCTTCCCATTTGTGCAGTTCCCTGCTGCAGGACCCAGAGGAGGGCATGGTAAGTGGGAGCTGAGACAGGTTCCCGCTGGAAGTCAAAGATCTGTTAAAGCAGAGATTAGAAAAAAGGAAAGGTGGTCCATTCTTTCCGTGGAATACTGTACTGCTGTTAAAAAGAGAGCTGTACAGATAGACTAGAAAGATGCCCATGGTGCATAAGCTAAAGAAGAGGATCTTCTCACTGATAACAGTGTAATCCCCCCACCACACACACACACACACACACACAAAGACCAGCAGAACCATCTGGAAGGACAGATTCCAAACTGTTACCAGTGATGACTGGGCAGATGTGTGGAGGGTGGAGGACATACAGTAGGGGCAAGTGTGGTATACTAATAGTATACTTTTACTTTCTCTGTATTAATCACCATATTATTTAAATTGTTGACACAATCATGTATTTTTTTTTAAATAAAGGCATTTCTATTTATAAATAATACAAATAGATGTTAGAAGGGGGATCACAAAAGCCCACCCTGAGCCCTGGGAATTCCGTCTAGGGTAGACCCCTGGCAATTGCCTCTTTGCAGATTTTTCCAGCTGGCGCTGATGGTCCCATTACCTGCCACCATTGCTTTCTCCTCACTGATGACGATCCAGTGGCGGCGTCTTACCTGGTCAGCTGCGTCCCCTCCAGCCAGCAAGTATTCCATGAAACCTGGAGGTTACAGAAAATGAATCTGAGAGGTGCCAGCTCCAATTGATTCAACAGAGGACAAAGTTTTCTTGATAGGAAAATGTTGTCAAAGGTTCTGTTTGAAGATGGAAGTGGGAGACGGGCATGGCATTGGTGTTCAAAGGCTCTGACTTTCCTGTGTGTCTGTGTGTTGTTCTGGAATCTGAGAAGTGGAATCTGACAGACCAAGATCGGAAGAGAACAACAGCGCTTTGTGGTGAGAACCTTATTCCAGGAATTTGAAAGGCTAGGGAAAGGGGTCTGCTTATAATTTAAGTGCAGAACTGTCCCCTCCAATGAGGACCTGGTCACAGCAATTCATGGCCTGTGTGACTGGCCCAAGATGAACTGTCATATTCTAGGAATAGTTTGTCCACTCTGTGCATCCTCTTAGTTATGTTTCCTTAGATCTTTGTAGTTTATAAACAACATGATCTTGTGGTTAAGAGCCTGAGCTAAGGAGACAGAGAACCCAGGTGGGATTCTCAGCTCCACTACTCTTCCCAACCTGTGTCCTCTTTTCTGGAACAGGAAATTATAATAGTACTTATTGCATAGAGTTGTTTGGTAAGAATTAAATAAGAGAATACAGGAAAAGCCCTGAGCCCTGTGCCTCACACACACAGTCAAGGGTAATTGTTGGTTTAATGACTAACAATAACAAGATCCAGGGTAGTTATTAACTGTACCTTGCAAATGAGAACAAGGAAGGTGACTGAGCTCTGTGGCTCACCAATGATCACACATTTACTAGCTTATACATCCAAAAAGGTAAGTCTGAAGCTTGGCCTGCAGAATTGGAGGTCTTCCAGAAGACCTGTGTCCACAAAAATCCTACATGGTTGAGCTATCACTGCATTAAAAAATTATCACCTTCTTCTAAAGTCTCTCAACAAGGCCATACTTACACATACTCTTGTGCGAGCTGCTGTACAGTCAAGACAGATGAAATTCCTCCCTTCCATTCATCTGGGCCTGCTCATCTTTTAATCTTTCCAAAGCCCTTAGAAATAGAAATCCTTTATTTCAGTTTTTTTTTTTTAACTTCTGCTTCCTTCTTCCCCAGTCTAGTTAGGAGAAAGTTTCTGGGGGTAGGAGGTTTACACGGATGGGCCATTAACAGCATAACAAAGCAGAAGGAATTTTCCAGGTCACCAGCCAACAACTTTAGAATGGTATTTAAAATTCACTGGTTTAGGGGGAGGGAAAAAGGTTGGTTAGAAGAGGGTGGGGAAGGATTTTACCCAGATGATGGGGAACTGGGGAACGCCCTTTTTTATAGCTAGCAAAACCAGTAAACACCATAACATTCTGCTTGGTTTCTGGGCTGATCTTTTATCATTGTACTTGAAATGCAGATATGGGGGAGGAAACAAATGTCTATCTGCTGAATCCATAAATAAAAGGTTCTCTCTGGCTTCAGATTTCAAGAACACCTGGATTGCTGGTCTTGCTTTGCTATTTATATGCTAAAATATCACATACCCATAAATTTTTTCTGAGCCCACTGAACAGTCTCTCTCTGCCTCTCTGTCTCTGTCTCTGTCTCTGCCTCTCTCATACACACCCTGCCTTACTCAGCTGTGGCAAAGCCCAGCAGGAGAAGAGCTATGGTCATGCTGTGTTACCCCTATCCCATGTCTGCACTCTTAAAATTTATTTCTTGGCAGTCTGAAGGCATGGGGGAAAGCAGCTTCAGCACTTAATTGGTAAGCAGATCTGTTCTAGTAGAAATGTATTTCTAGGGATCACCCTTGCTGCTAAAGGAAGAACAGCCAGCAAAGAGTCCTGCTGAAACTTGGTAGCTGGACCTTATCACTGGCCCTACAACACTCGACTCTCTCCCACAATGCATTGCCCCAGGAACTTGGGGCCCAGCATAGCACAGCCCTGGGAGCTTCTAGAGCCCCTGCCAAATTGCACAAGGCTGCTTAAATTGTAGTTACACACATTTTTAGGTTTTTCTAGTACAATGGCTTCCAAACTCTTTAAAATGCAGCAGAATCCTTTTCAAAGTAACAGAAAATATAAAAAAACAAATTAAAACTACAGTTTCTGGTTGAAATCAATCACAGTGTTGCCCAAAAGGGGCCCCTGGATTCAAAATTTGAAAAAAAAAAATCACTCCTTTAGAATACCATTCTATCATTACGTTAAGTAATTTTGTCATTATCACAAAGCGCAAACTCCTCACTATGCCTATAGAACTTCTTTTAATCCAGCCCCCGCCTACCTGGGCCTGATGCAGTTATACCCATGTCGCCTAGTCTCTTGATTTGCTTCTCAGTTTTGTTGGTGCAGGTTGTCCACCAGCTTTCCTGAGAAGAGAGAAATGCGAGGTGAATTTTTTGATACCTTGCATATCAGAACATATCTTTCCTTTTATTCTTTCTTCACATTTTGATTGGTAGTTTTTCTGGGTATAAAAGCCTAGTTGTGAATCATTGCCCAACCAGCCTAGGTCTCTCCAGTGTCCAGGTCTTCTAACTAGAAGTTCCTTTTGCACCCCACCTTCTGCCCCTGTGTAGCAAACACCTCATTATTCTTGTCAGGGAAACATCCCTGCCCAGCCACCTGCCCCTCCAAGGGTGGGCAGATAACCCACCTACTTGCTCCCACAACAGCTAGTGCTTTTCCTCTCACTACAATTACTATACCATATTATTATTACCCATTTACTTCTCTGTCCTCTACTAGCCCGTGAATATAAGGGCTGAAAAATGTATAGTCAGAGCACCACTCAATAAATATTTGTACAACAAAGGAATAAAGGAATGGTTGTGATGGTATTTTTATTACAAGGTACAATCTACGATAAAATGTTTGACAAGTGCCCTTACCAGTTGCCCTTACCATTTTTCATTCAGCGACAACAGGGACCAGGTCTGCCCTGCTTGCTGCAATGTTCCCAACAACTAGAACATAATGACAGCTTAATAAAGAGATGCTGAATGAATGAACTAGTCCAGACAAAGGGAGCCCTATGCATTATACCACCAAAAAAACTAAGAGAAAAAGTCCCTAAGCTGTCTAAAAAAAAAGGAGATTTGGAATGAAACTCAATCATCTTTTCCCAACCATATCAAATAGCAAACAGAACTGTCTCCCAATTCCCTGTTCCAGATATAGGCATTCCCTTCTTTGGACACCTGAGTTTGAAGCCCTGGAATTGTTTGGCTCAAGTCCTTTCCTTCATAGTCTGTTTCTTTTCAATCATCAAGTCCTGTTGCCTCCTCTTCCTTTATAGCGGTGCTCACACTGACCCTCCTTTTTCATTCCTCTTGCCAGGCCCCCATCACCCCACACCTTGGTTTTCACAGGGCTCCCTCCTTCAGTCCAAGTCACTTTGACACCTCTGACAGATTAATCTCTTGGAAGCGTCACTTTTCAGTATCCAAAACACCTTCAGAGGTTCTTAATTTCCTTCTGCATTAAGTCATACCCGTTTGCCATTTTTCAACCTTCAGCATTACTTCTAGTGCTCTATTTTACCTCCCGACACACACCGGTTTGCTTCCTGCACATACTCAACACACTCTGATTAGGCAAGATGCTTCACTGTCTCAGAAACAACAGACTTCTGCACTACTTGTGCAATATCTTCTCTGCAATGTTCTCCCCACCCCTCTCTTAATTCAACCCATCCTTCCAGACCTGGTTGGACTCCTTCCTCCTCCAAGATGCCTTCATTGGTAACTTCAGGCCTTGCTGATCTTCCGAGTTTAAAATCTGAATAGTACTTATCATCTTTGCAGCCCAATTAAATCTGGATGGGTGCCTTATAGAAAACACTATACTGTGTACATAGATTAGTACAGTCTTCCCAACCTGCCTGGCTGCTCCTTGATGGCGAAGGTGTAGGGATGTCCTATTCTTGCACACTCATCCAATAGTTCTTTAATAAGCTGTCATATATTCCAGTTGTTGGGGCACTATAGTCATCAGGGCAGACAAATTACTATTTGTGTATTTAGGCAAGTAATTTAGACCCCCTAAGCTTCAGTATCCTCATCTGTGAAATGGGATAATAACAGTTCTACCTCATAGAATTGTTGTGAAGATTAAATGAGATAATGCTAAGTAAAGCAATTTGCACATTGCTTTGATATACACCAAGTAATCAATGTATGTTAGCTTTTGTTTTGAGACAGTCCAATCCCTGTTCTTAGAGTTGAACTTTGGTCTTCATTTTGTTGCAGACTTTCTGTCACTGAGTCAGCCTTGCAAATAATGATTTCCTGCTAGTGCCTACCTCCATGTCCACCTCGGCTGGTCAAAGCATATCTCTGCAAGCAGTGGCTAGGAGCAAGTTCCATCATGCAAGGTCATCGCAGGCCCCACTTTGTCAGTGGGCTGCCCTCGGCACTGATGGATTCAGCACTGAATTGTTTTGGTGCCTTTCGTTTATGAACCTTAAGTCTTTCTTTCTTCTACTTTTTCCTTATCATTATAAAAGCAATACATGCTCATTGTAAAATTTCTTTTAAAGTACATTTGACTATAAGGCAAAGAGCAAAAGTCTAACTACCCACTAAAACCTCCATTCTTACTCTTCAGAAATAACCAGTTAGAAGTTTCTCGTGTGTATTTCCAGAAATCATCCAAGGCTATAGAAACACAGGCATACACTGTACTGTGGTTTGCTTTATTCACTTAACAGTCTTGAACACCTTTCTATAACCACACCTGTACCACACATTGTTTAATGGCAATTTAGATTTCTTTTGTAGAAAGCAACTATCATTGATTTCATCAATCCCCTACAGATGGGCATATAGGTTGCAACCACTAAAACACTGTGATGAACATCCTTGTGTGTGTGTGTGTGTGTGTGTGTGTGTGTGTGTATGTGTGTGTGTGTGTGCATATACATATACATACTATATTATCTCTATATCTGTATCTATATCTGTATCTATATCTATATCATGTGTGGACTCCTTAAGTCTTTAAGGATTCTGATTGCAAGATTAGACTAGACTGGGCATGACTCATCAAATTTGGTTCTCCTTCCCAAGTTCTCTGCCCACACAGTGTTCAGTCCCTTGACCCACTGACTCACGCGTCAGCAGCATGACCACCTTCCTCTTCACCTCAAAATAGAAGGTGTCACTGGACTGTTTCCTCATGATCCTGCCCAATAGGAGATCATAGTACCCACGTTTTTCCCTTTTTCTGGAACCACAAGGCAAATCCCAGGAATTGGAGAATAGGATTCCAGAATACAGCTGTGTTCTCAGATAGTCTTGAGGAAGCCCCAGAGAAGGAAGGAAACACGTTTTTGGTTCATGAGACACAATCCCAGCTGTTTTCAGTGGAACTGGGAGGGATGTAAATGTGACAACAAGGACAGTAGCGGAGATAGGCTTCAGATGGTGGCTGGAAGGAGGTGAACACGGGGTTTTCACCAGCAGTGATTTGGCATAATTGTCCTAGACCATATCCGTCCTTTTATGACATGTCTTTTCTCAAGCCAGGGACAGGATGGAATGGTAGGAACTGAGACTGCTTATCCCCAGCTTGGCCTGACTCATGCAGGACCCCAAGCCAGCCACTTACTGTACCCTGAGAAAAGCCCCAGAGGCTAGGTGAACCTAGGGCTGGAAAAAGGTGCTCTCGGACTGTGTCCAAGTTAATTACTGTAGCTTTAAAACCCATAGTGAGTTATCAAACCATAACAAGTTTCAGTTAGCCCATCCCCCATCTGTAAAAAAGGAAAAGCAGCACAAGTACTCCCTGTCTTATGCCATCCTTGAGAGTAAAACTACAACAGGTGCTTAACACAGGACATGGCATTTCATAAGCAGTCAATGAATCTTTGATATCTGCTTCACTGATATCTTCCTCTTGTCTAGCACAGTACCCAATTCAGGGTAGGTGCTTAATTAAAAAATGTTTACAATGAATGAATGAACAACCTCTTTATCTCTGGAGGACAAACAGGAAAATTGCAAAATGACCCCCAAAGTCTCTCTTACCTCATGTCATCCCCATTCTCTTCTTTACAATGAAGGCAGCTTAGTGATAATATGGTTTGGTTGGTTTTTCACTCAACTCTCTCTTTTTCTCTCTCTGGATTCCTCAGAGAAAAGATGTTCTATTCTCCTGGTTTGTCTTCAAGACCCAGCTAGCTACATAAAAATAATCTCAAGGTCAGGTCCTGGAATGCAGCCTCACCTTACAGTTTCTAAAAAGAAATCAAGTCCTAGGACCATGGAATATTAGAGAAAATTACCTCAACCCCTCAAAGACCAGCCTCCAACTCTCTGCTGATATGGCTTCCTTGTAGGTGGTCCTCAGGAGCTCCCACTGTTAATCTAGATGCCCTTTCCTCCATTCTTGTTTTTCACTTCCTCTTGCCTAGCACAATTCTTTTCCTGACTTCCCTGTTTCTAAGAGTACCACCCATCTGGTTACCACTCAAAAATGTGGAGTCACCTTTCATTCTGCCCTCGCTTACATTCCCTCCAAGCCAAGCAAGGAGCTTCCAGTGGATTCCAATACCACTGTGTCTGTTGTCCAGTGTCTTAGTCCTATCTTGTTTTCTCCCACAGATTAAATATTTCAGTCCATTTATATTTAAATAAGTATTGAACTTTCAGGCCTCAGTAGCCTGTTCTGTTAGAAAGGTGGAATAGTACTGAGGTTAAGGGCACAAGCTCCAGTCTCACACAGGTTTGGTTCCTGGTTCTATTCTGTGGCCTCAGGTTGGTTTCCTGGCCCATACAATGGCAATAACGGTGGTACCTATATCAGAAAGTTCTTGTAAGAATTAAATGTGGATTCAAGTTCAGTGTGGTGTGGCCTCCAAACTTTTCGTACTACACTGTGCTACATCTTTCTCTGGGAATGTTAAGGAATTGGTTCAGTTTCTGACAGTATAGTGGCCAAAATACCCTGGATGACCTTCCCAATGAAAACAATCCCAAACACTGAATACATATTAAAAAAAAAAGTGTTGAATTGGCAAAAAAGTAAGGAATATGCAGACACCAAAAAAGAAATGAAAGGGAACGTGGGAACATAAGTGAGTTTCCAAGATGGCTTTAGAGGGTATCTGCTAAAAGTTGGGGACTTGAAGCTTCCATTTTGATGAATACAGGGATGAGGATGACATGAGATAAAGTCTAAACCCATGCAAGGTAAGAAGTCTTATAGATCCACAAAGAGTTGCAACCTCTGCATAAGGGTAAATTAAAAAATTAATTCATAGCACAGAAGGGGCATCAAGGAAATTTGGTTGGCCAACCTTAATATTGGATGGGGAAGAAAAACAATCTCCCCTGAAAATTCATAACTGCAAACCAGCCTTCACGTAAGTTTATAGACTGAATTCATACTTTCTGTACCCTATATAATCTGAAAAAAAACCTCAAACAGAAATTTTAATTTAAGAGGCTCCTGGTGGGAATAACTTCCAGTAGATGGTGAAAGCAAATATGAATCCTCTCTGAAGGACTGCAGTTTTAAGCCATGCCTTAAGAATGCCCACAAAATTCCAAGAAATTGTGCCTAAAGTTAAAAATCACAAAACACACAGGGAAACTAAATGTCATATGTGAGAACAAGCAGAAACAACAGACAGCACATTCAGACTCACAGAAATAGACATAGAAACTAACAGGTAGAGACTATGAATAGGTGTATTTAATATACTCAAGAAGTGAATATGAGAGTTAAACATATGATCCAAGAACAAAAGACCATAAAGGTAACCAAGCTAATTTGGGGGGGGGGTAGTAATTTTAAACTAGGATGTATTAAATAGCAGATTAGATACTGTTAAAGGTAGAATTCATTCACCTGAAGATGGATCTGAAGAAATCTAGAAAGTGACCCAGAGATACAAAGAGAAAAGGACATATGTGACATTGGAGGACAAAATAAGACAGTTTAATATATGTTTAATTGCATTTACAGAAAAAAATAAAGGAAGGAATAAGAAAAGAGAGGCATTTGTAGAGTCAGGACCAGGACTAGAGTGAGGTGCCTAGGGCATAAAATGTATTTTAGAAGCTCACTCTTGGGGCCAATTCTGCATTACATGAACTCACACATTTCCTTAAATATGGTGCCCCAGGCACTTCAATGGCTTCACACTAGTGCTGGCCCTGCTGAGCATTTTCCCAAATTGCTGTAAAACAACACCAAACTTGGAGTCCAGAAATGCCAAGAAGAATAAAGAAAACTATTTTCACACCAATTTACATCATCATGAAACTGCAGCAGGACAGGGACAAATACAGATCAATAGCAAAGAAACTACAGTTAGACTGACTGCAGATTTCTCAGTAGCCACAATGGAAGCCAGAAGGGTATCTTCAATGTGCTGAGACAAAATAGCTGGCAATCAGAATTTTATTACAGAATTTAAATGTAAGGGTGAAAGAAAGTCATTTTCAAACCAACAAAAACTGAGAGAATTTACAACCAAAAAGCCCTTACTAGAGGAATTCTAAAGGATGAATTTCAGACAGACAGAGGCAATCTCAGATGGACATTCTTGTAAAAAGCAACAGAGATTGGTGGTTCTGTACAAGAAACGATAATATCTCATTTGTCAAAAAAAAAAAGAATAAAAACACCACCAGTACCAGAATATAAATCAGGTAGGAAGAGACTAAAGGGTTTAAGTTAAATTTAAAGTCCTTGTATCGTATTGTCTTAAGAGGGTAAAAATTGTGATAAGCTTTTATAGTACCTAGAGGACCCACTAAAAGAATAAACATACAGAGAAGCATATCTTTCAAGGTAATCAATGGGAAAAAAATGGGAGAGTAACAAAAAGCTCAATCTCTAAGACGAGAAAGTAGAAGTGAAAACAAAAATAAAAACCAGAACATAGGGGAAGCCATGCCTGTGTAGGGCTAGGAGGTATATGGGAAATCTCTGAGAGAAATCTTCCTCTCAGTTTTGTCATAAATCTATAACTACTCTAAAAAAGTTAAATCTTTAAAAAAAAATACACACTCAGGGCCAATAGCACAAAATAAGATAGAAAGAAATACAACTAATTCAGTAATTTCCAGTTCTTACATAAATACATACAGGCTGAAATGTACTGCTCTGCACTGAAAAGACAAAACTTGTCAGACTGGCTAGAAAACAAAATCCAGTCATTTGTGCTTGTTACAAGTGAAATAAACAAGTTAGGTTAGAGCTGCTGTTTCCTCCTGCTTTATCCAGCCAACTTGATTTCTCCACGAAGTCAAGTAGAACAAATTCAGTCATCTGAGGAGAGTCTGATAAAGAAAGTATTTGCAAACACGTGGGCAGACCGTAAGGAAAGCAGAAGGGCAGTGCAACACCCTAGAACTGGGAACACAGGGCTCCCTTATCACCTCTAGCACTAAGGCAGGCTGCGCAGTTTCCAGAACCCTTTCTGGCTGCTTCCAATCCATTTCCACACTGCAGCCAGAGTAACACACTCCCTAAACACACACATTCATACACATACATCTACAGTTTCAAGCCTTTTAACAGCAACCCACAGACCCCGAGAAGGATGAAACTGCATATCCCTAACATAGTCTCCAAAGCCTTTTGTGATCTGTCCCCTCTGCCATACCTCTAGCTTCTTCAGGGACCACAGTCTACCTCATATTCAGTCCTCTAGTCGCAGTGGCCTTCTCTCGGCTTCACCATGCGTGCTCCCTCCCTCCTCAGGAGCTTTGTATATGCTGCTCTCTGTCTGGACTGCTTCTCACTCCACCCTCCAAACATGCTTACCACCACTCACCTTTCTGGGCTGAGCTCGTGTCACTTACTAAAAGAACTTTCCCAAAGCTGTAGCCTTTATTATATCCGCCAGACATTAATATCCCTCCTGCAGAACACTTACTGCTGTTCTCATAACCTATTTATATTTGTGCAATTATTTAATGAATGGATGTCCTACTAGACTGGAAGCTCCGTGAGGGCAAGAATGGCACCCTTTGTGCTCACAGCTGCATGGTGCCTGGCACTAGGTACTTAGGAGGAGCTCAGTAAGTATTGATGAATGAAGAAATGAAAAACCCATACTAAGAGAAGGGCACTTTCTCCAGAAACAAGTGTTATATACTAAGACACCTTGCCCAGTTTCATTACACAGTTTACATTCATTCACTCAGAGATTTACTTGGATTTCTCTGTCAGAAAGAATTAAATGCAGCTTCCTTCAAAGGCCTTTCCTAAACATAAAAACACTCCCTGGACTAATAGTTACCAAAGGGAAAGGAACTGGGGAGGATGGGCGGGAAGGGAGGGACAAGGAGGAAAAAAGGGCATTATGATTAGCAGATGTAATGTTGGGGGGGCGCGGGGAGGGCTGTGCAACTCAGAGAAGATAAGTAGTGACTCTATAGCATCTCACTACGCTGATGGACAGTGACTGTGATGGGGTTGGGGGGGGACCTGATGAAGGGGGAAGTGTAATCACCATAATATTACTCATTTGATTGTAGATTGGTGATATCAAAATAAACTTAAAAAAAAAACACTCCCTGGGCAGTTTATATGGCAAGAATGTTGTAGGAGAGCCTCCAAGCCAGAGCAGCAGATGGCATCTCAGTAAACGTAGCAAGCACTGAAGGTGGAAGACAGGAGGTGCCTCTCCATTCTTGGCCATCAGACCCCAAGCAAAGGTGAACAGGTTAAACAGTCAACCCTGAGCCCTTCCAAGGATCCTCACTGGTGAATGGGGCCACAGGCAATAGCGCCCAAGTACTGAATGAACCCCGGGCATTTCGGCAAAGGAGCTGGGTATGATTGCCTCCAGACAATTGCTAACCACAGAGAACATCCTCTGTCTTTGAATTCCCATTTGGGAAGGGGACCGAAAATATTTCCTTTGATTAATAAAATCTACATCCTGTTCTGTAATTTGATTGACTTTACACATGGATGGGAATGGCTCTAGGCCTTGGTTTCCTCAACCTCAAGGAGGATAAAAAATTTTAGGTTCTTTAAGAGTATCAGGAACAACAATAATGGTGGCAGCAACAACTAACATTTACTGAACACCACTCTGCACCAGACTCTGTGCTAAGTCCTTTGCATATACATATACATAAACTCTTTTAATCCTCATGTAAATCAGCTCAAGTCGGACCCTTGTTTAAAACCCTCCAATGACTGCCACGGATAATACAATAAAACACAAACTCCTTATCATGGCCTTCAAGGCCCTGCATGACCAGGCCCTGGCTCTGCCTATTTCTGCTGCCTTATCTCGAACAGCCCTCCCTCTCAGTCAGTTAACTCCAGCAGCAGCAGCCTTCCTTCTGCAATTCACATACACCAAGCCTGCTCCTACCTCACCGCCTTTGGACCAGCTAGCCCTTCTCCCGGGAGGGCTCTTCCCTCAGATCCACTGAGCGCTGCCTCCATCTGGTCATTTGGATCTCAGCCCAGTCACTCTCTCCCTGCCTCCCCTACCGCCCTCACTGCCATTGCTCAACCACAGTACCCTGTTTTATTGCCTCCGTATCATTTATCACTATCTGAAATGATCTTAATTATTTGTTTGCTCCCTTATTATCTGAGGTGGAAGGTGCATTCCATGAGGGCAAAGCCTCGTTCATTGTTCACCCTTGAATTCTCAGTGTCCAGAATGGAGCCCAGCACACAGTAGGCATTCCACCAACATTTCTCAAGTGAAGGAATGAGTAAAAGACCCTGGGAGATAAGAGCTACCATATTTATACCATCTTATAGAGGAAGGACCTGAGGTCTAGTGACACTGGGCTATTTGCCCAAGGTCAAAGAGGTGGTATATAAGTAGAAGAACTGACAACAATCAAACCCAGGCCTACCTGGCCCCAGTACTTGTGCTCTCAATCACAAACTGAGATTCTTCCCATGAGTCATGTCATTTACCCTCCCACCAGCACTTTACAAAGAACCTGGCCCAAGAGCTACGTAGCAGGGAGGCATTGTATAAATCCGTGCACAGTGTGAATTAACACAACGACTTTGGATTAACTATCTAAAAATACCTACTAAAGGTGAATCAGTCCTCAGTATATATCCATAGATATAAAAACTGTGTTCAACAAAAGCCATGTAAAAGAATGTTCGTACAAGCAGTATTCTTAAAAGCAAACACTGAAAACAACATAAATGTCCATCAATAGTAGAGTGAATAAGTATAGTGTAGTATAGTCCTATGGAGGAATATCATACAGAAATGAAAAAGAAACAACTACAGGCAATAACATGGATGAATCTCACCAAAAAAAAAGTATCTACTGTAAAATTCCATTCACAGAAAGATAAAAAAATAGGCTACAGCAATCTATGGTGCCAAAAGCCAAGACAGTGATGGCCTTTATGGGCGGAAGTGGGGTCGGGTGGTCGTCACAACATGGGAAGAGCACGAACGTGGCTTCCAGAATTACCAGAATGCCAGCAACTTTGTATTTCTTGACCTGGGTGCTATTGCCGCAGGTGTGTTTGCTTTGTGAACATTCATTGAGTCATGCGCTTCTGATTTGTGCACTTGTCTTAAAGTATTATGTCGAATCACATTAAATTGCCATCTTTGTACATAAAAAGTGGTTGACTATCAGTAATTTCATATGGTTCAACTAATATGTTATACTTCAATAAAAGGATTGCTTAAGAAAAAAAAATATCCTACCTACTTGAATTGCTTTGCACATGCCTCTGTAAAAACTGTTTTTGAGAAAGCGCCTGTCCTCCAAGGGCTCCTTGGCAGGTGGTAAACAGACTCAGGATGGTTATAAATTCTTCCCTAGGGCCTGAGGGTGGTATACTTGGCTGTGTTCCCCACAGCCCAGAGCCTGGGTCAGCCACAGGGTGGTACGAGTCAGCTAGAAGAGGCCAGAATGCCCTCCAGCAGAGACGAGCACGTCCAACCTCAGGCCCATGGTGCCGTCTTCCTGAAACACGCCAGTTCATGCCAGCCCTAGTTGTCACACTCACCTTGCCCTCCTTCCTGGGCATTCGAACGGCTACTGCTCCTCGGCCTTCAGACTGCCCAGAGAGGCTTTCCCTGACCTCTCTAAAGGGGCCAGCTCCTTCTCCCAGTTGTTACACCCTTTCATTATTTCCTTGGTGAATTTGCTCAACATCTGAAATTATGTTATTATTTGGATGTTTATTTTTTTATTATTGCTCCCCACATTAGATTAAACTGGATGAGAGCAGGAGATTCCTATAACTTCTTCACTGTGGCATCCTCAGGGTTTAGCATGGTGCTTGGTACCTAGTAGATGCTTAAATATTGGTTGAATGAATGAATGACCAAAAGAAGTTGCATGAATGGAAGCCAGAGAAGCAAAGGTGGCCCAAAGCACAAGTGTCAAGTCAGAAAGAAGGGCCTCATCCCTCTTGTGAGGCATGAAAGTCAAGATCAGGCCTCCAGCAAGTGGCTGACCCCTCTGGAGCCCAGACACCATTCCTTATCCCTGTGCATCTCCTAGGGTCCCCATTCTGTTGTATGAGGGACACAGATGTTTATGAGATACTCACTGAACCACCCTATGGAGTAGGAATCACCGTGCCCATTTATTAAGACGGAGGGACTAAAGGGTCAGTAACTCACCTGAGATCCATCAGCTATTAAGCGGCACTTCGGGCAAAGTCTAAGTCTGTCTATCCCAGAGCCAGAACTTGCCAATTTCTGTACCACCTGAGTTTTCAAGGTTACCAGGGAATTTCTGTGATTTGTAAGCAAAGACCAAGGAGGCTACTCTTGGCCATTTTTTTCCTTCTCTTCCAGCTCACTGCTCTCAATGGGTGCTTGGATTTAGCTCCCATATCTGAAAGGAATACGGTCTTTGCATTTTATGTGAATTTGAACTAATGCAAATTTGAGCTGTGCCATATAAATACATTCATAAAAATATGGTTTCTGTAACCAAAGCTGATACAATGCAAATCTGACTTTACATTCATACCTATGAGAAAATCCCTCTTGAATTGTGTGAGGTCTTCAGGAATGCTTCTCGTTTGCATGACATTCCACTGCCCTGTTCAGCAAGAGTGAAAACCATGGCTATTGGAAGGATGGGGAAGAGGAAGCTAGTGATCTGTATTATCATAATCAAGTTGAAATCTCTAAAATTTCCTTGTTACACAGAGCTATTAGAGGACCACAAAAAAAATATCTGCACGTAGCTGTGAGCTAAATTATTTGAAAAACATAATGCCCTTTAGCGCTCCCAACAACCCTCTGAAGCAGATACCATGACTTTCTTCTTATAGAGGTTTTTAGACATTAAAAATTATGCAAAGTCACCAAGCGCTTAACCACTCCCCCCAATATTGATACAAGAGATTCACCACCCAGGGTACGTTCAGCATCACATCTCACTATCTGCTACCACTGCAGTTCAAACATCTGTGTTGGCCATGATTAAAATCCACTTGTGGATAAACTACTTAAGAAACCCAACCACACAGATGAAAATACAACTTTTGTCCTATAAAAACTGTACTAGGTAAAGCAGCAATGACAGCCACATTATTATTGCTTTAACTATTTATTAATAAAGAAAACTTCATTAGCATTTTATATTGTTTTTCTCCTTCTAAAGTTCTGATGCATGCAGATAAGGGGGCTCCTCTTAAAATTCGAACTCATTGTTTGCATCAAAATGGCTGGGTATGTTGAATAATCATCTAAACGTGCATTCAGCACTTACAATGTGCCAGGTACTCTTCCAAGTGCTTTATGTGAATTATTCCATTCAAGTGTCACTCAATCCTTTGCAGTCAGTACGACTAGTTTTCACATTACAGAGCAGGAAACTGAGGCAGATAAATCTGAATGACTTGTCCAAAGCTATAGAGCTTATAAGGGTAGGACTGAACCCTGACAGTCTGTGAGTCAGTAAACCTCCATCTTTCAAACTCTGCAGCCTCCCAAGCAGAATACACTGAGCCAGAAAGCCTAGCGGCTAGTGTCAAAAGAGTTCTAACCTTGAGTCTGACACGTCCTCCCTTCTCAGAGAACTAGGGTCCCTCTGGCTATCATCAGTTGCTCTATTACTCCCCTAGGTTCCTTCCTGCTTCTGGTCCTTCCACCACTGAGCCCGGCTTGGCTGAGTCTGCATTCTGCAGATCCGAGCTGCAGGGACACTTCTCCAGAGCCACAGGGCTGTGCCCCCCTCCTTTGCTCGCTGCACTATCTAATGCATCACTGATGTTAACTGTAATTAAATCATTCTTTGAACAATTATTTGTTTAATGTCTATCTCCCCTACTTGACTATAAACAGTAGCAGTTCCAGAATTTCTATACAAGCTGAGGGCAGGTAATCTGTCTGGGTTAAGGGTTTGGCTTCCAGTGATTAGTACTTGACATTAGGTTGAGAAATGTCAGTTGAATATAGAAATGAATGAGGCTACTGATGAGGATTATAGGGGGAAGACACACCTCACCCCCACTCCCCTCACCATGGTATCACCACTGATGGTAAAGTGTGTAAGGGTAAAATAGTGTCTATCTCTTTTATCACTGTTACCCCAACACCTAGCACTGTGCTTGATACACAGGAAGTGCATAATATTTTGTGGAATTGATAAATAATTAAAATAGAGCTTCTAACTTCTTATCTTAATAGAGGGATGAGAAGACCCAGAATACAGCTTTCTAAAGCAACATTACATATGCAAATATGCCTAGCACAGACATGGCACCTGATAAGTGCTCAATAAATGTCTGCCATTGAATTGGAATCCACTCCTCTTCTCACTCCCACTAACTCAGTTCCCAGGCCAGGAGCTTAATAAGAGGGCAAAGCCCAAAGCTGAACCCACTCTCCTCCCCTGGCCTGATCTGGCGGGGGTGAACACGTTTACTCTGAGATTGGGGTACAAGGTTGTAATTAGCAGGGCAGGAATGCGGGGTTGTTAGGATTTGCCTCCAGCAGAAAAGTTATACCTGGGGAAGACAGTGAGCAACTTTGGAATGAACAAAATCAGATGAAGCAGAAAAAAAAATCCAGCACAGGCCTAATGACCACACAACCCAAAAAAAGGAAAGTGCACCTTCAACCTGTGAAGGAGGAACTGTTTCACCATCACCAGCCCCACCCCCCACCATCTTTCACTCTGTCCCTTAACCCCGAACCACTGGCCCTGAGCTGTTGGAGACATTTAAAACACAAATCAGCATGTCACGACCCTGTTTAAAACCCCTATCTGAACTCCTGGCCAAGTCTACTTCAACGTTGCTTGCCAAGCTGTGGCCACAGGCCCTACCCCCTTCCCCTTTGAGCACCTCCACACTGGGCTTTTCCCACATGGAGGCTCCACCCAGACTCCCTCACCTCCTTAATCTCCCTCAGGCTCACTCGCTCTAGCTCTCAGTCTTCTGGTCTCAACTGATGACCACAAGCCCTGGTTACCAAATTAAAATGGGATCTTCCCCCCTCCCAACACCCTTGGACCCTGCTTACTCTTCCCTCCTAGCACTTACAGCCTCAAACGAGTAGTCCATCTGTTTCCCCAAAAGACTATGAGCCTCACAAAGGCAGGGAGGGCTGTCTGTCTCTCACCAAGTCCCCACAGTCAGGACAAGTACTTGCACAGAATATACTAATATATGGATGGATGGATAAATTTCTCTTAACAGTTCTCTTCTTTTTGGGTTCCAAGTAGGAGCAGAATATGGACCTAGTTACCGTGAAGACATTCTGAATCACACTCTGCTTAGGCATCAGAGGCTCCTCCCCGTTCAGGACTAGGGAGCTCCATTGTCCCACCATCTCACCAGGGGTGGGGTCTCCTCACCTCCTCCTTCAGGAATGGAACCCTGTCTGTCTCTTGGCTAACTGCTTTAATAAAGGAAACAGGACAGCAACCCCCTATCACCACCACAAGCACCATCCTGCTGTTCTTCCATGGTTTAGAAAGGATTTATTTATTCCCATCCTTTTATTTGATCTAGCAAGGCCTATGAGTGAGCACTGGCTGGAAAATTACTGCTCTACTTTCCTTGTTTAACATGCTTAAATGACTTGCAAGAAACACGTTTTTAGGTTTGCTGAGAAGGGGTGGTAGCAAAGTAGAAAGAATAAGGTTGCAAATACCTAGAAAATCAACACAATTTACTACATTTTCCAGGTACAGGACCCTCCTCCTCAACTTCTTTATCTGACAAATGGGAATTATGACATTGAACTTCAATACCTGTAAAGGAAGTCCTGAACAACTATACAATATTGTCCGAGTAAAAGGTTTTCCTTTCTCTTTTAGGAAGGTCGAGTCGTTGAAAGGAAAACTGAGGTTCCCTCGGGAAGGGCCTGCTCTGCCTCCAGGAACTAAGTACAACACTGCAAAGGTGCATCTGAGTAGTGAGAAGTCATTTTAGACTGACACTCAAGGGACCTTGGGTTCTGATGTGGGTTTGCAAGATGGCCCTCGGCTGCCAATCTCCAGAGCCCCAGCCCCAGCCCCAGCCCAAGGCTAGACCTCCCGCCTGGCCTGGGAGCCTTTCATTGGCTCCTCCGGCAACAGCCAAGAACAGTCCTTTGGTGGCGTAGGAAGAAAACGACAGTCTCACAACCTCCTAGTGAAGCCACAACACCAGCAAGACAAAGCTTAAAGGGGATTCAGGCTCTGGCCCAGCTCTTATTCACAAATCAAAGCCACCCGCTACCCCTAACTCCCTGAAGGCTACAGCCTCCTCCGTTCCTGGGCGGAGCTGGGCCTGCTGCGAAGGCACTCCGCCTTCCCGGAGTCGGGCCTAATGGCGAGGGCTTTTCTTTTCACCAGCCAGGGCTGATGCGCTCCCTCCACACCGCACACCATCATTAACTGCAAAGAAAGCATCCCCGGCCATTTCCACTTCCTCTGCGGCCCGAGAACCCTGTTGTTATTCAATCCTGCAGCCACCCCGGCAGCATCTTCAGCGCAGCCGGCTCCACCCATCCACCTGGCCGATTCTACGCGACTCCCGCTTCCCCGAAGGGGAGCTGGCTGGGGGACAGGGGCGGGGGTAGAGGTTGAGGAAAAGTGCCTACAGAAGCAAAGGGCCGTGGAGTTCGGTGGACAGAGGCTTCTCAGGCCCACATCCCTTAAGGGCTTGGAGACGCAAGGAGGTGGGCAGGGGAGCGGCTGGGCAGGGGAGCGGCTAGCCAGGGCAGCCGAGGGCGGGTGGACGCCGGGGCACTGCAGACATTACACTAGGGCGCGGGTGAAACGGAGCGCTGCGAGGGGAGTCAGGTCTCCTGTAAGTGACCAGCATCGCCCCGGGGGGGTGGGGGGGTGGGTACTAGAGCCGCAGGAGGCTTCGGCCTAGTCGCTATCCACACCCAAGCAATGCGAGCATGGGTGGTCTGCCCTTGCTCAAGGGAGACTTAGCCTCAGGAAAAGAACCAGATTCACTCAACAGCCCCCGCTCAGCCCTATTTTGATAAGGACATTTTCTTAATTTTAGGTAAACGCAGTTTCAAGACCCCTCCCCCGACGTCCCTAGTTTAAAGAGAAGGCCCCCAGCAGGGGTCTTCCTGTCCCCCTTCTCCCCGCGACTGCCTGCGGCCTGGAGCGATCCCTAGATCTAGGTGTGTCCTCCCCACCCGGCTCTCTGCCCGAAATCCAGAGGTCGCATTGTCCCCCGCCCCCCAGCGACACTGACGGTTCCTGCCCAGGCCCTCAGGGGCGTGAAGGTGGCCTTTACCTCCTCTCGCTGGCGGCGAGGGGGCACAGCCCGCGCAGCTGAGACAGCTGCAGCAGTCGCCGCCGCCCTCCATTCATTACAAACAAAAAACACAAAACAAAACAAAAAAACCCCACCTCCACCCCTCTTTGTAAAAGAACGACGGCCCCTGAAGGAGCGAGAGCCAGCCCCAGCAATCACGGGTTAAGTTCTTTTCCGGCCC